>CM042216.1:13152474-13196617 GCA_023566465.1 Cottus gobio
TAAATGTTTTTAACCAAAATTGCGGATGCTTTTTCTCTCACATTAAATCCTGATTATCTCCCCATTCACAAGGTCTATTTGAAAAATTTAAAAAGCTATAAAATACAGAAGACCCTTGTGAAGATAGATAATAAGGCCATATATGTGTTAGTGGTATATTGGTTTATGATAATACACATAAAAAAAGTAAAAAGATGTATTTCTTTAAGACAAATTATGTTAAAAGTTAATTTTTATTACCTTACACATCGATGTGAACACTTTTTAAATTACTATAAAATAGCTCAATGTTGTAGGAGTATCTGTGAGAAGTTTGATTGGGTGAAGTTAAGTATTTTTAATAATTATTTTAGTTAAATAAATCTTGAGAACTCATGTTAACTCCGCTCAAGCATGAAAGTTCCCACAGTCCTCGGTGGTCCCTGAACAGGGCTCGTTTCACTGCAGCATGGTGCTCATTGGCCTTAGCTGTCAGTAGGGAGCAGGAAGGCCTGGAATATTCATATTTCAGCCATAAGTAAGTCAATTTTCATATTTTTTGCTGGACACAAATGGCATTCCTGTGCATATCTTTGCGATGCTTTGTCTATTGGTATTGGTGGACTCTGTAGGCTCTAAGGATTCTAAAACCGTTGAGTTTAGCCCTCTAGCTGGTTCCTAACTTTTTTAATCAGCATTATTCAAAACTCGGGGTCCATACTTAGTCGTTTTTGAGTCACTTTAAGTCATGCTTATGGTTTATGTTTATAATTATTGTGTAATAGTGTTATAGACATGACACAATTAACTTATATTGACTTGTGGTGCAGGGATATGATATTTTTTGGGTTTTATTTTAATTTATTTTATTTTTTGGGGATTTTTTGGGATTTTTTCAGTCCCAGAGGCTGAACCCAAAAGCTCAAAAATTGGGGCGAATGGGGCCTACAGTTAGGTCCATAAATATTTGGACATTGACACATTTTTCATTATTTTGGCTCTGTACACCACAACAATGGAGTTGTAATGAAAAAATCAAGATGTGCTTTAAGTGCAGACTTTCAGCTTTAATTTGAGGGTATTTACATCCAAATCAGGTGAACGGTGTAGGAATTACAACAAATTCAAATGTGGCCACCCTCTTTTTAAGGGACCAAAAGTAATTGGACAATTGGCTGATCAGCTGTTTCAAGGTCAGGTGTGTGTAATTCCCTCGATATTTCATTTACAAGGAGTAGATAAAAGGGTCTTGGGTTCATTTCAGGTGTGGTATTTGTGTTTGGAATCTGTTGCGGTCAACTTTCAATATTAAGTCCAAAGAGCTGTCACTATCAGTGAAGCAAGCCATCATTAGGCTGAAAAATCAAAACAAAACCATCAGAGAGATAGCAGACACATTAGGTGTGGCCATATCAACTGTTTGGTACATTCTTAAGAAGAAAGAACACACTGGTGAGCTCAGCTACACCAAAAGACCTGGAAGACCACAGAAGACAACTGTGGTGGATGACAGAAGAATCATTTCCCTGGTGAAGAAAAACCCCTTCACAACAGTTGGCCAGATCAAGAACACTCTCCAGGAGGCAGGTGTATCTGTGTCAAAGTCGAAAATCAAGTGAAGACTTCACCAGAGTAAATACAGAGGGTTCACCACAAGATGTAAACCATTGGTGAGCCTCAAAAACAGGAAGACCAGATTAGAGTTTGCCAAAAAACATCTAAAAGAGCCTGTACAGTTCTGGAAGAACATCCTATGGACAGATGAGACGAAGATAAACTTGTACCAGAATGATGGGAAGAGAAGAGTATGGAGAAGGAAAGGAACTGCTCATGATCCAAAGCATACCACCTCATCAGTGAAGCATGGTGGAGGTAGTGTTATGGCGTGGGCATGTATGGCTGCCAATGGAACTGGTTCCCTCGTATTTATTGATGATGTGACTGCTGACAAAAGTAGCAGGATGAATTCGGAAGTGTTTCGGGCAATATTATCTGCTCATATTCAGCCAAATGCTTCAGAACTCATTGGACGGCGCTTCACAGTGCAGATGGACAATGACCCGAAGCATACTGCGAAAGCAACCAAGGAGTTTTTTAAGGCAAAGAAGTGAAATGTTCTGCAATGGCCAAGTCAATCACCTGACCTGAATCCAATTGAGCATGCATTTCACTTGCTGAAGACAAAACTGAAGGGAAAATGCCCCAAGAACCAGCAGGAACTGAAGACGGTTGCAGTAGAGGCCTGGCAGAGCATCACCAGGGACGAAACCCAGCGTCTGGTGATGTCTGTGGAATCCAGACTTCAGGCTGTCATTGACTGCAAAGGATTTTCAACAAAGTATTAAAAGTGACAATTAGATTTATGATTATATTAATTTGTCCAATTACTTTTGGGTCCTTAAAAAGAGGGTGGCCACATTTTAATTTGTTGTAATTCCTACACCGTTCACCTGATTTGGATGTAAATACCCTCAAATTAAAGCTGAAAGTCTGCACTTAAAGCACATCTTGATTATTTCATTTCAACTCTATTGTTGTGGTGTACAGAGCCAAAATAATGAAAAATGTGTCAATGTCCAAATATTTATGGACCTAACTGTATATGGTTAAGGCCTCCTTACCAAAAAGCCCAGTCTGCTCCAATTGGCTTGTTAGAAAAGTATGGCGCACCTTAGCAGTGGTGGTGGTCAAGCCGTGGGTGGAGGTACTCAGATGGGGGTGGTGTATTTTAATGACAAATGTGACATAAGAAGGGAAATCTGATTGGTTGGCTTGTTGAATCACACATCTTCTGATCCCACTAAAACTGACGGGGTTGTCTTGATTCACAGTTTGTGGTTATTTAAACGTACAGAGAAGTTCATGACATCACAAACAAAAGTGTGTAAAACGTCCCCTTTAAGTTTAGGTCAAAACCAGTACTATTACAAACTATAGTTTGTAATAGAAACAGCATTATGTCAACATCTTGCACAGTACGTATATATATTTAATTTAATTGTCTCAAGCTTTCACTTCAAGTTCTTAGGTTTTTGTTCATTACTGTCAGGTTCTAATTCAATATTCACGTATTCTGATTTCATATTATTTGATATTAATTAAATTTTCTTTTTTTAAATTTAATTTACTTCAGTTTTCATTCTATATCCTCAGGATTATGTTCGATATTCACAGACTCTCATTTTATATTCCCACGTTTCTATTCAACAACCTCAAGTTGATCTCATATTGTTTTAATTATATAAAGTTTTCATCAAATAGTTTCAAGTTTTATTAACAGTAATCTTTTCAGGTTCTCAGACGCTGTTTACAGGTTTTTTTAATAAAATGTTGTCACATATTCAGCTGGTAATCCCATGTAATTCCAACAGTTCCAAAAAGTGTGCGATTGACTGAGACAGCATATTTTGTTGTACTGTATTTTGTATTTTGCATTTAAGACTTTAATTTCCTCCTCTGTCATTTATCCGTCCTCACCCACCAATCTGTCAGCCAAGACCTGGACTCACATCCTTAATATACACGCAGCTTAAAAACAGGTGGAAAATAAAGTTCCGTAAACATCAACAATGCTCAAAGAAAAGAGAGGCCATTACTCTAAAGTACCAACGCGTCTGTATTTGTCGGGGTGATTCTTTTGTAGTGTTAAACATCAAGAGCCGTTTGAGTGAACGGGGGGAAATGAGAGAGACAGAAAGAACCAAAGCTTCAAGGCATAATACTGTAATTGGAAAATTGTGCAAATGCGTTTTGGAGTCGTGTTATATAAATGGCCAGGAGAGATAATGCCTGAGATTCGAGGCATGGCCTAATTGAGAGTAGGAGACGGAGGAGGAGAGGGGTGCTGATGCTGAGAGAGGGCGAATGAAGTGTGGTTTTAAATTGGGTGAAGGAAATGTGGATGGAAATGGGATGTTTTCAAAGACGTGGGAGGGAGGAAGGGAGGAAGAGAGAGAGCTGTTTCTCTTTAAAGGGGAGGAGGGAAAGAAAGAAAAGGAAATAATTCCCACTTTCCTCCTTGGTCTCCACACCTGTGACCCAGCAGCCAGCCGCAACAGCCATTTGTCCCACGCGTGCGTGTGCGCGTGTTCTCCATGTGTGGAAGTCTCTTAGCTTCCCTCGCTCTCTGTGTGATTGATGAGTCTCGGTCAGACCTGGATCGCTGCCACAGCCCGGGTCTGATCAGGCATGTTCTGGCCATAACAATGCCATCAATATGTGGCTGACGGCCGTGCGTGCATATGTGTGTGTGTGTGTGTGTGTGTGTGTGTGCGTGTAATGAAACATAAAAATGAAGCATATACCATAACCCAAGAGAACCAAGATGTTTCGTTGGAATTCCCATTTCCTGCCCCTCTGAGGGATAAAAGAGGAACGCTGTTTGGATATAGTTCCCTCCCAATTGATTGGAACTTGAATCCCATTAATTAGCCCTTTCATGAGCGATCCACATGTAACTCTTTGACTAATGAACTCTCCTTTCATGTTGTTTTTCTCCCTCCAGTTTCCGCTTCTTTGCGCCGTCTCAGGTTGCATCCGTGTAGCTCTGAGACTGACCAAAAAAAATTAAATCGGTTTGATATTTGATAAGCAGCATTTGATGAAAGGCATTAGTGGGCCTGCATTATTTATGGCCGGCGAGTGATGCATTAACTCATTAAATATGTATATGTACATTACATGAGAAAGAACATGTCCCATCGCATGTCATATTGATTCTGGTGTGAGTTACGAGTCCCCCACACGATCCATATGATACAAACATTAGGAGGGATGGCACACCGAATCGTTTAAGAGCTATATTGACGACCTCCCCCCTCCCCCCATTGTCACAGCTGAGAAGTTGGCAGAGTTTGAACTTGCTTGCTTCAACAGATCAAGGCTAGTGTCTGCACATGCAGCAGATTTTGTGTGGGAGCCGAGAGTGTGAAATGACGTGAGGGGAAAACTAAGATGTGGCGCCAACTTCCACCGTTAAAGGAACCATACCAGTGTTATTGAATTATTTCCCCTCATCTGGTTTGCCATCACTTCACATGTCCCGCTGACAACTTTATTTTCCATCCGTGGCTTCTGCGGAAGTGAAAAGGCCTCGCGGTGTGGTAGCAAACCCAAAGGATGAGTAGACTGAGAGGAGGCAAAAGAAAACACAAAAGCACCAGCCAATCTAAAACGAATCACTCGGCTCAGAGGAACATGAATCTGTGCTTCGTCCCCACAAAAGACCCTGTGCTCGTTTACTTTACACCAGTTTGATAGTAATTACTATCACACGCTATGAACTCGTATTATGCAATTTTCGTCAGCCCAAGAAGGAAGTTCATTTCACACATAAAAAGGTCTCAGCGCCTCAAAGGTGACGCTTTGATAATCTGCAGTGATTTGCTTCTTTTCCACATTACAAACCAAACTGGGGAAAAAGAAGAAAAAAAAGAAGTCTTCCTCTGAAGCTTTCTCAATTAGTATTCATGGACATGGATAGTGTAAGTTAAATTGTTCCCGAGCCACCTCAAACCGCTGGCAGCTGTTGCTTTCCCAGGTGACCGGTTTCATCTAAAGACATGAGAGCCACCATGTTACACAATCCAGAGGAAAACGATCTGTGTGTGTGTGTGTGTGTGTGTGTGTGTGTGTGTGTGTGTGTGTGTGTGTGTGTGTGTGTGTGTGTGTGTGTGTGTGTGTGTGTGTGTGTGTGTGTGTGTGTGTGTGTGTGTGTGTGTAGGGGGGTTACACATTCTCACATGGTGTTTTAGCTGCACTTTCAAAATGAATGCACTGGTGTTTAAATATGCTAATGAAGGAGCCTCAGAGCACAAAAGCTGAAATACTGACAGTTAAATAGGCAACTATTGATAAAAGGTTTAAGGATGCAGCAATATATACACCGTATCCACTGGACAACTGTTATTCCAATATTGAATTTAATTAGGAGCGAGAGGATGCATTTCCCAAAAAATGAAGAGTAAGAATGCTGCAGCGTGTGCTGCAACAGTAATATTTCCTTGTTTTTGTGATGTTGACTCAGTTGAAGAACAACAGAAGAGCCCTTTGGCAGCACACACACACACACACACACTGAGGGAGACATACACAGTAAAAACATGCAGTCACACACAGTGGCTCAGTGGGGGGAAGGTTTTAATAAACCCACAGTAACGTGGATCTATGGGGGCGTCTCGGGACGGAGCCAGGAAACCAGATGAACGTACCTGCCCCGGGGCGCCGAGAGAGCGGCGAGGATGGGGGTGGGAGCCAGCGAAGCCACAGGCACATTATGTCTCTCATTGCCCCGACTCTCTCTCTCAGTCCCTTCACTCGCCCACTCCGTCTCTGCTCACATCATCAGCCACACGAAAGCCATGCCCACAAACACTGATGCGTTTGTCAGAGAAAATGCCCAATCACTTTAATAGCATTTCATGCCGTCTCTGCTTTCACAAGGGGACCCGGGAGTTTGTCCCTCAGTCGGCTAAATGCGGACTGTAATTTCAGACAAACGCAATGGAAATGCAGAGTGCAGCCAATCAGATTTAATCATGTATGAAGAGATGTAATTTTTTGGAGGACACCGGGGCAGAGCGGGTTGATACGCGTGTTACTATGCAAAAAGGCGTGTCCATCCTCCCCGAATATGAATTTATGAAGCCTGCTTGTGATTTCAATCTGACTAATGTATCAGAACAAACCCATCTGTGCAGCACTGACCCCTGAGGTGAGGGGGGGGGGGGGGGGGGGGAGGGACTGGGAGGGAGGTGCAGTGAGCGTGGGCGGCTGGTTTATGCTCCCACCATGAACCAAGGTGGTCAGTGAGAAGGCGAACGACAACCACAAGAGGAAGAAAGAAAGAAAGAAAGAACATCTCTCCAGAACAAGTTCCATGGGAAAAATTTTATTTATCAATATGCGGTAGTTTCCAAACTGGTGGAACGTTATTTCCATTGTAGCTGGTGCCAATAGGTTACGCTGAGAAGCGGCGAAAGAAGTGAATGGCAAAAAAAAGAGAAAAAAAAGAAAACAACACAACTTGACAGTTATGATTCAAACAAAGGGAAACAAATTCAACAGGTTTGCTTACACATGCACATTGAAAAATAATACTGTGGCTTTGAACAATAGCAGAAATCAACCTACAGTGAAGCCCATACCATGAGCGACCAGCATCTTTGTGCTAAACCAGGGGAGGAGGGAGAGAGCATCTTTAAAACAAAGACCGCCTGGGAGATAATGAGCGGTGTAAAGCGGATGATTTATGGCGAGCGCAGAGCGGTCACACTCTTATTCGTGGCCCCCTTTTCCTCTCCTCCGTCTCCCCCCTCCGTCTAGCCCGATGGTCTTATTAAAACTGAGAAAAGATTAATCTTCCTGGACCAAAAATGTTTTCGTTACATCTAATAATGGAGTGGAAGGTGTGGGTAACTCAAAGGCAGTGGAATTACACAGTCTTCATATGCAGAGCTAAGTGCGTCTCCAACAGGGAACGGGCCTTATGATTCATAGTTTCAATGAGCTATCCCTTTCAGAGCCGCTCGCCGGCAAAGCTTCAGTCCTGAACACTTTTCTGAGCAACTAGAATCCTGTTGAATGGCGATGTTAAGAACTCTGAACCCCAGTTGTTGTTGTTTTTGTCGTTCTAACACGTGTGGTAACAAAGACTTTTTGACAATACTGGACGCTGCTGCAAAAAAGACAGCTCACGTGTCCGTTGCAATATTCAGTTTAACTCTAAAAGAAAAAGAAAAGAAAAACATGTTGCGAACAGAGACCAAAAACAAAAATAATAATGCAAGGATTCATACAAAACACACTTTAAAAAGACAGCTATTTACAAACATCCTCCATTACAAAAATCTAATCTTAAATTCTTCTTATGAGCAGTGTTCAGGTGAAATTACATCTTAAATCGGGCTCTATCCATATATTTACATTACTCTGTTATCTCCTTTTAGTTTTCTTTTTTTCTTTTCTCTCCCAAAAATTTGAAAAAACATTTAAGTGGTCACTAGAATGAATACAAATGAGATATGGGTGTGTGGTAATTTGGTAATGACTCCCTTGGCTGGCGTAGGTGAATTGATGCGCACCGATCCGAAACAAAAACATTTGATTTAAATGTGTTTCACAGAGGACCACTGAGGGCTGCATGCTGAGTTAAAACACAGGACCACAAAAGCACGAGCAGCTGTTTAGGTTGTTAACTCTGGAGGTTAACGACACGCAAACGCCACTGGAGTCATCCCCCCCGAGTCTCCAAGCCGGGGGCTGCCTTTTAACTCAGCGGTGTGTGTGTGAGTGTGTGTCCGTGGATGGCAATGGTATGCGGCGGAGGATGATGATGGGCGTCTCTGCCGGTGGATACACATTCACGACCTGAACGTTTCGACTGGAGATGAACCTGGACCCCGTCCGTCTCGGCGTGTCTGTGCGCGCGTGCATGTGCACGTGCACGTGCGTCAAGCGCGAGTGTGTGCGTGCTGAGGAAAAGCTGTCCTTATCTGCTCCCCTCTCCGCTCACACATCGCTAACTGGGACTGCGGCACTCGGTACTTTTGGCAGCCGCTCTGTTTGCAGTCCCCGAAAACAAGTCATGTGACCGACCGCAGAGGCATTCAAACACACGTACACGTGCAGGAAGAAGAAAGAAGGAGAAGGAGAAAAATAAAAAACAAAACTGCAAATATAAGCACAAATAAGCACCCACACAGAAGCACCTGTGTGTGCGCGCACACACCCGGCTGCAGTGAACCCCGTCTCGCTGCCTGCCGCCCTGGGCTGTGTGATAGCTGAGCTGCAGTGTCCTCGCCGGCTGAACACCTTGACTGAGGAATATTCTGCACAGCATTTTTATTCACAGCACAACTGGCCAGAGGATGGGGAAATAAATGCTAAACTACCCCCCGCCTCACCTCACCCCCCCGCCCTCATCCCCCATCCACACTGCCATCCTCCTCTCAGGTTAAAGCCAAGTCACAGGAACATTTTCTCCCTCATCCGCTCTCTCTCTCTCTCTCTCTCTCTCTCTCTCTCTCTCTCTCTCTCTCCTCCCCGGCTGGCGAGTGTGGGCACAGAGATGGCACATAGATTAGTCACACGCTGGCGACACCACTGACTGAGCACTCCACTGACTCATCCACAGATGGCAGCCAATTGGCATCCAGCGATACTGTATCCCAATGTTCAGCCGCGGCCCGCCATCCAACTTATATATAGGGCACTCTACCTAGGTAGGCCAGCCAATCGGCGGCGACCACGCAACCCACGCCCACCTCGCCCAGGCTGCAGGCACCGCACAAACTGTTTGATGCTTACAGCAAAGCTAGAACAAACATATATCAACCTGCCTGCTGTCTTAAAAAAACCATCCCCCCCCCAATAAAACCTTCAGTCGGAGCCAAATGGAGCAATGAGAGAGTTTTGTAAGATCATGGGCTCGTCTGTCTGTCTTGTTCTTGAGCTTCACGATACAGTAACTTAGTGTTCTACCCCGAAGCCAGCAAGTCTGCCCAGATACCGGACGGGTCCGGACATGCCCAGACATACACACACACACACACACACACACACACACACACACACAGAGAGAGGACACACCCTGAAATACAAATAAGTAGGTCATAAATACCAGAGTAAAGGTAAAGCTCATATCAGACCAGTAGAGAAGGGAGTTTTCCTAGACACACACACACACACACACACACACACTCACACACACACACCTCAACGTCAACAGTCCGGGTCAATGTATTTTCTCAGAAAGAAAAAAAAGAGGAAACAATGAACGTAATGGATGACATGGGTGGCGAGAAGAAGATGGGCGTAATAATGATGATCTATTCAACTCTATACATTGTGCACTTGTAGGAAAAGTCTAACAAAATACAACTGCTTTGTGAACTGAATCAGGGTTTGAGGAAATCCTCCATCAAAAATAGTAAGTAAGGCAAACATCAGAGGTGCGAAGGGAGAGGAACATGTTATTTTCACACGCTGTGTCTGGTACCTGAGCTACCTGGAGAGTTTCCTGGCCCAGCGCGGAGCCCTGACTAACACACGCGCGCACACACACACACACACACAAACACACACACACACACACACACACACACGTTTAATGCTTGCACACAAACTGCAGGCTGAGTGGCGTCCGGGCCTGTGTCTGCCTGTTTCTGGCTTGTGTGCTGGGATGGTGTGTTTAATTGGGTGTAGCACAGACTGTACTTCAGGGAACTGAGATAAGTTATATCCTGCCTGTTAAAGGGGACAGCAAAACCAGGAAGCTGGAGTTCCATCTGTTGGTTCGCTCCAGCCCCCTCCCACCCCTGTCGGAGCACAGTGGGGAGATGTAGCAGGTGTGGAGGTGAGCGGGGGAGGGGTGGAGAAGAGGTGGAGGAGGGGCAGGGGGGGGGGGATTGTCAGACAACCCAAACAAACAGAATAAACCTCATCAGTCAGTCCACAACCCCGCTGGTTACTGGTCAGTGCTTGTCTCTCCAGATTTGTGCAGCAGGTGGTAGAAATAATACTGGGCTTGAAGACGCATCAAGTCCCCAAAATGCAAAGGAAAGAGTTCTTCCCGAGCACATAAATCAGGCGCTCCTCTCGTTCTCCCTCCCGACCGGGTCGCTGGCCGAGCGCGTCAGACTTTGTAGTAGATGTTGGCGGGGCTCTGCGGGGGCATCTCCTGCACAATGTAGACGGGGTGGCCATAGTCGCCGCTCACCTTCTCATAGTGAGGGCAGTAGTTGTTCTCTGTCCGCAGCGGAATGATGATGTCACTGGGCTCCGTGCCAGCCGTGCCCCCGGGCATCTTGGGGTTGGACAGCGTGCTGAGAGACAGCGCCGAGGGGCGGGGCTGCGAGTGGGTGTTTTTCCTGGCGCGCTTGCGCATCTTGATGAGCAGGATGACGAGGAGGAGGATGAGCAGGAGGAAGATGATGCAGCCGGCCCCGATGGCGGAGAACACGGCCACTTTGGAGCCGAGGATGCCGTCCGAGTTTCCAGGGTTTCCAGACGGGTCCTGATTCATGGGGTCTAGAGAGAGAAATAACAAAATAAAAAGAGGGGCCTTAGGGACTGGACATAAATCATTGAAAGATGGCTCACATGTGAGCCATGAAGGCCCGTTTTGCCATATGCAGAGGATGTGGGGCGGGGTGAAACATTGCCGTGCACAAGCCCTTCGGCACAGAGCTGTCGCCATGATAACAGTTTATTTAGCAGCTCAGAGAGTGTCTGTGTTTTCACTATTTCATTAAGTTAAAGCAATAAGCTTGTGCACAGCCTGTTTAAAACGTGCCTGAACGAGCTGAATGCTCGGCCTGGGGCCCCAAACTGAAAGGATCCCAAACAGCTGGAGATGTATTATGATGTTTAGATATGAAACATATTTAATGATGTTACTATTCTAACTTATTGTGCCCAGACATAACCCAAAGCACAAATATGCAACTCAACTGAACACGACTGTGTACAGAGAAATGTTACTGATTACGTTGCAGATTCAGATTCGGCTCACAAAATATAACTACTCCAACGCATTACTATTCATTAAACTATGCAGCGTCACACTGGAATTAAAAGCTCCACCTTGAACAGATGTCACATCCAAGTACATTGTGCTGATAAGGCCTCTTTCACTCTCCACTTGAAGGGAGTGTTTGAATGCAGGACCTTTACTGTGCAGTATTCATAGTTTTAATTATTAGTTCATGTTTAACTTTAGAAAAAAAAGAAGGTCTGAGTTGCGCTTATCTTCGACCACTGTCAACAACATCCCCAGTTAGAGAAAGGGTGAGAAGTAAAGCTGGACGGTGTTTTGCAGACGTGTCCAAATTACTAAATCCGCCCTGAGAAACACACCCGGGTATTTTGTTTTTTTATAATTAACCAAGTTGCACCGAATTTGACACTCCGCTGCCCTCAGCAATACGCCTCCCAAGTGTGAGGTAGATCAGATGAACGGTTGTCCAGATAAGAACACACACACACACACACACACACAATTTTGCCATTTCGTTCTTTCTAACGGAAGCGGAGGGGAAGAGTCAGCGCCTCCCCGGCCCAACCAAAATCATTTTCATCCGGTCCCTCAGAGACTGCGGAACAATCGAGGATTAACATCATTTGCAGTAAGCCACTCCTGTCTAGTGCAGATCTTACTGCTCGCCGCCTAAATCAACTGTGATCACGTCCCTGCTTGTTGTTTGCTCTACATGACTAACAGCCCCACTGATGTGATTTAATTGAATTAGCTCATTCAAAATAGACTTCTAATGAAATCTGCAGACATCACTCCACATAACGGAGATTCCCGCTCCGATAAGACGGAGCCTTCCCAACTTGTGTGACATGTCGGCCCCACGTTTGTATGGCAGAGGCCAAGCGAGATGTGGAAAGAACCTTTTTTTTTTAAAGAATGGACGAGGGCATATCGGAACATCTGATTTTATTTTGTCCTTTTGTCTCTGGGGTTCAGGACGGAGGGGGCTGTGACTGGCTCCTCCAGTGACTGAAATCTGAGAAGAACCAAATCTGTTTTCCATGTATGCATGCAGCTGCTGCCAAAGAGCAGCACTCACCTCCTCCCACCACCACCACCACCTCCTCCCACCACCACCATCTCCTTTACTGTCCATGACCCCACCCCCCTTCCACCGGCACACAAAAGTCTTGTACCTCCGGAGACTGCCATCCCCGCTAATGACTGTGTCTCCGCACTCGGCTGACCACTCCGCACTTAACCATTTACCGAGGGAGCGGGGGGTTGGGGGGGGGGGGGGTAACTGCGCCCTGAGCCTTATCATGGCTAAGTGACATCACTGAAAGCTACCGATTCCAGACTTATCAGTGAAATCAGAGGCGCGAGGAATTCTGTGCATTCTGGGCGCTGGAGGGGAGCCGGAGAGGGGCTGTCAGACGTGTCATTCCTGAAATATCAGCCCCTCAAAGCGCGCTGACACGTCCTTCAATCCACCCCGCGCTCCTTCACTTGACACAATCACTGATCTCACAATGGTCGACAGGTAAAAGCCTCGGTATAGGGAGAAAAGTGACATTAGGAAATCTTTTTATAGAGCAACTAATGTCAAATAAGCAATTATTAAATGAGGGCAGCTTATCACATTGGGACAGGCAGCGTACTTTGGGGGAAGTTTGTGGCGTGCAAAGTTGTGGAGTAAGTCAAAAAGTTGAGAAGTGGTCCCTTCTGTGGGAAGGAAGTTGTGAAAGGTGCTGTTGAAAACAGGAAAGGAGGAGGGCCCGGAGGAGGCTCGGGTGACTCCTTCAATTATCTCTGCTTTTAATCTTCATGTATCTGCAATTCAAATGAGCTTAAAAAGAGATATACTAAAGAGGAATGTCTTTGAGTCTCCTTGGGTGCAGCACACACTGTGTGTATATTATGAATACGAAAGTCACTCGGGGTGAGTCGTACTTGTTCTGGGTGTGGCTTCTTATTGTTTTATTGCCAGTTACATTTTGGTAAGAGTCATTCTGCTCTCCAGAACATTTGGTTTTACATCTTTTTTTGCACGTTGACCCACAGATATCAAAGGAATGCCTGCGGCATGAAAAAGAGAGAATACTTACTTTGGTAGACTCAACTGTGATTTTTATTTTCTCTTTTCAGGCTAAATGTGATTAATTATTAGAGGAAACCTTGAGGCTGTGAATATTCCCTTTTTTTTAAATTTTATTACACTTCAAAATCCTTTATTTTACTAAAATATTTGCACTCCAGTAACTAGAAGTCTGTAAAGAGTCTGAAGCTGCAGTTTGTGGGGTGTAGTGTGGCTCTGTCAATCTGCTCACCAGGGTTTCCTGGCATCTCGGGCCCGATTCCACCGTGGTTGGGCGGACTGGGACTGGACTCCGGTATGACGTTGTCCTTTGTAGCGTCCGGCGCCACGGGGTTCGCTGCGTTTGGGACTGTGGGAAACACAAAACACACAGAAACTCAGCCTTGGCAAGCTGCATGCGCCGAATTACAAACACTCGTTCCCCCTGCGTCGGCAAGGATTATTTTTTATTATCTTCTGATATATCTTTTATACACAGAGAAGGTTATCTTTGCATGTGTTGAAAGAGTGAAGATGAAAGCAGAAGAAGAAAAAAAGGAAAGAGGAAGGACAAGTTAGCGAACGTCTGCGAAACACGGCAGTATCCCTGTCCTGTCGTAAAAAATGAGCTCACATCTACATCAGCAGCTCCTTCAGCAAACACTCAGACAGGCATTCCCAACACTGACACATTCATGAGAGCGTAGGGCGCGCACACACACACACACACACACACACACACCTAGAATATACTTACAATACACTTAGGCATGGCAGAATGAGGGTAAAGTAGTTATATATTAACTTTTTATTGATTTACATTATTCATCACGTTAAAAGGCCATAATATGTCTTATTTATTGCTCTGGGTTTAACTCTGCCTGAAAGAGGCGCACTTCTGACGAGGAGAAAATGGGAGAACGGGGGAGGCGAGGAGGGGAGGGGGCTGCTGAAGCTCTGAGGGGAACGCAGAGGAAGCAGGCGGTTTATCTGTCCGTCTGTTGTGATTTCAGAACACGCACTTTGAAGTCTTCGCGCGGTAAACACCAGGTGGGTGCGTGGCGTGCCTTTTTACGAGGGCCCGGCAGACAGAGGACAGTTATAAACTATTAGCGAAGCCGGTCTGATGGAGCCCGCGATCAGACGCACTATCTGCAGCGGCCCCGGAGGCCTGCTCAAAGGGGCGGGCTGTGGGAAACAGAGGAGGGCGTGTGGGGCGGCCATTTACATCAGAGTCCCTGGTGGCAAGTTTGGGTGGCGTGTGTGTGGCCGGCCATCTGTGTGTGTGTGTGTGTGTGTGTGTGTGTGTGTGTGTGTGTGTGTGTGTGTGTGTGTGTGTGTGAGTGAGTAGGGTCCGACAGTCTAGCAGTCTATTTTCTATTTCCCCCTCAGTTTGGCTGAGACTCGAGAGGGGAAATGATTCGGTTGTGGGATGTCTGGAAGATATAAACGAGAGAAAAAAGAAAAAGAAAAGCGAAGAGGAAGGGGGGTGGGGATTTGGAAAGAGGACAGACAAAGAAGGAGATAAAATCTCTTTTTTTTTTGTCAAACATAACCTCCCTATTAACAAATAGACCCCGCTCTCCTCTCGCCACCGCATTGCCCCGCACCGACTGCAGGATGGTGGACCTCGCCGTGAGCTGTTGTGCTCCGTCAATAATTAATGAGCGAAGACAGGAGTGAGAAGTGGGGAACATTCGCGTACGGCAGGCGATACGAGAGGACACGGTGATCCGATTCTCTCACATAGCCCCCGACGGCGTGCCACTGAGCATGTGCGGGAGGGGAGCGTTCTAATGTTCTGACCCATTTTTCTGTGTGTGTACTTGCTGACATTTCCCTTAGCTATGCAGACAGCAACTAGCTCAGAACTGCCAAACCCGCCAGAAGGAGCGAGAAGGCGGGGAGAGGAAGGGGGAGCGAGAGTGAGGGAGACAATGATCGAGGGATGGAGAAGAAAGAGAGCGAGAGAGAGAGAGAGAGCTGCGTGCAAGGCGGTGAGTCAACATATTTCTAATGAGCACGGTGACATGATGGGGTGGAGGAGAGAAAGAGAGCGCTGCACAGAGAGGAATGTATAAAATATGGGCTGCCCGTATTTCTCCGGCAATCAATTGTGCTTCCTCCTCACTTCGCATTTTTATATGGAGACAAAAGGCGGAACGCGGGCCGCTTAAAGTACAATTAGATATTGACGTGTCAGGGCGCATGACTTCCCACAAGCCGATGATTCAACGAGATTAGGAACGGGAGTTTCTCCTCAAGAAGAGAATGAACGTGTACACCGGCATGAGTCACCGGGATGTAATCCACGGAGCAAAGTGCAAAAGGGCACGTGGGAAGATCTCGGGCACTGGGCAGCGTTGAGGAAACGTAGCGTTCACACAATAGCCACGTGAGAGCCGAGCTGGGCCCGGACTGTTTAGCGCTAATTGAAACAACAGCCAGTGTGGCTGCAGAGGGGTGGTGTCCAGGGCCGCCAAACAACGATTGGCTGTTCATCTTCAAAAGCCTTTTGGTTTGTCTGACCAACGGGACGCAGATATTCAATTTGTGGCTAAAGGGAACAGAGAAATGCCTTTTCAGAAGATACTTTTTTGCTCGATACATTCCTAAAAAAACGCATAATTGGTAATACAAATGTTTTAAAAGGTTCAATGAACTTTCAGTCAACCCTTTCGGCAACTAATCAACGCTTCCTTTCAGCAACGATAGAAAAGTATTAGTGTTCATTCATATTGTTTTTTTTGGTAGCCGGAAAGAGTTTCTGGTTAAAGAGGAACTGCTGCTTTTCTTTGTCATATATGATGTAAACACAATGTCATCAAATAACACTGCACATACTTCTATTTCACAGTATATGCTTATATACACTGCATATACTTAGCATTTTTGCACTTTCTTTATTGTTTAATTTCCTTAAATGAATACGCTCTGCTGGTTTGTTGTATATATTGTGTATTTTTCATCTATCTATCTATCTATCTATCCATCTATCTATCTATCCATCTATCCATCTATCCATCCATCCATCTACCTATTAAATGGTCAGACAACAGTGGTGGAGGAAGTATTCAGATCCTTTACCTCAGCAAAAGTACCGATACAATACTGTAAAAATACTCCATGACAAGTAAAAGTCCTGTTGCATGAGTTGTTGCACTGATGCATTAATGTATTGACGTAGTTAGCGTTTTTTCTTTGTAGCCGCTCAAGATTTAACTAATTAGAACTATTTTACATGATGTTGAGTTATCTTATCTATAACAATGCATCATAATTTATAGGATCCTTGTGTTTTTAAGTCAAAATTGAATTTGCAAAGTACATAAAAACGATAGGTGTCTAATGAGGTGTGTACAGAATGCTCAAGTAAAGTACAAGTACTTCAGAATTGTACTGAAGTACTAACCTTAACCCAACTGTTAGTGGACCCCAGACTGCAAACAATCTTATCTTATTAAGTATATTTTGTCTAATAAGTAACATTTCAGTGATATGTAGGGGCTTGTGCATTTTTAATATCATTTAAATTGAAACAATATTACTTCTGAGCATTATTATGACACATACCACTTCCTACTATTAGTGAAATAAAGCAAAAATGTATTTTCCCAGCTAATTCGAAGATTGCTTTCTATTTTGAATGCCTAAATATTACATCTTATTTCAATAATTCTTAATTATCTCTATATTAGACACATAAACAACTTGTATTGACTTATTTTTGAAGTAGCCTTCCCCCCAGTGTAATGTAACTTCCTTAGAAGTTGTTCACAGCAGCTAAATCAAAGTTTCAGTCGCCGCTCTAATTTCTCAGGGCCCTTCCTCTCATAGTTACTGGGTTGGACGGCCACATCGTGCATCAAATATTCCGCTCACAGAAATAGATGTAAAAGTAGTAGCAGCTGGGCCAGCAGCATCTCATTCAAACAAGGTTTTTAGGGCACATGGATCGTTGATTGACAGCTCGCTTCGGACTGTTTTGGGAAACGTGCATGCGGGCGCTGGCGAAGTTGAGGAACAGCCGGCTGGAGCTCAGGGGGAACTCTCCTGGACGTTTCCCCGAATAAGACATTTCCTTTCGACTTCCATCAACGTGACCTCTGGGATTTTATAATTTCTTCTCTCTCCCGGTTAATAGTTTAGTGTAAAAGCCTCGTGCCGCCCTGCACACACACACACACACACACACACACACACACACACACACACACACACACACACACACACACACACACACACACACACACACACACACACACACACACACACACACACACACACACACACACACACACACACACACACACACACACACACACACACACACACACACACACACACACACACACACACACACACACACACACACACACACACAAACAAACACACACACACACACACACACACACACACACACACGTTGAGAAGGAGCTTTTAAGCCCCAATCAGTTCATAGCGGCAGGCAGATGTTCCTCTCATATGGCGGTTAGTGTCCGTTTAGGTCAAAACGACCTCGCTGGGGAGGGGGAGGGGTGTTTAGAGAGCAACACATCTGTGTACTGTGCGCTGTCACATTCAGGATATAGACGTCCACATAATGGGTAAAACTGCGTCTAAAAGTGAAGAAGTCTGATGCAAACCAAATGCCGTGTCCGAGGATATCTAAACAAAGCCGGCTTGTTTACGCCCGGCTATTTTGATGACTTACCCCGACCGTGCACTTACATATGTATTTCAAAACACATTTTCATTCTCTGATTACTTTTAAGGAATGTTGAATAGCAGCTGAGGGATTTTCAAGGCGGAGCCCTTTTCTTATTGTGTAGGTCTTTTTCTCATCTCTCTATTTTAATTTTTTTTTTTCAAAACTACTGTTTATGACAAGTAGAAGAGTGGATGAAATCATGTATATGTAGTTTTACAGCATGGTTTCAATAAGCATCATGGTGTTTACTACATATTCCACTGAGAAACAGCCTGTAGACAGTAACCAGGTGGCAGACGTATACCTAAATAAATACCTCATCTAATCAGTGCACTTCATCACACTGAAGCAAAGATCCTTTAAATCCAATACTGCAGTCCATAAAGCAGTCATGCATATTGATTTGCAACATTGCCTTCAATGGCCTGATACAAGCAGAGATATTAAAGCAATGTTGACCTCGGTATGATGCCGTATATGGCACAATCTAGTAAACATAACCATATCACAGAGGGACTGGGACACTTTTAAAGCTGGAACACTGAGTAATAATTAATTTTATTAATCTTTTTTTAGCATCAATAAACAGCATAACATCCACAATAAATGGTTTGTATAACATACTATAAAACACAATGGTGTAATTCTACACTTATAATGTAATAATAATGTATTTTTTAACAACTTACCTCCTGGTGTTTAGACAGAGAGATAATGAATAACTAACAATATTATCATTTAAACAGATGTTCCTCTGTTTCATATAAATGTAAATTATATTCATTAATTATATAAACGGAGGTAATATTGCAATATTGTAATATATTCTTTGAAGGAAGTCCTCTATAAATGCAACAGATTTATTGTATTAATTTCACTAAATTTCAGACAAACTCCATCTATGAAGGCCACGGGATGTTGGGATGCGTTTGTGATCATACATTATTAAATATGATTGCTCTGTGTTATCAATCATTCATTAACTATTCATAAACCAGTTATGGTGGTTTGTAGGGCAGATTATAACTGTTGAAAAATACATACCTTTCCAATAAAGAAGCAAAAGATGACACTTCTCATTTTGAATGTGTCTATTGTGTTATGACCAGTTTTGTGTTATATTTTAATTATTATATCTCACAAGGCTTTTTAACAGTTATATTATGTATGAAATATGTTTCTATTTCGATATATCAAATGCAAACTATAAAACAATATTAAATATTAATAAGCCCTATTTAATAAAACAAACTGCATTCCATTGTTATGCATTTAACACAACTCTTCAAAAGTAGCAAACTAAATCTTTACTTGGGCTCATTAATCTGGATGCCACAACTTTATAAAATGATTGAACAATATGATCATATCCTCCAGATGTGAAACCACTGGCAGTCAATAAATGGTAATATTGAATAATCACCAAAACCCACGTTAATGCCTTTGAAAGACAGCGCATGAAGAACATGGCTACAGCTCGCGGTTCTGGAGAGACAAGGCCACGCCCGGCACACACGGGTAAATGAGAATGTCACACCAGAGTGAAACACGGCTGGAAGGCAGCCGCGCCGCTCTGTGTTCTACATGTGAGGGGAGCACACTTTACCTTGTCCGACTTTCATGATGACTTTCATGGCTCGGCTCTTGCACACGCCTCCCTCCCGGTTCTCCAGGCCCTCGACGGTCCCATTGGAGGTTGCTGGAGGGGAGAGAAGGAGATGAGGTGTGAGGCGAAAGGGACAAAGGAGAGAGAGAGGGGGGAGGGGCGACGGAGGGTGAAGAAGGAGAAGCAGGAGAGAAGATGACACACTGCTTAATGAGCACGTCCATAACGCACAGAACTAATCAATATTTACGACAAGCACTGATTAGCTGTTCCAGTGATTAGCCAGTCTCACCCTCAATCAACCGCCAGCTCCTCTCACCGGTATCTCTCATTAACACAATAAAGTGAAGTCAAATGAATGGAACAACATTAGAGTCTACTGAGGGAGGAGCATGGTCAGACCTGTGTGTGTGTGTGTGTGTGTGTGTGTGTGTGTGTGTGTGTTTTCTGTGCATACTTGAACGGTGAGACATGCCAGCCAGAGTTCCAGCTGCTTGCCAACTCCTCGAGCTGCTTACTCCCTCTGAGCCACATGTGTCATTACTTGCTGGTAGCGCCGAGAGCTAAATGCCTCCCTTAATGTTTGTGTGTGTGTGTGTGTGTGTGTGTCCATTTCTATATTAGTGTGTGTGGGTCGGCCTCCCTCCATTTGTTGTAAAGTGTGCGTTCTGCTCGGACTTGAGCGAGGCTGTTTATTCAATGTCACATTCACTTCAGACGCTGTGACACAATTGGCTGTCTATTTCAGGGCCCATGATAATGACCTAGGGAGACAGAGTGTGACTCTGACCTTAACACTGAGCGGCCAGCGCAAGGCGGTTGTGTGTGTGTGTGTGTGTGTGTGTGTGTGTGTGTGTGTGTGTGTGTGTGTGTGTGTGGCCGTGCGCCTGTGTGGGCGCATGCGACGGCAGCTCTAATTTTGGAATTCCCCGAACGATCTCCATCTCCGCTTAGTCTGCTGTTTCAACTTACTCCCTTCCTCTGAAATGCTTTTGTTTCTCTTCCTCACATTATCCGCCTTGGTCTCTCCCTCCCTCCCTCTCTCTCTTTCCCTCCCTGCTTTTTCGCTCACTTCATTTAGTTTTTTTTTGTTTTTTTTATCTGCACTGACTCCCCCACCCTTTCCCTCTTAACTCAATGACCATCTTCCTGGGTGATTGCTTCAGATGGCACCCTCATTATGATGAGATAGTCTTGGAGAGGGTGCTTATCTAGTGATGACACAAAGAGAGGCAGGCCCAGCTACACACTGTGCGGGAGGGGGTTTGGGGGGCATTGGAGGGTAAACACTTACCCTCCATGGTATTGTGTGTCAATTCTTTCTCCATGCATTTCCCCGCTATGAACTGAAATCTGTTGCTATGGAAAAAGCTCATCTGGTTGATTCATGCCTTGTCATTCCTAAGTATTATTAATGTTGACATTTCGTTGCCCTCTGGGATTTCAGCTTTGTGCTCCGGCGGAATTGGAGAAAACGAAATAATGAATTGCGCTAATATTATGTTACATTATCAGAACATACTCTGGCTCTAGATTACGAGGGGGAACCACAACATTTGGTTAGCGTGGCCGGAGGACGTGATAATTTGCGAGGAATGATTGCGATAACATTGTGACAGGAGCTCTTTGGCAAATTCCCCCAGCTGTAGACTCAACACGGCTCGAGTGAGCCGGACACTGAAATATATACGAGGGGCCGGGGCGCTGCCGAGTGCAGCGCAGGAACAAAAAAAGATTTTCCAAAATTTACGTGGGACATTAATGTGAATGAACACTCACGGCTAAGTGAGCCTTATGATTTATGTAAAGCCTATGCAGGGAGCGTGTCTCTTTCTGGAAGTTAACATTCAAAGACAGTGAGGCTTCCCGTCTTAAAGACGCAGTGGACGGCCCAGACGCCGACGCCATCGCCGACCTCATCCTAACGGTTTTTCCGCCCAATTTCTCCCCTTCTTTTCGATTTCTAAATTTCCAGGGCAAGGTTATGCGAGAGAGAAAGAAAAGAAAAAAAAAGCTCTTTTGAAGAGCCGAGCTCAAAAGGCGCTGGAGTGATCCGAGTAAGAGTGAGCGTCATGCTATGAATTTTATATCCACTCAGGGGGAGCAAATCTTCTCAGTGTTAACTTGCTTCTGTCATCTAAATAAGCTATTCCTTCAGGCTGGCTGAGCAGGCGTCCGCAGCTGATGTGGCACGATGATAAGTTGGCCCTTCGAGGCCCCTGTTTGGGCACGCGACTGAAGGAGAGCCGGGTTTTATGAAGGGATGATCACTTTATATGTTGTTTGTGCTCGGGCCGCTTAAAACGTCAAATGATTCAAGGCTCTTTACTGTACCGGTGGAAAGTCATAATCCGATTAACTGTGACCGATTCCAACCACATTTCCTTATGTCCTTACATCTTTTAAGCACTATTCAAGATGGGAATTGACTCCAGAAACAACTGTTGAGTCCATTAACATTGTGTGGTGAACCCGAAAAATAAAAAAACATCAAAACCTGCAGCACACACCCACTGTGTTTGTCATTGTAGCCCGTGTGTGACATCACAGGAGTTACATTCATCGTGTCGGTGTTCACTCAAACACAGATAACTGCCAGACACGCTTCTCAAACCCACCTGACTGTTCTCCACAACAAGGACACACTGCCGGCTCTTTTTAATCTGAAAAGAGATTCTCTCTCTCCTCTACTGACGTTAATCCAAATCTGGATTTCCAGATATTAAAAGGCCGACGGTCATGTCGTGTTTTGGAAAAAAAGAGAAACTGGGGAATTGGGTCTTCCTGTGCGTCCTGGGGGAGATAAAAACACAAGGGGATAAAGCTAACCGTAGCATGGAGAACAAAGAACCTCCCTCTGCTGCTAATGATTTAGTGGAACAAACCGGTTCAGCGCGAGGAGTCCAGAATACCCAAAGAGCTGGTCATTGCATGAAGGAATGTTGCTCTTTTTTAATAAAGCGGTCAGGCTCCAAAGCTGTTTTTTTGTATGATTTAAGGCCCTCTTTGTGGGTGTGGATCACTGGCCGCAGAGTGGCTAGTGGGAGAACAAAAGATCTACAGCTGCTGAAGTCATAAGAGAAACCAGGTGCCAAATGTTGATGTTGGGAAATATCTACAGCGCAAAATGTGTCGGCCAAGAGAAAAGCTGGGGAAAGAGCTGGCCTGCAACGAGGGCTCCTGTTCCAACACTACAAATGCGTCGCACCGCTGCGGGCGCATTAACATGCATATGGGAACGCACACACAGTCGCATGTGCACGAAACGCACACGGATTTCACAAGGACGCTCGGGACGGAGCGGACGGACCGGGAGCGGGAGACGCAGCGCAGACCGGCCCGGGCGCCGCGGGCGAAGGCTGAAGTGTGACGCGGCGGGCCGTGTTTATTCTCTGGATCAGGTCTGTTGAATGAGGTCACTCAGGTGGTCCCGCTGAATACAACCCCCCCCCCCCCCATCTTCATCATGAATCATCTGCTGCTTATTATTATTCCTGTCCGGACCAGGAGGGGCTGCTGGCTTTCATGTGTGTGTGTGTGTGTGTGTGTGTGTGTGTGTGTGTGTGTGTGTGTGTGTGTGTGTGTGTGTGTGTGTGTGTGTGTGTGTGTGTGCGTGCACGTGTGTACATCCGCCCCGAAGCCCCAAACGAGGGGGATAGATACAGCCCATGTGACAGACAGAGAACAGGTTGTTTAATGAGAAAGTGGATGAGAGGTGACATTCATTGGCTACCTTTCACACAGCCCCCCCTCCCCCTCCCCCTCCCCCTCCTCCACACAGCATTCAGACTTCCACTTAGACGAGCCGAGCCATAGCGGGGGTAGTCACAGTAACCACCGCCAATGATAATGCCTACATTTTTTCCCGAAATAAATAAATAGAAAAGAGGGAGCTCAACACGGGCACAACCACGATCCGATCACTCACACTTAGCATCAAGGGAAAACACTGGCGTACGGAGCCGGTTTCCTTCCATTTGCGGCGAGGCGGGGAGCTAGACACGGGCGGCGCGTGTCTGTATCAAACAACGGTGTCACAACAGAGCCGGGCCATTTCTCATACCTGCCATATTCCTATCTCGGTTTTTGTTTACATTAGCGCGCGCCGGAGTCGGCGTGGGGGGGGAAGGAGGCTATTTGAACAAAATATTTCACTCCTGAATGAGCACAGAGAGGGTTAGATTAGGTTTATGGGCCCGATTCCAGAGATAACCCTCCCCAGCAGATCTGGCACGCAAAGTGCACACACACACACACACACACACACACACATACACACACACACACGCACAGACCGAGGTTGGCAGACTGGAATAATACTGGGGGATCTAGATGTTTGCACTTTGAACCTCTTCTAATCCTGAGTACTGGGCCATGGCTAAAGCCTGATTACGGCAGAATGAAATGGATCTAAATAGATGTCCTCAGCCATCAGCCCTCCGTTTCTTTGTCCCAGGAATAGAAATGGAAATCAGTAATCAACCTCCAACCCCTCGCTCGCCGTGTGCCCCGTAGCCTGCGTGGGTCTTTTGGCCCCGGAAAAAGAAAAGCCATGACTTTTTATATCATCTCGGAAGAAACGGCCGAGCTCGGCCAATGGTTTCTTCTCGTCATATTTTCAATAATAAAACCTGGCAGACATTATAATAGTCATATCTTCAACTTTAGTGCTTTTTTTTTGCCAATCCAATATTGAATTTGGGAGTAAATGTGGTGCGCGGACACAGCTGATTTTCTCATCTACGTGTTTGACAACGATGCTTTCCCCCCCTTTTCTTTCCCTTTTTTTGCTAAGCATCGCCATGTTGCAGCTCTGAGATCAGCGCGTGCTGCCTGCTGCCGGGAGCAGGTAGCAGCGTCAGTGTCAAGGTTTGAGGTGGTTAGCGGCCCAGTGCACAACTGTTGCTCAGCTTACTGCTTCAGTATACAGCCAGAGGGGGAGCTCCTCTCCCGCGCCCTGATTAGACTGCGCTCTCTCTCACTCTCTCTCTCCCATGCACACAAATGCATGCTAGCAAAATTCGAATGCACGCACGGCTGCACACACACTAATGCAACCCCGGTTGAAAATGGTTGCCGAAAAATAAATATACAGACATGTAAGCACTTGGCCCCGTGGAAGTGAACACACACTGAAGCACACACTGACACGTGCACGCACACACACAAATATATATTCTCACACACACGTGTACACACACACACACACACACACACACACACACACACACACACAGGCTGCCAGTGTAGCCAGAAGATCAGGCAGGACTTAAGAGCTCCTCCGGCACCAAAATTACAGGGTACCTCTAAATCCTTCCAGCAGAGAGCACTATGGGATAGCGTGTGGGGGGGGGGGGGGGGGGGGGGGGGGGGGGGGGGGGTGCGCGCGTGGGGGTGAGGTGTTTAGAGAGGGGATGGAAAGAGGAGTGCGGGGTGAGGAAGGGCAGGAGAGGAAGCTGGAGATTCCTTTTTTTGAAGACGAGGGTGCATACGAGCTGGGGAGGGGGTGAGACTTGATCTGTCTGAAGTGTGTTTGCGCGTGCGCATGTGTGTGTGTGTGTGTGTGTGTGTGTGTGTGTGCATATGTCGGTGAGGGAATATGGAAGGAGGTGATGAAGTGAGGAGTTGAGAGGAGGAGGAGGAGGAGAGCTCAGTTGGGAAAGAAGAAGAAGTGGGAGGTGATCTCTCTCTGTGAAGTGGAGGAAGCATATGCAAGTGTTGGATTGTGTGCATGTGTGTGTGTGTGTGTGTGTGTCTGTCTGTCTGCCAGCCTGCTTCTCTCTTACTCACACTCACCATTTCTTATGCTCCCCTGACTCTCTCGTTGTGTGCGTTTTGGCCTCTCTTGTGCAACTGTGTACATTTGAGTATGTACGTGTGTGCGTCTACATCTACATGTCTGTTGGAGCGTGCGCGCACACTCCAACAGACATGTGCACGAGTGAGACTTTGTATTCCAGCATGTACATTTACAAATGTTTGGAAACGTGTGAATGTTCCTTGGTAATGTTGGTGCTTTTATTTTTCATTGTGTGTGTGTGTGTGTGTGTGTGTCTCAAGTCCCAGATTACCGAGCCAAAGGTATGGACTTCCATGGCAGCACCACTGTGCTCGTGCTTCAAGACTACTTATGACATCTTTTAACCTCTACAGAGGACCTGTCAGCAGCTCCCAAAGTGTCTCTCTCTCTCGCTCTCTCTCTCTCTCTCTGTGTGTCTGTGTGTGTGTCTGTCCGTGAGTGTGCGTGTCTCCACAGGACTCACAGCCTGCAGACAGAGAGCCTCTGCATCATTTAACTGAGGGTGTCTGTGTGTCGCCGCACACGAAAAGGCCGATGCACGACGCTGTGCCGTGTGCACACAAGGGTGTGCACATGCAGAATTTTCATACACACACACACACGCGCGCGCAGAAACAAACAAAGGTGCACACGCGTGCAGGCCGTCTGTCGGATCAGTGGGAGATAAAGGATGTAGAATAACAGCAGGACCTCGGGGAGCGGAGCAAGTCATCTGTCTCAAACAGGAACAGACTGAGCACACTCCAACATGACAGATGCAGACAGACTCATCTTAGAGTACATCGCATCCTGAACCTCTCTCCTGCACTCATGCCCCCCCCCCCACACACACACACACACTTGCCTCTTCCCTTCTCACACACACACACCAAATAAAGGCCCGCTCACAATGTGCACACACGCTTCTAAGCCGAAGCCCAAGTCATCTGACACGTGTGCGCCGAGGGGACTTCAGATCATAGACTTTTTGAATGCGGGTGATTGGTGCAATAAAACAGTGTAACCTGAGGGATGGGGATTTACAGCTTATAACACTGTGACTACGACTAGCTGTTGCATACAGCATTAAAGTTATGAGAAGCGGCGACAGCAGCGTCCAATATTAATTTCAGACCCACACCGGCTGCAAAAAGCCAGCCCACCACCGCGGCTCTGTTGTTGCTAATGTGGAACATTTCGAGATATTAGCTATTTCAACTTTCGCAGCTATTCCAGCGATAATGTATTCTGTTGTGTGCAGAAGTTGCCAGTAGCCCACACAACCCTCCCTAATGACAGAGTAGCTAATTGGCTGTAATGGCTCTTTTCACCGATATCATCGAGCTGCAGCCGCAGAAAACCTCAGCAGTTTTAAACAAATCATGTGCAGGGGGGGAAACACAGGATGGGGGGAGGGGGAGGGGTGCATGTGCACATCTAAAAGCACGGACGTGGCCGTATAGAAAGAGAAACACCATTTCAGACGGTTGCGGCCGTTATTGTCTTTTGTTTGTATCACTGATCAATTATAAGATTATTATTGTTTTTTAAACTGGCACAGCCCTTGTGGGAGCACACACACATTAACACCCTCGAACACACAATAACTAACAGGTGAACAAACACTTAGAGCGACACACAGAGCACACAAAGAGCCGGCACGCGCGCACACACACACACACACACACACACACACACACACACACACACACACTTGCCTCTGCCGTCTCAGACAGTGCAACATTTCACTAATAGCAGCTGAAATGTTGCGTGTTCAGAGAAATAAGCAGAGGGAAACTGGGTCAGAGAGAAAAAACTGCCATTGCACCGTCCTATTGGTCAGAGGGAAAGGTTAGAAGAGATGCAACACACACACACACACACACACACACACACAAGAGCTAAAGGTTAATATTGTTCATGTGGCTGAGTAACTCGTCAGCAACTCGTCTGATCCGCCACGTTATCGGGGCTCCTGTCAAGCTGACGGACCACTTCCTGCTGCTTTTTTCAAATTAAAAGCTGCACGCCCCGGCTTTGTCCTTCGGCCATGTCCAGGTTTCAGACCGTTCCAGGAAGTCACAAAGAAATGGAGCGTATTGTTCAACCTTTTACTCTCCATTAAGCGTCCTCAATTACTGGGCAGGGTGGGGGAGAATGCCATGAAAAATAAGGAGGGGGCAGACATTAAGAGTAACTGCCCTGAAATTAACTACAAAGAAGAGGCTGAACAAAATATGTCCAAGCATTTCAAAATAGAGAGAAATAATGAGTACCTTCGCTGTTCGGGATGGATAATGTCCAAAACATATAATGCAGGGGTGTCAAACTCATTTGAGTTCAAGGCACAATTTGATCTCAAGTGGGGCGGGACCAGTAAAACCATTGCATAGTGAGCTGAATAGTCAGTATACTCGCTGTCATTACATGTGCATTACAATTTACAGATCACAGTGGATCTACAAAGCACAAAACCTTGGCCTGCTCTGATGTGATTTTAAATGTTCACATTTGGCTTGAGCATGAGGATAGCATGAACAACGTCTGGTTAGCACATTATTGTGTCATTACAAAGCCCTTGCATTGATCCTACAGCCCATTACGAACCCAGCAGGTATTTCCTCAAACCAGTCCCATCCGCATTGGTGGGTGGTATTGCTATTGTCATGCTACACGTGTGTAATCAGCTGACAGACGCACACACATGGTCTTAGTGAGCCTGTTCCTCAGCAGGAGGCCCATTGAAGTTCTCGTCTCGCTTCATTTGTGCTGATAATCACGCGAGGTGGACCGCGGTTCACTCGCTAAACCCCAGCAGATGATACAACTGATCCCCTCCTGGCTTCCCTCCGGCCTTTGTGGTCGTCTACAAAGGTCGTGTGGGACTGTGGACTCCGGCCCGCACGATCTAAAAAAGCCCCACGGGCCACAAATCAGCCCGCGCCGCCTGATAAAAGAAGCGCTGGGATGGATCGGAATGTGGCGGGTGATAGCGACGGCATGTCAAAGGCCATGAGACTAATCTGTGAGCAAACTTCCCTCTGAGGGAAACCAGAGGCGGCGAAGCCCTGGAACAAGTTAACGAACACCAAAGGAAGGACCGTCCTCGGAGAACCCGCCGCTCGTGCATGTTAATGCACGGAGATGTCTAAGCGTGTCTACATGTGTGTACGGCCCGTCCATGTGTGTGTGTGTGTGTGTGTGTGTGTGTGTGTGTGTACACACTATGTCCATTCATCCATTTGTGGAGAGTGGAGCATTCGATTCACTGACCTTTTCAATCTGGCCTTCAGAAGAGAGTTATGACAACTGAAGCAGCCTTGTGTTGCTCGGCACAATAACACTCATCAAAGATGGGGCACAAACAAACAAACAAACAAACAATAACTCTTTCCGCAGGCTCAGGCGCTTCCAAATGGCAAATAGGCAACGCGAGTCAAAGCCCGATGAGGTATTCTAAGTAAGAGGGACCGGCTCAGCGAGGCGGCGGGCCGGAGGAGACCGGGGGGCGTGGCTCAGGTGAGGAAACGGGTCTCGGGGTAATGAAGCTGCCCGGGTGACGAGCAGGCCAGAGGCACACAAAGAGAGTGTGGGCTTCGACTAATGATTCATAACTGCAGTCCGTCACATGGCGCAGTGGGAAATGCCGATCACAATCACACGCCGATGCTTCCAAATGTGCCGGTGTGTCCGAGCGCCGCCGCAAAGATATTCAATTTAGATTTATAAGACGCAGAGAAAAGCAGCAAACCGTCACATTAGAGAGGCTGAAACGAGTTCATGACTGGGGCTTTGGCTCGACGGAGAGTGAAACGTGTGACTGGCACATGCACGCCGAGAGAGAGAGATGGAGAGAGAGAAAGATGTCAGAGACAGAGAGTGTACTTGTTATTTAGGAGAGTCGATGTCGGCCCATCTGTTGTCCGCAAAAACACAATCTGCAAGCGGCAGAACAAAGACAGAGATAGAGAGCAAGAGGACAGCGCACGTGTGTGTGTGTGTGGGCGAGCGTGTGTGTCCCTGCGGCCGTGCACGTGGGGGGAGGGGGAGGGGAGGGGGGTCTCCTGTACCTGCTAACATGGAGGCGACTGAGCATAGCTGACTGCCGCCACACAGGGCCATTGGGATGCGCGAGGTGGCGGCCAGACAGACGATGTATAATAGATGTAGCGGGTCTGGATGAAGCTGCTGTGTAAAGAGCCAGGGCCTCGGGCTCCAGACCACAGCGAGGCTCCTCCAGCTCTGAGGCTGCAACGCGAGACCCATGAACAGAAACACGCTTTCCCCTCCCTTCGCCTGTTATTCGCCAAAACCCCAATCAGAGAGAGAGAGCAGACCACAGAGCAAAGGCTGATGATTACATCCTAATACACACAAAGCCGGCAGCTGACGCACACGTATACAAACGTGCACGCGCACACACGCGCACACTGATTGCATCCTCTCTGGTGCTCCTCTCTCTCCGCATCCCCCGGTATCGGTTACACGGTGAAGCCGCGCTGATCGAGGATCAGTGTTTTTTGGCGCAGGGCGGTGGAGGAGTTCGGAGGCTTAACCTCTAGTCCGCAGGGCGGGGTGGGGGTGGGGGGGGGGCTCCGGGGCCCCCAGCACAAATAAACAGCTACAACACACACACAAAAATGTCTGGCAGACTCGAAACAATTTCCTGAAGGATCTGTCACTGTGCAGGAGAGATGGGGAGAGGAGGAAGAGGGGGGGCGGCTGTGGTGGTGGGGGGTGAGATCTAAGGAGGAGAGAAAATAGGTGGAATGGCAAGGCAGAGGGAGAGTCAGATTAAGTTGCAGAAGAAAAAAGGGGAGAGAGAGAGAGAGAGAGAGAGGAACAGAAAGAGAGACCGAAATTGAACTTGTGGGTTTGGAGCGGCGGGGGACGGGATCGCTCCACCGCCGTCTACGAAATCATCCGCTCGCCGAGAAAAACACAAACACATCACGTACTTGTTTGAAGACATGGAGCTTTCTTTTTTTCGCCGCCTCATCCATCCGCCGCGATACGCGAGCACAAACTCTGACAACGGGCGCCCTCCCCACCCACGGGACGGCTGCCCGGGAATATGTGGCGCTCAGCTGAACTATGCTCTCTTGAATGTGCATTAACAAATGCACAAAGCAGACAGCAGCTCCTGTGACGCAGGCAAATCTGCAGAGGGAACATTGTGCAGGAACGTCTTGTGTGTGTGTGTGTGTGTGTAAATATGTATATGTATATATATATATGTCAATGTCTTTGAATTTGCGTATGTGGCTTTGTGCTCGTATCTGGCCATGTTTGTGCGCACACACACGCCTCCTGTGCGTTTGTCTGCTCCCGTTACTGTGTTTGTGTGTCTGTGGTCGTGCTGGAATGGAACAAGGACATTTTGCCACCGAGCTGAATTCACAGAATCGGGCTTGGTCCCGGCCTGCGGAGCAGTATTTAGACTCTGTATTTATGCGTCGGACCACAGCAAACTCCATCACCGCCACGGGACTCGTGTTTTGTTTGCTTTGCTCGGCGCTGATTCCATTCCATCGAGAAGCTTCTTATTTTTTTCATTTTTTGCCCATCAATTTAAAAAAAAAAAAGCTTTCCGCAGAAATGTTCACGCCATCCCCGGTCAGAGTTTCATCAGCCGCCCCTCATCGTAGCTGACCAAGCATGCAGTGGTTTCCACAGCGAGGATGCGACATTAAAACTAACAGCCTCTATAATTACACAACCATATTTCTCCGATGAGTTTGTGTAAACAGGCCCGGGCTCCAGCTCGGGGAGGCGGACCTCTTGGCAGGCCCCGGCTGAGGGTGCCACTGAATGGATGTCGGAAAAAACAAAGCCATTTCAGAGTGCGCCTTCGGAAAAAAGAAGAAAAAAAAAACCCCACTGTTCTGAGGATGGCGGAGAGGGAGATGGAGCTCCATCTGACAGACAGAGCTGTGATTTGAGCTTAGCTATTGGCCGGAGAAGAAAGACGCCGAGAATATGTGTTGTTGGCAAAAGCAGAGGGCAAGCAACCTCAGACATCTCTGACGGAGAGGCAGATATGCAGCCCCAGAGTGTTTTAGATTACGGGCTGTCGTTGTTTTCGCCTGCTCTTATGTTTTCTCACACACACACACACAAATAGCGATACACCATTGTCCGATGCAATTTGCCCTCTGAACAATGACGCCAATGTTCCCCGCGCCCCGCGTTCACTTTTCCTAATCGTCCAAACATGCATCTTTCCAGCAGCCTTAAGATGTCTCCTCTCGCTTTTCTCCTGTAGCTCTTTCGGGGGCTGCAAAACCACAGAGATGCTTTCTGCGTGGCGGACGGAATTAAAGACAACAAGGACGCTGGAGAAAGGAGAAAGAGTCGCTCTGCAAATGAGTTTGTGTGGAGGGGGAAGAAGAAGAGGAAGAAGAAGAGGAAGAAAAATCAACAGAGTTGTTGTTTCACAGAGTTAGCTCTGTGGTCTCTTGTGGTCCGTGCGTTGAGAGGAGATCTAAGCTATCAGTTAATAAAAACGACTTGAACACAGACTTCAGGACCCACACACACACACACACACACACACAGACACAAACACACACACAGACAACTTTGGTACGTGCGGGCAGGATAATGGAAGGATGGAGCGAGGGAGGACTTAGTGGGAGAGAGGCAGAACCCACACGCAGGATATAAAATATTCTAATAAGATAAGCATGGAGCGCAGCCGAGGAGGGATGAGTGTCTGCATTTGAAGACGCACGGAGCGGACTAATTGAGATGAATACATGAATATATCAGCTTCATCTAGCGGCGGCGGGTTCAGGCGTAACCAATGGTTACCATTCACTTGTACCGCCACGTGAGCAAACCCTCCCTCTCAAAGAAAGTCCTCGTGTGTCGTCGTCCCCCCCCCCCCGCCTCCAAACAACACATAGGCCCCCTCCCTCCCTCTAAACAAACTCCTCTGTAATAAACGAAAGGCAATAAGCAGCGGCAATAACGCGGCGCCTGCTAACCCTCTGAATGAAATATCCAGAGGAGAGGCAGCAGAGGCAGCCCGGATAGATTTGCAAAGCAAGCAGAAAGTCATATATTACACTGGCAGGCTAATAAACACCGGGCTATATTCACTCACGAGGAGGGGTTAAATCTTCTTATCCCAGGCCATGCTGCTTCACCAACGCTAACCCGACCTGTTAGCAGGGTTTACTTTGAAAATGAAATCCGTTAAGGCTTACTGATTAGCTCCTTTAAAGTCTAATCGGCCACATCAATGACAGCTCCTCCGAGCTGATTCCACAGGGACACGTGATGATTTACTACCTGCAAGACAAGACGCAGGAACAAAGCGGTCGCCAGCACCGCATTTACGCAACTTAATGGAGTGAATGAGGCGACACGCTGTTGTTGGGTTTTTTTATGATTTAAAAAAATTATACAACGTTTTTTTTTTTCTTTCACCAGCTTTTTTAGTTGTTATGTTTCTTAACCCCAAGAAGTATATACCGCCGCATTTCAAATAGGACTGATAGAAATGTTTGCCAAAAACTCTCATGGTTGGTTCAGGTTCTGGGAGCGAAGCTGCTAAATATGCAGCAAAACAATAAGTGCTTTGTTCCGACTCCAGCGTCGATGCAAAAGGAAAAACCCTGCACCGTGTCTCTCGCTTGTAATTAAAATATTTCAGTGGGATTTTACAGAGAGGTTAGAAGATGTTAACAGTTATCGCTTCACGCCGAAATGAAAATCGTTTGACTGCGACTAGAAACGTGTGAGTTATTTGCGTCTCTATAATCTGACAATCAAAATGCTTTTGTCTTGTTACAACGCGCCTCTGACAAGTGCAACTGGTTTTTTTTTTCCAGTTTTCTTTTTTGAGTGGCTGTGATTTGATTATGGTAATTTTATGCTAGCTCTAAAAGATGACATTTCACACTTCTTTCTCCCCTCTCCAATCAGATTACAGTTATTGCACTGCAACAAATTGAGCTATAAACCTGCCGGTGTTTGTATTTATTTGACCGCGCACAAGCCTTTGTTTGTGCGCGTGTTGGTGAGAAAGCGCGACCCCCGAGCTCACTTCCATTACTGCTGCGTGGGAGCGCACGTGCAATATGTTGGAGCGTTTACACGCCTCACCTTTAATCCTGTCAGGTGTGAGCGCTGCGGACAGATCATCCCATTATCACATTATTTGATTTTTTTTCCAAAACCGGGTCAGCACCAGTGTTTGTAACAAGTAAATAAATAGCCATTACCAAATATATCTTCAAATAATAAAGTGTTTATCAGTAGCCTCCAATCCAAGTGTTATTTTAAATGCAGGAAGGTGGATTCACCTGCAAAGTCGAAGAAACGCAGCGACAAGAAGGAAAACAACTTTGCCGCTGGCTGCGAGCGGCCATTGTGCGTTTCACGGAGTCAATCTTCTGGCGGTGCGACAGCATGTGCTCGACTGCGGCAGAGTTCTGGTGGGGAAGCCGGCGCAATTCAGAGTCCACGATGGTACACGGAGATGGAGAGTGACAGCTGTCAGGGGGGATCAGGCTTACCCGGCCCGCTGTGCCGGAAACCAAGGAGAAGAGGAGAGCACGGCGACAGGCTGCCTCTGTTTACTGCCTCGTGGCCTCACCCTTATACAGAACAACAGAGACTCACCGGCCCAGCTCCCTGCTGAAACTATATCACAGAGCAGTCATGCTACATTATTTCGATGAGGAGCCAATGGGAAAGAAAATGGAGCGATTCTTCATATTTTTGTGCTCCGATGGGGGAGCAAATATATATCTATATATATAGATATAGATATATATTTATTTGAGTGTGTGTGTGTGTGTGTGTGTGTGTGTGTGTGTGTGTGTGTGTGTGTGTACGTATGCTTGTCCCTCCTCTCTCGTTCCTAGTCTGTGGCTCATTTTCTCCATTATATTTGCTCCTCCTTAAAAGCCTCTCGTCTAAAATCACTTATTTCCCGACTCCAACCCCTAAACACAGCACGGCCATTTTACTCAAACAGCTCATTCCATATCCTGTGTTTAGACAACGCAGTGAAATACAACCAGTTTGTGCGAGCACACACCGGGCAGGGGGGCGGGAAGGTGTATGTATGTGCGTGCGTGCGTGCGCACGTGTGTTTGGTGTGTGTGTGTACATAGGGGGTGGGGGGTGCTGACGGACAGCACAGGCTGACGCTGGTCTGGGGTTTAGATCAGTCCAGGGTTATCATTACTGGCCCCCTGCTGTGTTTCCGTGACCCCTTGCTCGTGAGTTTTGACCTTTCACCCCCCCACGACTCCTGTCAGAGCTGGGCTGGGATGGACGGGACAGGGTGGAGGTGGATCCCCTGTGGGGACACCAGGGCACGGGACACACATGCAAAAGAAATACACACACACACAGACCCACACACAAACACACACACCAGTTGTTGCTTACTTTACCCCACACCTTTTGTTGCTTATTCTACCTCATGGAAGGAGCAGAAGTGGGGGTGGGGGTGGGGACGATCAAGGAAAAGACAAACGGAGCCGTGGAGACCGGGGGGAGGGAGTGGAGGAAAGAAAAAGGCTGTTGCGAGACTCAGTGGAATGTCCACTCCCTGTGCGTCTTCTTCTCGTCTCGCGCGGTGTCTGCCCCGTTGGACCGTTAATCAGGCCAGATAAGCCGGGTCTTTATAGGCCGAGCAGATTTACGCCGCTCTGCTTGGCCGGCTGGACCGCATTCCCAGCAGAGGCGGTGGGATAACGCACTCACATCTCCGAGGTGGGGATAAGCTGGCCTAAAGGGGCCTAGACAAACACACAAACAGAAGACGGCTGCACAGGAAAAGCAGGAAAGGTGCGTTGAGCGCAGGTGATCACCGTCCCTCTCTACGCGTACGGCAGCCGTGTGTGTATGGCATTGTCTAAATGATGGATGAAGTGCGTCATGGCGGATGCACAGGCGAGAAGAAAATAAAGCAAGCTCTCCGCGCTGCGAGGGACAACAACATTAACATAACACCAGGGCAAATAGCTCATCCGATTACCGCCGGCGCGGAGAATGTTACAGTATACGAGTCTAATGATGATCCCCCATCATGCTGGATCCTGCCTCCCTCGCGACGGATTTAAAACTGGCTCTAGTTATGAGTTCACAGGCGGCGAGAGTTAGGTCTTCGTAACGCGCACACCAGCGGGACGGGTGTCCCAGGGCAGAGACCCGAGAGAGGGTTTGTACCAAAGCAAAGCTAAATGTTTTCCCTCTGATGTCCGTTCATACTGCGGCCCACGCTCATGTCACTAAGTTAGTTACAATATTTATGATGTAATCAGGAGACAACATGTGGAGCAGCAGCCCAGCTCGCAGCCGGCTCGGAAAACTTTAAGCAGACGCCGAAAAATGCCCAAGGTGTATTCCCAAGACATGTGGGTGTAATAAAGCTCAAAGAAGTATTTCTTTAAAGTCCACATGATGTGTTGCCACAGGAGCGGCCCCCAAAAAACTGTCGCTTGATAACATCACAGGCTTCATGCTTCCCCGCATACTGGCTTTGAGGGCGAGTTCGCAAATATCAATTGAACCGCTCCAGATCAAAGGGAAAACATATGCGGGACTTCGTTTACCCTGGATTTTCTTTTTCCTTTTCGAGGGAGACGACATAAAGAGGCTGTTCTTTTCAGAATAAAACAAAGTACATCATTTTTATTTTCTCAACATAACATATAAAGATACCTCCTACCTCCTGAAGGATTTAAACCCTGAGATAAGATAAAACATAAATCATCCATATTCAGGGGGGAAAGCAATTAATGTTTTTTAAAGTTTTATGAGTATTTCAAACTACGCCATTGTATATTAACACTGCTACGCTTCATGAGACGAGAAGAGCTGTGGATCGGTTTATTTCTTTGGGCCTGCAGACATTGAATCTCTGATCATTTCATTGATACGGAGGAGAATCCATCACAGATGTGGCAGAACCCCCAACTGATCGTATCCTCAGGACCAGATCAAGCTCACCGCATGTAATCAAGTCATTCCAGGAAATGTAGGAAATGACGGACTGAAGTAATAATTAGATAAGGCCTAAGCGAGGTCTAAAATAACACGCTCCCTGGCATTATGAACTGAGCCCCAGCATGTGAGCTTCTGCAGCTACTGAGCGAACGCGACGAGGTTGTCGTCATCCCCCTCACATGAGCTGGAGCTTTGTCCCGCTCATTATATACAAATCTCATTAAAACACCAAAAGCGACGATACTCCCCAACTTCCCGGAGGCCGCTGTCGTCCCTTTTGTTACTGGTGAATATGAACATCTTTAAAAACTGGTCAAAATATATCTTACTTCTACAAAGTGCTGGGCATTGTAGTTTTTAACCAATGTTACACATACAGAAGAAGTTGCACATTCTTTTGGGACTATTTTCAGTTGCGGATTTGTACACGTTCGGAGGCGTAGTGAGTTTGCAGCACTTTACTGTAAAAGTGGGATTGACTCGGATTGCTAATACAAGATACAGAGCCCAGGTCTGTGTTAAAAAAAAGAATATGTCACGCAGTGTGGCTCATTGATGAGTTTTTAATTTTGGACAACAATGGAGCTCTTTAGCTCAGAGGTATCATACATCTATGTAGATGTTGGCAAAGTGTGTTAGTAGAATCAATTCATTGTTTGTTTTTTGTGGGACATTGAGTTTGAAGCCCCAACGCTCCTCGACTCCCCAGAGGCCTTAATTCCTAATTTTCTGTAAGTTGTATTTGACACATATGTTAAACTACATTGGTTTTAACGTCTCTGTGATATCCTGCTGGGTTTTAAATGACTAACTGTTGGGGTTACAAAGGCTTTTTTGGATCGAGTCTCCGAAGCTCTCAGGCCACCTTCTCCCGCTCCGTCAGCGATGACATGGTGCCGTCTATCCGGACACATCAAACATATGAACCCATGTGATGTCCTGGTGGACCTGGGTGGTTGTAACCGTTTCTCTTTCTTCTCTTTCTTCACACAATAGCTGGTACAAGATATCATTTTAACTCCAAAAGCATGCTTCAATCCTCACCCACACTGAGTTAGTCATAATAAATTAAACCCAGAGAGACTAAGTGTGCACAATGCCTCCATGCTTTTTGGAAACCTTTTCAGAGCCCTTCCTTCAGTAAATATAGTGACGCTACATTCAAGCGAGCTACATTTAAAATGTTGCTTCAGTGAAAGGAAGTATTATCAGCTGAATGTACATCAGTCTCGTTAAGTAACAGCACTCAGTGTGCACCACGGCTCATTCTAGAGGTCTGCGGTGTGTTTCATGACATGTCCATAAGAATAAGAATTTGGTATGAACTGAAGGAAAAATGTGAGATTAATATTTGTTAATTATTAAACGAACGTTGAACTATTTGCTTTCAAACCTGCCGCCAGTGACGACCAGCCGCTCTGCGTTAGCCTTCATCAAATGAAGGTTCCCCAAACTAAAGCCGCCTCCGTCCTCCAAAGACAGAAAGCCTAATGACGTCGTGGTTTTCAAGAAACCTCTTGGACATTATTAGGAAATGATTCTGAAAGTAAAGCCTTGTAAAACAAAGCTTTAGGTGATCTCATAATAATATAACATTTCCCGTTTGTAGGAGTGAAAACGGAGAAACGAGCGCCTCCAAACTGTATTTAAGTTAAGTAGCGCTTGAGGAAGAGCCAGTAAAGATTGCAGGTTTGAATCCTGAACCCTACCTCCCCAAACGCCAACAACCACCGCCTCACGAGCGAGGCCCGTCAGCTGCAGCTATGGAGCTGCTGCAGCGGCCGTTAAAATACACTTTTACCAGGAAACTCTGACTGCGTGTAACCGAGTGTGAAGCAGAGTATTACTCTCCGCTTCTCAGCAGACAGACTCACAGGTGATGTAGTAGTTGACGTTCCTCTTGAACTCCAGGCCCATGTAGTTGGGGCTGAACTCCTGGAACTTGATGGTGAACTTGATGTCCTTCTCGGGCTTGTTGCAGTTGACCAGCACGTTGGGGTCCAGCACCGTGCTGCAGCTCTCCGCCTGCTCCCTCTTCACCAGGTACAGCTTGTAGAACTCGTACTCGCCGCCTTGCTCGGCTTTGGGGCAGATGATGTCCAGCTTGTCCCCGATGTCGGGGTAGATCACGAGGCCCTGTCCCGCCACGAAGCTGCAGGCGAGAAAAGAAGGAGGAGAAGAAGACGGGTTATCACCGGCACACGATGAAAGGTAGCCTGGCGGCGCAGCCTCGTAAATCAACAACAGTTTATACAATGTTAATGCTTTGAGCTGCTGGAGTTATGGGTTTAGACGTGTCTGGTGTGGGCTTCGAGGCAGAGCGTGGTTAATGCACCCCCCACAGAAACACTACGTGTAGCAGCTCGACATTGCTCGCCGACGTTTCTTTTTCACACCGGGATCCGAATCAAAGCATCCCGACAGGGAAACAAGATGGCCAAACACAAAATGGCTGCCGCAGGAGCGGCTGCAGATGGGATTACGGCCCGAAGAATGCGCCGAGTTGTTTTTTTTTTCATATTTGTGGACTTCCATATAAGACCCCGTGCTTCAGAGCAATATCTACTCTGCCTCCACTTCAGAGGTCCGAGTTTCTGGAGGAAAACAGCGTGCCGGGGGTCAGCCCGGAAGGCTTCAGGCTTCCCAGTTCATCTTCCCTCTGCCGATCGTCTACTGGAGGATTAAGATAATCCATCTGGCCTTACTGTACCTCTCCACCTCGCTCCCGGCTGCCAACTCAATCAGATCAGCTCTTGTTCTCCCTTATTCACTAAAGGTGGGGAACAGGAGGAGGCCCAGTGTGTGTCTGTGTGTGTGTAAGTGTGTGTGAAGAGAGCGGGTGGGGGCACACAGAAGACTTGCAGTGTGTTTGGGCAGTGGTGTGTATGTTTTTGCACGTCTGCATGTGTGTGTGTGTGTGTGTGTGTGTGTGTGTGTGTGTGTGTGTGTGTGTGTGTGTGTGTGTGTGTGTGTGTGTGTGTGTGTGTGTTTGTGTGTGTGTGTGAGTCAGTCAGCAAAATGGGCTGAGTTTGCGGTCTGATGGGGGGGGATCATTGTTCTGGACTTGTTTGAGGCTTAAAATGTCAACATGGTTCAGCTCTGCTGTCCCAGTTAGCCAAGCATTAACCTAGACAGCCGGACTGACCACGGGTGTGTGTGTGTGTGTGTGTGTGTGTGTGTGTGTGTGTGTGTGTGTGTGTGTGTGTGTGTGTGTGTGTGTGTTGTGTGGTTGCAGACAGCGAGCACAGCAGCGGGGCTATCTGCTAGATCTGCCCATGCCAGAGGATTTAGCGGCACGCAATGCATTTGTTGTTCTTTCTGATCCCTCACGTTTTAACAAGACATCAGGGGCTGGGCCTCCCTCTCCCTCTCTCTCCCTCTTCCTGTGTCTCTCCCTTCTTTTCTCTCAGAGTGTAATCTCACCTTATCTACAGCCCCTCATTTCATCATCACACACATCATTTCACCACTAAATAACTGACTCTTCAGACAGGCCCAGGGAAGGGGAGGACTCCTGAAAGAGACTGATGGAGGAGTGGGTGAGTGCAGGCAGTGGGTGAGGAACGGGGGAGGGGGGTGGGGGGGGGGGGCTTACGATCACCATCCCTCTTCTGATGTTAAACACAGGCAAACGGCCGGCCATTGTAAGTTATGATTGTTTTTTGTAATAACCCCCCATGAAAATGAACATGATTGGATTAGGGCCTTTCCCACATTCAGGGCCATTCTTCTCGGACAGGCGCATTACCAGATAAATGATTTCATTCTCAAAAGACATAAATGCAACCAGAAATGTGCAAAATGGTCAAAATCCTGCCCCAACGACCCCCACTTATTTTTTCTTTAGGGGTAGGACCTCTCGTACGAGGCTTGGGAGCGGGTGAGACGTTATTTCCACGCTATTGTCTGGTGCTCATGGGGTGGGGGTGGGAGGGGGGGTGTCGCACTAATTCAAGGGCCGATAAGAGAGAGAGAACGCGGGGTGTGCTTTGTCCTACCTCCCCTAACAATTTGCTGGTTTTCAGCAGCAGCGCCCTGTGTGTGTGTGTGTGTATCAGCATACATCTGTTTTCATGCATGTGTGTGTGTGTGTGTGGGGGGGGTACATGTGCGTGTGTCTGTGAAGACACGGACACAATCAGCCTCTAATTGGATCTACAAGATGCATCAGTGAGGCATAAACAAGTTTCCATGGCAACATTAGCCTTTGTTGCTGACCACCCCCTCTCCTCCCCACATCTCCCCTCCTCCTGTCTCTGCTCCCCAATCTCATTCCCTCTGCTTTATCCTTCCCTCTCATTCACCTCCTCAACATTTCCCTCATTCTGTTCCCCCCCCCCTCCCCCCCTTCCCCCTCTCGCCCTCCTTACACTCACAAAAAAACACACCTACAGAAAAACAAGTGAGAAACCAGGGGGGGGGGGTAAAACCAGCCAAACATCACAATTAGACCTTGATTTGTTTCACTCAACAAGCAGGTATTTTCGATTTTTCTTTGTCTGGAAATTGTGGAAGCTTTTTTTCCCCAAAATGATCAGTTTCAAAATAATTGTAATGATTTAAAAAGAAAAAAGGAGGAAAAAAGCCCGGCTCTCGAATGAAACAATGAGCCTCACACTCCGTTTCTAAATTGTACAGCCCATTGATTCCATTATCAAAGCGAGCGGCAACAATTTAGATGAATAATTAAGATTTCCTAAAATCTTAATATCTTAATATCCCTGAAGGATTTAATCACAAGCCGGCCCCTGTCATTGATTCAATTTTCCGAGCAGGCCTCCTGGTTGGCGGTTAGATAGCTATCCTAAGTGAATTCTCCGCTTCTGTTTCCCAGCCTTTGTTAACTGTCTGCTATAATGAGGCTCTGGCTGCTGCGGAGGTCTGGAAGCGCCATCGCAGATGGGAAAGAAGCAACATAAAAGAAATAGGGCAGCAATTAGTGTTTAGCCCAGTTTAAAAGCCCTCCACTTGGCAAGCTGCGGCCCAGCTCCAGTCCAGGATGTGAAACTAAACTGGTGGGCTGGGACTTTGTCTCCCGTTTGTCTCTCTGTTGGCTTAATCAGCGCCACTCCGGTGCTGCACACTGCCACATGCAACGGAGAGGAGGAGACGAGTGACTGGAGATTATTGTACTTTTGAGGAGGTCGAAAAGGGAAAAGGAAAGGGGGGTGTGGTGGGGAAAGGGAGGTTGAATTGCATCTTCCATTCATGTCGTCTGGAGACTTTTCGAAGACCTGTTGATGAAAGAGGCCCGGGTGCACAGAGGAAGAGCGAATGAAACAAACGATGTTTCTGGGAAATGACCCCGAGCGCGAGGGAACCTTTATTCCCCTCGTGTCAAACGAGGTGGATCTGCCTGAACCAAGCACAATAAAGAGAATCATTTTCAAAACAGCCAAATGCGATTGGTTTTGTTTCATCTGGATGGCTCCGCGGCGCGCTCAATCCTGTAAAGAGCTTATACAAACAGGCCTACGCTACAGCACAGCGGAGGGAGAACAGAAAACAACCAGGCGGAGGGAAAGAGAGGCGAGGGGAGAACCCCCCCTGTTCTCCCTTTTTACATTCCACTGGTGAATATGAGCACATGATCTCACATATGCTACAGCCCCCACCAACCACCTCCACACACACACACACACACACACACACACACACACAACACACACAAAAGCACTGTGGGGTGCATCCTGGACCTTCCCAGCCCAACTTCCCAGCCACCCCTATTCAGCGCCCTGCCCTCGCCGACTTTCATATAAAACGCCGCCTACACTAAGGCCCACTCAAAGCCCCTTACAGAGCCTCAAACCCCCCCACCCTCCACCCTCCCCACGCTCTCCAGCCCCGTCCAGTCAACCCAGGCCTCGGCCCCGAGCATAGCACTGGCAGGCAGCCTCGGCCCGCTGAATGAAAAGGACCCGAGACACAGGAACTGCGAGAGAAAGGAGGCAGGAACGGCTCATATCAACAGAATGGTTTTCAAATTGATTTGTTCCTCCTGAGCGGCGGCGCGAACATGCCGCACATATCAATTAAAAAGCCGCTATTCTCGACTATACGCACACAGGGCGATCCGTCTCCACCAGGGGAACACACCAACGGACCGGATGCAGTTACACCCCCCCCCCTCTCATTTCTGTAGCCCAACATCCGACCACCCCTTCTCTCCCTCCGGCCTTTAAATCACACGAGCGTGCGTCACACAAAAACATTTAAAAAAAAACACAATCATCGCCGCAACAGGTTGGTGCTCTATTCCCCTCGCTATCAGCGTGGTAATTATCACGGCAGCAGAAGTGTTCCAACCAATTATCATCTCTCTCCCACATTGTCCACAGAATCAGCGAGGCTGCTTCCCCTCCATCCTCACAGATGACACTTCCCACACAGCCGCCATATTTACAGCCGTTTCAAATCGATACCCCCATAGGCTCAGCAGATCCGGCTTCTCGCAACACATTACAGTAACTCCCCCCCCCCCCCCCCGCACAAGGTCCGCCGCGCTACGCATAGAGCGTTGTCGTTCGGCCCCCGGGTGTGAGACACATGCATTGGCGGGGATTCAAGGCGGATTCATGTGCCCGAGCTGTGTTCGTTTTGTGTAATCACACGGCTGCAGATCCATCCCGTTCTCGTTCAAGTCAATCAATATCAAATGATTGTCTGCCGGTTCATGCCATAAACCGCTTTCAGATCCATCAAGATAGAGGCCGCGTGGCGGCTCGGCCGCACAATGGGAAGCATTCACGCGGCAGCTTCTGAAATGGCTTTGCTTTTGATGTGTGGTTAAGATCCACTGAGCGCCTGTGATCACTTCATACTCCAAGAGGACGGCACCAACCGCCCAAACTGTCAGTATGTGTGCAGAGCGCTCCCGAGGACGTCGCCACATACACGAGTGCGGCGAGAGCCGTCGGCCGTGGGACAAACGGATCCGAAGCCGGTTTTGAAGCGTCGGCGTTTGAGGGCGACGCCCTACGGGAAGGTGAGCCGGTCATGGGTCCCGTAGCCGCCCGCGGCTCAACCCCAGCGGTTGTATATATAGCTGGCTTCTGTCAGGCCGTCGCGGGGGCAGATGTTCTTAGGGAGGCCCGACTATAAACACACACACATAAACACACGCCCGCAGTGTACACACACTGATTTCCTCACATGTCAAAACACGGTAAACAAGTCGCCACACACACACACACACACAGATCTGAAATTAAGCAAAACAAGGACCATCTGGCTCCAGAATTGTTTAGCAAAGCAGGAAGGATTTGACCCTTATTATAGAGAAGCGAGGATGCACTCGCCAACGGGTAGTGGTATTGGATAAACTATAAACTCCAGTGGGCCAGACTTGGCAACTGTGACTTGCTGAAAAGCAGAAAGCTGAGTATTTTCCCCTCTGTGCTGTCCCCATTAGAGGGACATAAATGAAGATGTCAGAGGCAAAAAGAGAGGGACAGAATATCCTGAATTCCACCCTACGGAGAGCTGCTTTTGTACGTGTGATCTCTCTCTCTCTCTCTCTCTCTCTCTCTCTCTCTCTCTCTCTC
>CM042216.1:13196817-13463742 GCA_023566465.1 Cottus gobio
AATTACAAGGAAGAAGGAGAAGTGGACCAACTCCCACTAGATAAGGCCTGCGTCAGAGCAGACTTTGCCCCCCTGTCCGGAAATAAACAGAGCTGTGTATTACAGCCATTAACTCATATAATTAACAATCTATTATAACGACGCCTACTGTATATTCTAGAAGCCTGCACCTACTGTGTTTCTTTAGTGCTGGGAAATCCCCCGCTGAGAAATGAATCAACACGAAACTGTGCGGTGCAGGACTGACAATTACACCCCCCCCCAAAAAATAATAAATGCATTATGCTCCCTTTTCCTAGTGCCACATTTTAACACAACACTTAACGCAGCGTGCACACAATGGCAACTTTTCCCCCAGTAATGTCAGTCCTCCATTACGCACACACCCAGGGAGTTTGGCATGATGGTACAAATGAAATACGAGACTTACTTGGAATTCTGCGAGCCCCATACTATAGTCTCCAGCGATTTGGCTGAGGTTCGCGTCGACCTGCACGTGAAAATAAAGATCCAGAGGAAATACTTCCAACAACCGGGTCCCGCCATTCTGATCAACGGACGGACGGCGAGCCGAGGGGATCTCAGAGCGTCGGACGGTGCGCCGGGCAGCCTGCGTCTGTGGTTCGCCCGGTGGGGAGGTGAGCAGCGATCAGTCGGGAGCATGTGAGGTCGTTATCAGATACATGTCCTTCTGTCCGACCTTTAAAAAAAAAATTAAAAATCGTCTCCAGACCTCCTCCCCTCCTGGGTGTCCCTGTCTGAACTGTCCGCGGGACGTGCGACGAAAGCCGCCGGTTCTCGATCGGGTCTGGGAGGCGAGCAGCCCCCTGAGTGTCCTGGGTGACCTGTGGCTGAGACACTCACACACACACACACACACACACACACACACACACAGCCCCCCTCGCGACCTTCTTACGTGTCGAGAACAGTCAACGGTGCGATCTCATGTGCGATGACACAGATCCAACCAATCGCACAGGTTTTTCTTTTTTTTTTCTCTCTCCTTTCTTTTTTCTTGGAGACACAATTGGGCGATGCGGCTGCCGGTGGAGCGCTGCGCCGGGTCTTTGTCAAAGCTCCCCCGGTGGTGTCGGTACCTGTCGCTGGATATAGCCTACAGATGGCCACATTCATCCATCAGTCACAACTCCGCAGCACGCCGGGAATCCCGAGGTCCACTTCATTCCAGTGTTATCTTTCGCTCCTCCTCCTCCTCCTCCTCCTCCCCAACCTGTTCTATTCTTCTCCGCGGACGAATTGAGTTTCTATTGTAAATATTCCTCGCGGCTCTCAGCGCCGTTCCGCGTGCGCGTTGCGCTTCCAGCAGGGTCGCCTCTCTAGTCCGCCTGGGACATGCTGCGTGGCCGGTGCGTAAATAAGCGGCACTGTCTCACTCGTGTTGCCTCTCGCTGCTCGGACTCGGGTATATGTATAAAAAGAAAAGAAGAAAAGTGTCGAGGGGAGGTCAGACCTGTGTAGCGGTCCGCTCGGTGGCTCTGAATCCACTCGCCAACCTCTCCGCGCCGGTGTCTGTATCTATTTCTTTTTTAAAACCGCGTAGCTCACTCTCCGCGCTCCGCTGAGTGCAGCAGCTCGAGCTCGACTGTAACCCGAGCCGAAGAGCAGCGCGGTGGGGACAGCCCACAGAGCGAGCCGCGGCCAATCACAGCGCGCTCCGGCCGAAGCGAAGGCATTTATGGGGACGTGGAGGGGGCTGGGGAGGGAGGGGGTGAGGGGGCTAGCGAGGGGAGGGAGTCTGTTATTGGGTTGACCTCGCATCTCCACCCCCGTCCACCAGCTCGACCCGAGCCATCGACCCAAATTGAATTGGACTTTGGAGTTATTCGTCATACTGAACGCTGTGGCGAGGGAGTCGAGCGTGATAGGCTGTTGGAGCGTGTGCGTAAAAGCGCCTACTGGAAAACAAAACTTTGTCCCCTTTAAGCCCAGGACCTGCTGGTCCCTGGAGATCCAGTACTAAACATGTATGCCATAACATTCATGTAATATAGGCCATAGGGGATTATAATTATGCCTGTGGTAGGTAGGATTAGTGCATTTGTAATGTGTTCTACCTATACATATATTTGCAGTTTAAAACCTCTCTTCATTTAAACAAATAAATAAGAAATCTTTAGAACATACTGTACAGGATTACAGTATCTGTTATTTCGGCCCTTTCCTTCTCCGCTGGGTGAAAGGAATGATGATTAATGGTCTCTTTGGGTCTCTTTCTAGTTGTCCTCTTTTGGGATAATGAACTGCATGAGAACTTAGTCTCCAGTGTCAATAGACAATAGACGGTCGGTAGCCTATAGTCATTGGGCCATTCATTCATTGAGGAAGAAATGCTTGACACATAATTGATCATGTCCATGTCTGTGCCCCCTTTGTGTGCCTATATGTGTGTGTGTGTGTGCGTGTGTGTGTGTGAGAGAGAGAGAGAGAGAGAGAGAGAGAGGGAGAAGGAGAGTTTCTCTTAATTGTGGTGCATTTATTCAATCAATGCCGCCCCCTAATGGTTGTGATGAAATCGATTCATGGAATAAAGGAGGTTGGATTCAATATAATTGGAGAGGAGAGATAAGGGACATTAAGACATGTCTTATGGTTCCTGAAGTTTTTTTTTATTACATCCCGTTGTGCCTCGTCAGACCATAAATCAATGCGCTCAAGATCAGCGTCAAACCCAAATGGGTGTGCACTCTAATTATCTGAAAGTGTATGTGTGTGTGTGCGTGTGTGTGCGTGTGTGTGTGTGTGCGTGGGTGTGTGCAGTTCCTGTGTGTGTGTGTGTGTGCGTGGGTGTGTGCAGTTCCTGTGTGTGTGAGGCAGTGATAAAACATGGGGCAACAGAGGTTGGAGTGTCACGGCTGCATCCGAGTGGGGATTTTCTGGCTCAGCTTCACCTATTTTGCATGGAGAAGAGGAAAAAAGTTTGCAGAGGTCACAAAGTTGTTCTTTATGCTTCAAGTGCTGCTGGAGCTTTGCCATTGCTGCATCCTCAGAAGCCTGGCTTAAAAGCCGTCCGAGTGTTGTCATAGTGACTGCAAACACGGGCCAGTTGCCACAGAGCTGGCATGTCCCGTCTGACTGCGGGGACGCCTGGGATACCTGATACCTCAGTGGCCAATCAGATGGTCCCAGATGGACCCCCCGATCTGCTGCGGGGCCAATGAGAAGCCCTCTTGTGTACGACTGTGACGGGTGCCACAGCTGAAGGGGCCGAAGCAGAGTGGTCGATAGGAACATGGCCCCATGGCGGTGGCGGACATACCGGGCTGTTGCTGTAGGAGTTTGATCAAACCGCAGCCTGGAAGCAGTGGAATCCCAAACACATTATCAGCCAAGCACAATACAACCCCGAGAAGCAAAATCTAAACTTCTTTTCCAACTTGTACACGTGGCAGAGGACAAACTCATCAACGTTATTTAACGTAGACATAACAGCTCTACAAAGTGCAGCACATGTAAGGAGAAAAGGAAGCGTCTTGGGCGCAGCTTTCCTGTTCCGTCACACACACGGATGGCAATTTGATTCATTCCCCCCTCCTCAGACGGCCACCTATGAGATAGTGGCATTTCCAAGGAATGAGGTCATCATGTTAATGTGTATAGGTGGCTGTGATTAGTTCCTCTATAAATAGCCTGAATGTACTTTGATACCACAGACACACTGACGCTCTTCAGATTAAAAAATCAGGCAGCAACTGAAAGATTATTGGTTTTCATGATAATCGCCAAAGTTTTTAATAGTTCATCCAGAGGGGGACATGCATGTGTCCATGTGCCATAGCATCCAATGTTACGGCCATACGTCCCATAGTTGTCGAGATTACATCTGAACACAAATGTCCACGAGCAAAAATCTCAATAGTTGTAAAGATTGATCCTCTGGGAACCAAGAATATCTGTACAAAATGTTGTGCCAACATATGTACTGTAATAGATGTTCAGATATTTTTTTAAACGAGGGGAACCTTTGACCTGCCCGTGGCAGACCAGGAAATGTCAGAGAATCACCAAAGTCAAAAAGATTCATCCTTTGGGGACAATGAATATCTACACCAAATGTAACGGCGGCCCATCCTATAACTGTCCAGATGTTTCACCGAAAAGCAGACACTTCAAACCTCATGGGGCGGTAGTGAAACAAACAGGGCATCACCGAAAGTCAGCCGGATTCATCCTCTGGGGACCACAAATGTCTGCACCAAATTTCATGGCAATCCAAAAGTTGAGTTTATAGTTGAGTGCAAAAGATGAAAAAAGCAGGAAATCCAGAGAATACATAACTGACTTAAAAGATCATCAATTATAGTAAAAATGGTTGCAGATGACTATAATTCTTTTAATTCTTCACTGATTTGTTTCAGCTCTAAAATGGAGAACAGTCCTGATTCTCTCAGCTCTGAAACTATCAAGATGAACCCTCCTGCCGAGGACATGGTTCCTTCCCAATCTGCTATTTACACTTCGCAAACACTGAAGCCATGACATCATCATTCAACCCAGCAACGCTCACAGTGAAAATAAATCACAGCTAAAGTGGCCTCCACTTGCTTTTAATCTGCCCTTAATGAAGTCTGGCGTGTTTCCCCTTCTGGTGCGGCTCCATGACACGGACGTGATCTAGGGGGGCCAGGCCGGAGACCGGAGGGCCGCGGCCTCCGTGGAGCTGTGGGACATGTGGCCCCGGCACTGGGCTATGGATCCAGGTACGAGCGGAGCCCCTTTCGGCATGCACGGGGTCAAGTGGTTAACCCTCGTTATCTGGGGAGGACGAGGAACATGTGACTCGGATGTCTCCAGCTGTGATCAATATCGAATAGCCATTAACCACTGAGACAACACATCCTCACAAAGGCCGACACACACACACACACACACACACACACAAACACACACACACAAACTCTCAGCAGCATGTTTCCCGTCCGTCTGCACGCACAGTAAAGTGTCCACTAAAGGAAACAAAGAGGCAAACAACATGGGTTCACTCCAAACACTGGGCCCGGGTTGAAACAGTGGGAAAGCTCCGTTAATGTAAACGGACTATTTTCGGGGCCTGACACTTGAAAAGTTGTCGTGTGAGCTATCCCTGCTGCTTTGATTTGACTGCAGCAGCAGCGGCGAGGCCAAACACAACAGCTGGGGCGTCCGCAGACTTACATTTCCTGTTTGTGGCATGCTTGATTGCCGTCCAGACGTCTTCCTCCCTCACTCGTCTCCTTCTCTTGCCTCACTCCACCTCCTCTCGTTTACTCATCTCAGCCCATCATGACTGACAGGAAGGCGCTGATTACAGACAAATAACAATCTGCGCTAAACATGTCCTCCTCGATTTAACGTCCCAGCAGGGGATGTGAGCACAGCAAAGCCTCTCCTCTCCTCTCCTCTTCTCTTCTCTTCTCCTCTCCTCTCTTCCTTTCGCTCATATCAGTAATTAGGTCTGATAACAAGCCTCGACAATAGATGTTTCGTGTAACCATCTTTGTCTACATATAAACATCTGGGGATCTTGATAACAATCCTGATTAGTGGCTGGTTGTGATCCTCCTATCTTAACTTGCTACAGTTCCCCTGAATTTTTCCTTCTTTTTTACCAGCCTCTCGGATGAGATTAGAATTTGAAAAGAGAAATTGTCCTTTGATGCTTAATATCAAAGCGCTCAACAGTTCTCCGCAAAAAAAAAGAAAGAAAGAAAGATAGGTAGAAAGTTAGGACACGCACCCAGACACAGACACACAAACACACACACACACGTTAATAACTCGCTGTGATTATTTGTTGCCGTAAACTGCATTTAGAAGGACAGTCGCCTGGAGGGTTTAGAGAAGAGTTAAATTGATGGGGAGGATATGCCAAATGCAGGCCTGGGAGGAGGGGGGATGGGGGGATGGGGGGGGCTGTCTATTCTAATAGAATTACAAGCCTCTGATAGATGAGTCCTTTCTCCAAGGCTACTTGTCTGTCAAACATTAGGTCACACTCAGCTTCCAGACTTGGTGGGGAGGAAGGGGCAGCGAGAGAGAGAAGAGTGTGGGGGGGGGGGGTGTATAAAGGGGCTCAAGGCATAGAGGAGAGAACGTCTGGAGAGGTGCCTCCCTCCCTGCCAAGAAAATGAGGGCAACAAAAGTGGAAAAAAAGGAGAGATGGAGGAATGGGAGAAAAGGAGATGGTGGGAGCTGGTGAAAAGAGAGTGAAATGAGTGTTGGGGGTGGGGGGCGGGGGGGTTGAAGAAAGAGGGAACGAGAGTGAGGAGGGCACAAAAGGGGGCATTCGAATCCCCTCTAATTAAGGCCCGTGTGATGGACAGGACCTGCGGACGTGCCTCCTTTTCTTTGTGTGAGTGTGTGAGTGGACGGTGTGGCGGTGGGAGGGGCCAGGCCTCTAGTAGAGATGTCTACTGCCAGCAGCCTGAATGGGACAAAGACCTGAATAGAAACTTCAAAGCGACCTCTGTGAGCTCACCCACCCCCCTACCCCCCACCCACCCTTCTTCACAGTCCGCGACTGTGTGATGGTCAACAAGCTCCTGTTCAAGTGGTGTGTATGTGTGTGTGTGTGTGTGTGTGCGTGTGCTTGCAAGGCTTGTGTGATTCTGTTTTCCAGCCTGTTATTTTCTGACTGCTACATGCAATTCTTGGCAGCTATGTGTGCGGTGTGGATTTCAAAGTGTGTCTTTCTGCCTGTGTGTGTTGTTGTTTTTGTCTCGGGTGAAGATGTGTGCGCGTGCGTTTGCAAGTGTGTGTGTGCATGTGTGTGTTTGCTTTCACGAGCAGACTGCAGGATGCAGATATAATTGGGGCAGGGGTTCTGACTCATTGCTCTCCCCCTCTGAACTGAGAGCCGGCGCTCTTTGGGCGGGTTTGAAGCCGGAGCAAGTAGCCCAGAGTGCCGACACGTTTAGGAAATTATTGTCGCTAAATGATAGAGGGATCTCGCGTCTCATTTGGTTCCAGAGTCCTTACCGATTTTGGCCCGCGTTATGATCTTGTGGTGTGCGCCATTTAATTCTATTTGGCTCCGGCTCAGGGCTTCTAATGATCTTCCACTTATCACCCCTCTCCCTACAGCAGATACTCCTCAAAGTGGCTCTCCAGGCACAGCTAATAGCCGGGCACGACTCCACCGGGTTGGAATCCTTCTGGGGCCCCTGAGAAAAACAGGAAGGCCTAGGGTGATGGCCAGGGCAGGCAGAAAGATAAGATTTGTGTGTGTGTTTTGGCATGTGTGTGATCCTGTGTGTGTGTGTGTGTGTGTGTTTGCATGCATGCCTCACAAAGGTATCTGTCCTATCTGAGCCCACTTGCATCAGTCAAGAGTCAGGTCAGGCTCCAAAGCCCCCTGGGATCAACGCGACATTGTTGACGCCTGGTGTCGCTGACATGTCCTCAGTGACATCATCACTCCCCACCCCCCGGGCAGGTGCGGTGTAACGTCGTAGGCCACCGCAGCTTTGACCATAGATTTAAATTTCCAGTTTCCTGCTCCAAGCGACTGGAATGAGTTGCAAAAGAAGATAAACTCTATAACTGTTCCTTCTCCAGAAACACTGTTTTCTTTATATATATATATATCTGGTTAAATAAAAGGTAAATAAAAACAACACATATATTTTAAGAGGAAGCACAGAGGCCGTGCTTACAGGCCCAGTCCTCGCGATGATTGTGGAGAAACATCCTCCGAATGAGTCCTCTCTTTTCAAATCCGGCAGCTGCTGTGATCTGTTCCTGGGAAAATAGACGCATTTGAACCATAGAAAATCTCATTGAGATAACCTTATCTGCAGATAGAATGTTATCTGTCATCCTGATTATGTCATATGTTTCAGCTGAGCGTGAGTCTCTGCCGCTATAAATAAAGAGACCATAAAAATCCCAGAGGAGGTCACACGCACGCACACACACACACACACACACACAGACACATAAAGCTGTAATTGTGACACGCCTCTAAAACAATAGACGACGGAACATTCACAGCTAATGTACACACACACACACACACACACACAGGGCAGAGAGGAAGCGGTGCACCCAAGCGTGCACTGTGGCCAAAGCGGACCTATGGCAATACAAGACGTACACCAAAAATAAAAACACACACACTTTAAACACAGAGAGACGTACTGCTGAATCTGTGGATGTCCTTGTTAGTAAGAAACCGAGGGTACACGGGTGCTCTCAGCCGCATCATCAAAGCCTCAGCAATTACTCCCATGCTCCCTCACTCTGGCATAAATCTGCTCTTATCTCGGCTCGCTGCAGGATCAGGGAATATCAGCTCCAGCATCTGCTCCATCTACAAACCCAGCCACTAAAAGCACAACAAAGTGGCTCTGCAGGCATAAATAAAGAAAAGGAGGGGCACCGGAAGAAGCGAGGGGGCACGGGGAGAAGCGAATGATAGGCAGACGGAGGCACGCCGGGCGTGTGCGCGTGTTTGTGTGTGTGTGTGTATTCCGGCATGTCTTATTTGCCTTGAGCATTTCGGGCTCGCTAACATTGCAATCTGTCAATCAGCCAGTCAAAAGCAAACTTTGCTCAAAGCGGCTCTGCTGCTGCGGCTCAAGGGGGAAATTCTTCACGGGATATTAAGACATATGGAGCGAAGGAAGGTCGCCCGCTCGGGGGAGGGGGGGTAAAAGGTCAGGGTTGAGGGTTTAGTGGTTGGGAGCAGATATGAAGTTGAAAGGGGCATGTCATATTTATTGGAGGGGTTAAGACAATCACTGGCTGTTTGTCAAAGGGCCTATGAGCTCCAGAGAAGTTAGGATTAAGACACTTTGTCCCCCGCTTCCTTCACATTATTAACCCAGTTTGCTCGGAGAAATCAGCAGATTCCAGGTCTGTTATCGGGAGCAAAGTCGCCCACACCTGTGTGAGGCAAAGGCCGATGACGGATGAACAGCTCTGCCAACTATTTTTAGGAGGATGTTTGTTTTCCTTTGCGGCCGCACTGAAGCAACATCTTTCACGCTGACCCCTTTATCGCAGCTGTGACCCTGACCCCCCCTCCCCGTCTCCTGTACCTCATTGCGTTTCCTCCTTCCTCTCCATGCCGTCCACTCCCATTCGCTCCGGGTCAACCGCTCCCTGTCTGTTCCACAAAAAAACACTGGCTGGTACTTTTTCCTTTTGGTTTAATGTTCTGCGATGTGCAGTATAGATACTGCCCAAATTTACAACCGTTGGAAGCTACCTCCGATCCAGGTCGTGAATCAGAGAACCAATGTTACAAGTAAATGTTATAAGGAAATACCTCGGCTCCAGGTGCTGGCTGGGGGGAGGGGGGTGGGGGGGTTCAGGGGTGAGAGGTGAAGGGTTGCACACCGCCCCTCAGGGTTCCCTGACCTCACATGACTGATGAATAGTGTGCTAACGAGGACCAGCTCTCTCTCACTGCGTCTGCACTCTCTCTCCTCGTCTTTGACTATACTCTTAATTCCCCCCTCCGTCTCCCCCCTCTCCCACTCACTTTCCTGGTTACTGATCTGGCAGCACAAGAGTAGTAACAGTTCTACCTGCTGAACCTTTAAAGTATGCCGCCATCTGTCGTCTCCCTCGGATTTATAATTACCATCATATCGCGCTCAGAGTAGGCACGGTCGCACTCTTACATAACCTAACCCCTATCTGCCAGCGCATGCAATACTTAAGAATAGATTGAATAAATGATTATTGGGTGAGGCGTTAAGTCCTGGCCGGCTGTGGAAAGTGCTCTCTTTCTAATGAGGCACCGCTACGTCACCGCTGGCTTGTATCCATGCAGAAAGGAGGTGAGGAAGCTAATCACAGGCACATGCACGACACACACCTTGCACACACACCCTCCTCCCGCTCCAGCATGCAGCATGCACAAATTGACATGGCGTGGACATACATGGACACACACATGCACACACACACGTTTAACCGCCGCACACCCTCCCTCACCCCCAGGGCCATTTGCACGGTCATATCGCGGAGCCAATTAAAGAGATGAGTCTTATTAGCAGAGGTGCCCCGGCCCCTCGTTAATCACCGGGGTTTCCTGGCAGGGGCTGGTGACATGCAGGGCCCTCTGTCATCTTTATGGGACCCGTCTCATCACGCCCTTATAAGACACTCATCCAAACTTTACCGAGGCTCGTGATTTAGAAGAGCCGGCTTGGCCCAGAAATGTGTTCAGTCATCTGCGGGTCACCTTTGAATGAGCTTCAAGGGATTTTCTGCAAATTGGAGAAATGTAGGCCGCAGCGCTGCCTCAGAGGCGTGCATGTTTTTTTGTTTTTTCCCCTTCTTCTCACCCCCCTTCCTTCTAATTGAAAAAACATAATTTTGTTTCAAGTTGGGGAGGTGTGGGTGGGGGGGGGGCATTGTTATGCTCGCAGCCGTGCTCAGGCCCGCTGGGACGAGAGAAAGCGTCTTCACAAGAGTGAGGTGAGGAGAGAAGTTGTAGAGAACCAGATTCCAGGGTCACCCGGGGTAAATATCACCCGGGTCCCGGCTTGAGAAAAACGTTGCCTTGTTTTCTCGCCACAGGGGTCGAAGGCCCCCGCGCGCCCCCCTCCGGACCACCTGCGGCTCTGCCGATGACAGATTTCCTCGACACGCGGGACCATCTCGGGCCTCGGTGTCAAAAGGGAGCCTAATCCTCCCACTTCGGCCCCTCTGTGCACAATGGCCCCCGTCACTCGTTCACTCGTTCAGCGTGCCTTCGGCCGCTCTCTGCCCGCTGAGTCAATACGACAACGGCGACCGGCGGGAGGCAGACACCGGGTTCCCACACTCTATTCATAGCGTTTCCACTGGAATCCCTGACCTGTTCGGGCCTGTCAAGTGAAACCTGCTCCTCATAATGAGGGCCATTGATCCCTTTTCCTCATTTCGCATTCACCTTGACAATCTCAGTTACGGCCCACAGAGCGCCTCCTCCTAATCCGGAGAGAGATTCTTCACCCCCCCCACGGGCGTGCGTGTAATTTGACCGCCGGTCCTGGAAAAAGATTTCCCATGGGCCCCTGCTTTCGTCTGCCCGTCCAAACTGAGGCGATTACAACCAATGCTCTCATTGATGATTAATCTGTGGAAATACAATTCTAGGAGTTTATCCTCTTGCAAAGTACTGGGAGGAGGAGTCTCATCATCCCTGTGCAACAGCTCTTCTGAGAGTTAATTAATTATACAAACGGGTTGAATATAGGGCACATACAGTACATGCATGACACATTTGAAAAATTGCCATGAAATGCTTTTCAGATCCTGAGATTAGTTTCCCCTGTGAGCATCCCGAGTCCCAGTCCTCCACACACACTTAGCTTTTAGGTCTCAACACCAGCTCAACTGATGGGGGCCTTGTGGAGACCTTTAGGTTATCAGGAGCAAGTCCAAGCTGGAAGTCTCGTGGCTCCAATATAAACTGAGCAGGCCTGACCTCAGAAACAGACGGGGAAATAATCGGGTTTTTCCCGTGTTTTTTTATGGCACAGAAGTCGACACGAAGTAACCTCGTCAGAAAACTGGTTGGACAACAAACCCGCCACATCTAAAACGGCGTGTTTACATAAACACATTTAAATAAAGGGAGGAGGAGGAGGGGCCCCCCCCCTCCTCCTCCTCCCTTTATTTAAATGTTAAATGCGCAGCTCAGGAGACAGAAATCAAGCAGCGCCGCCTCGCTCGCGTCGGCCCAACAAGCAGACACGTGACGCGCAGACTGACGCAGCGACGGAAGGGCCCCTTCATGTCCCTCGGGCCCGACATCCGCTTTCATCCTTTCTCCCCGAAAACACTCCGGTCTGCACTTCTATCATTGCGGCCACTCTGACGGTTCTTTTGTCTGCGCAGAGCCGGACATTGCGCTCGCGTCACCGGGTTTTTTATTTGATAAGACGACGTGAAGGTAACAGCAGCGAGATGTGTGCGTTAAGGACGAAGAGCACGTGAGAATACACATTCATAGCCCGAGACAACGCGTATTATAGAGCACCGCCATCGTGTGGCGGTCAGAAGCCAACCTTGCATTATACCGCCCCCTAGTGGTGGTGGAGTGCATTATATTGAAGTGAGGAGCCGAAACTGCATACTTGTGCAAAAAGGGAAAAACCAAGAGAGTCGGAACTAACTAACCTCAGTTTTAGCTGTAATAAGTTAATTGTGGCCAAAAGGAAAAAAGTACCACAGATGAAATGTATTGATTTTTATTCAAAAGTTACTGTCTCCAGACAAGTACAAATCAGAAAACAGAGTGACTGAAAGAGGATGGGATAATAGACAACAACTTAGAGTGTAGGCAAGAGTGCGGAAAAATAAAAACAAAAACACAGAAATGGCCAAAAAGGAAGGAAAAAAATTAAATTTTGTATATATACACATGATCTAATAAGAATTTATACCAATGTAGTGGTAAGTAACAAACAATAAACAGTACTTTTTCCTTAAAAGAATTTTCTTTTTTTACTTACATAAAATAATTAGGCAAAACACATATAGGCTGTTCATCTACTTTATCACATTACATCTGACCACCTCATGTTTCATGTTCTAAGAAGCCAATTATCCACCTTTAAACATGACTGATCCTCTGACATGGAAGATTACTGTGAGAGAAGGTGACCTCCACGAGCATGTTTAAGGCTTAAGCATGGAATGACTACAAAATAAAAACCTCAGTAGACAAAACATTTCATTAAAACTTGTGTGTGACAAATATATGTCAAAATCTAAGCTTTGTCTAGCTGCCACAGCGCTGCTGAATAACGTTCATCTTCAGTATCGTCTGAATGACTACCTTTCACTTTTAACATTTGAAATCTTTAAGTATTTTGTGAGAGGACTTTTTTTAATGTTGAGAAAACCTTAAAGCTGAATTTCACAAGTCTTTTCATTAGTTTTATCCAAACTAATTTACATGTAGGAAAAAAGGTAGAAACCCGAAGACATTATCAAGACAAAAAAATAAACAAAAAAAAATAAAACATAAAAATACAAATTTAAAAATCTTCCTTGATGCATGGCTTTGCATGCTTTCATTTTTTTTCATTTTTACTTACATTTCTCAAACTTTTGTGACTGAAGGTTGAAAAGTTGAAAATAAGAAAACCAAAAGCACATATATAAAATCAGCACCGATTCATATATAACTTTTATTTAAAATGTAGAGGTACCCATTTCAACATTATGCTGCTGGATTTTAAGAGAAAAAGATGTGTAATTCATTGACTGAGCTGCTATCTGCCAGAGCCCACACAGTGGCACTACTGGGAGAAACATCTGCTCATTGTTGGAGGAGGGAGGGACACATTTCTCTAGTAGATGGTTCTTAGGGAGTGGTCCAAATCTTGGGGTAAGCTCTAGGACTTACTGCTTAACAGTGTGGAGCGCTCAGTGGACTCTGGGAATCTTCACAGCATAAAGGGGATCATGACTGATTCTACGAGACACCTCAACATCTTATCCACCAGTGGTTATTAGGACCTGAAATCCGGCCCAACAACAGGGAGAAGAAACTAAAGAGATAGAGGGAGGGGAAAAAAAAGGAGAGAGAGCACAGAAACAAAGACCTCCATCCACTTGGCTAACACAGTACAAGCAAGCTACTACAGTCTGTTTATAAATTACTACTTCACACCTGGTAACTTACTACAATTGTAAAAAGGGTTAGACATAAACAAAAAAAAATGTATCTTAAGTTAAACACACCAATTCATCCCCGTTTAAAAAAAAAAAGAGAACAAAGAAAACAAAGGAAAGAGAAAAAAAGTAAAAAGCTATCATGGATTTTTCTTCAGACATGTCTGATTTCTAATAGGTTTGGAAGTGGCCTGTTACACTATTTCAGAACAGGAAGAGCTTACCCAAGATTATAAAAGTAAATATTTGAAACAATGTCCTCTCTGAGCAAGCAACACTGAGTGTGGGTTCTCATTGGTCCACGTGGAGTACAAGCCAGACTTTTTCTTTTTTTGTTGTTTTTTCTTTTTCTTACAGAAAACACTTCTGTTTTCGCATCTAAAATTCTCTTTAAATACAAAGCGCCTCTTCTTTTATCCCAGCGTCAAAATCATCTGGATATTAGCTTAAAACATGGACACCCCAAGGACCTAGAGGAAACCAAAAGAGGGAGAGAAAAAGCATGTAAATAACCGGTTATTGAGTTTAAATAACAAGAAATTGGTAAGCAGTACATGATGGCATTAAAAAGACGGCATAAAACAAACCACTCTGCCCTGTAGTATGAAAATAACATGCATAATGATCAAGTCAAACAAACCCGAGGGTTTGATAATCCATCACATTGTCAATTTACATCCAGTCCAATCGACCATTTTCCCTAATTGCCTAAAATGTGACAAAATAAAATGTGACAATGCTTTGCCTGAATCCGGCGCACAGCAAACGGTAATGGAACAAACGCCGGCTGTCGGCGACATGTTTATTATCTCAAACTGCGTCGACTCCTTTTGACTTTCTGTCTGCAGCTTGAAAATGAAATCCCCTCTACAGCCTCATCACATCAAACATCGAGAAGTAATTCGGAGAAAGAAAGAGAAAAACAAATGGATGTGAGGCCGACGTGTTCTGTGCAGGGTTGCGTCGAGAGCCGAGAGCGCTGCGTTGTGCCACTTTGTTCAGGAAACGTCGGATAGAACAAGACGCCGCGTGTTCGCGAGGGGACGACTGCTGTGATATTTTTTTAATAATTATTTTTTGCTGTGATAATGAAATTGTTCAAAGTTGACATCACAAAAACACCCACACATTTCTTTTTCTGGAGCTCTGTGCTGCGGCAGTGTCTGAGAAACCCTACGTGTCAAAGGTGCAAGAACGAGCCCCGAGGCAAATCCACAGGGTTCCTTTAGGTGGGAAGCAGGAATTTAAGGTCGGAGGTACATGCTGAAATAAATCAAATCGGGCTAGTGTACAGAGTTAGGAATGGGGGCTTCGCAGCCAATGAGAAATGATGCATTTGGCTGCAGCGCAGACACGCTGGTCAGCTGAACTCGGCCTAATGTTTCTCACAGCCTCCTTCACCCAGATATCACATGCTTCAAGCGGTGCATGTAATGCGATTGGTTACGAGCCACCTATACTCAATTTACTCCTGGAGAGACATACGGACTCTTTGTTTAAGGAAACCACGAGTTGCATCAGTTCTCACTGAGCCCTCACAAGCTTCTCTTCTGGCCATTACACAAACACACCTGAAGGATTTATACAGGGGGGAGAGAACGCAGACGCTGCTTACCGATTCGTCCATGATAGAAGCAGGGTCAAAGTAGTCGGGCTTGAGCTCGGACCTTTCACGACGGTTCTTTGAGGGCGGCTGGAAGAGAAAGACTGCGTTTAGAGCGGATACTCAAACTACTACATCAACCATCGAATATGTGAACAACCTTTGCCCGTACTAAAAATATGGACTGAACAATAATGGAACCAAAAACATATGTATGTTTATTTTGTTTATTTATTGGGCCCACAGGATTCTAAAGGGTTGCGTTATCGATTAATTAAACAAAAATAAAAAATAAAAATAAAAAAAAACACATCTCTGAATTTATCATACAAATGGAGTGAATTTAGGAAAACTAGGGCAATTTTCTGGTGTATTGATTCAATATGACATTTGAGTCCCTGCTCACAGAATGCAGCTCCAGCGTAAGCAACCAAAATAGACGTGTTTTTCTGGCTTTACACTCATCATACATGGTTCTGTGGCGCTCGGGTAAATGGTCAAATAAATTAGTCATGTTGCCTCGTGGTGCGGCGACAGTTGCAAGGCACTGTGGAGCGAGCCTTTCATTATCTTTAAAAAAAAAAACAGATATCTCCTTCACCGCAGTCAAGAATTTGCTCTTTTGTCTTCTTTGCTCATTTTTATGTTGCATGCGAAGATCAACACGAGCCGCTTGTTATTGATTTTTGCATGCTAAACAAAATCTGTCTTTTCTTAGAATAACCCACTGGTTATTCCCCAGGCAGAGTATGTATGCATAACCAGCACGCAAAATGTAATGAGCGTTTGACACGCAGCGAGGGTCGCGGAGCAGCGAGTTCTCAGCCGGCGCCGGGAATTACATGCTGCGAACCAACGAGGCCGACTGAGAATTTCAAGGTTTTTGGAGTTTTGATGTTCAATTTTTGTTCTCAAAGTATCTCAGAATGACATTACATCCAGAGTTTGTGTTTGTTTTAAAATAAAATTCAGTTAAATGTGGACCTCACCAGATCAATGTCCATGGTGTCAAAGTCCATGCCTTCATTGAGGTCGTCCAAACGACCCTCAGATGACATCATCACATCCTCCACAATTGGCTCTTCGTCTTCCTCCATAAGCCCAGTACCGCGTCGACTGCAAACAATTATGAAATCATACATTCAATGAGATTCTCAAAGGCAACTCGACATTCAAGTGTGTGTGTGTGTCTTACATAGCCTGCTGCAGATTGGTCCTGAGCTTGGCGTAGTTCATGGCTCTTTCCTGCTGCTGCCGTGCCTCTTCTTGCTGTCTCTGAGCCAGCATCCACGTCACCTGGGAACTAAATGCACAAGAGCGCACAAATTAGCACATTCTTTATGCGCGCATTTGCTGATTTAACTGGAGATATCACAAGCTTGTCAGATACAACTATGTGGATGGCCCACTGGCCAGGCGCCTACGAACAGTCAGGTTGGATAAGTAAACTAATCAGTCACTGTCCCAGTAGGACCAACACTTGGCAGGCTAGAAGTAAACGCATTTTACAGCGTTTACCCTCAAAATTAATTGCACGCAAATGGGAAAGTTCATAGAACCCTTTTTCTAATGCTTTTTGGTGCGTATGCTTGTCTCCTGATCCCACTAAGAGAATAAATGATGCACTGAACTGTATGAAGGGCCTGAATACATGTATAGTATAGTGTGGTAGGACGTGTTGGATAATTAAATAAACGCTAATTAAATAAAAGAAAATGATCATGAAAGAGTTTCTGAAATGGCAGCAAAGCAAATTTGAGAGAAAAGTGAATGTTGGACTGTGTAACTTAAATGTGCAAGTAAACGCACATTATTTAGTGAAAAGTTGGGACGGTGTGCACCACGGAGCTAATAAAAGATTGATTTAAATATTCACATTAATTCTGCCCCATAAGGGAATTATTTGTATGCATCAATTAAAAAGCAAGAGTCAACACTAATGACCTGAAATCAGAAGGATTATAGTTCCCAACAACATTCATGTCAAATGTTTGTCTGAGGAGGTTTTGATTATTTATTTTGTGAAAACTACATTTGTTTTTATTTGTATTTATGTTTAAAGGGTGAAACTTGAAAAAACATGTTTTGAATGCAGGATTTCTACAGTGAAGTTTGCATTTAAACTAATTTTACAAAAAAAACATTGATTGAAGTGTGAAGTACTGAACTATGAACCGACTGCATGGCGATACCTCAGGGCGGTGAGGCATACGTACTTGTAGTCCATGGGTGTTTGATGGTGCTGTGGCGTCTGTTGATGGTGCTGTGGGAGTTGGTGGGGTTGCTGCTGGTCGTGGGGAAGTGGATAGACCCCCATGAAGCTGTCATCGCGGCCCCTCTTAGGGTCTCGCATGGCAGTGGAGGTGAGATGGGGGGAAGGCAACATGACCGGGGTCTGCATGCTCTGCTGCCACATGTCACTGCTGCTGCTCTCCTCTGGAAAGGAAGGCCCACAGTGTGAGACAAGGTTAGAAGACAAATTACATTTTGACTGCATTATAATATCAGCCTGTCAACTCTTTCCCTTCCAACACTGCATTTCGCTGCCTTCTCCATAACATGAATTGTCATCTTTAGCCAACACACAGGCATACAGCTAAACAACCCTGTGTGATCGATAAGGAGCCGCCTGACTCTTCTGACTCTCTTCCACCATCTGCTGTTTAATCTCCTCGCCCATCAGCTGAGCCGGCTGGTAGGAATGCATTTGGGTTAATCTGGGCTCCAACTCACTGATGGGCTATAATGTATGTGGCTCTCATGAAGACCTATTTTCAGTGCGTTTGTAGGTACACAATATTCACAGTTTGGTAACAGCCTAATAATGAATACACTTTTTTTCATTTTCTAAATAAAAAAAAAAGCAACAGTGAATGAAGTCAGTGCCTATTTTCTTTTCTGAAGTGAATAAATGTGAGAAAATGAAATCATTCCCATTATCAATGACTTTGTTGATTCCTTAGTGTGCAATACCCTCTGGCAGCTTCCTCTTGGCTGCTGAGGTTCCAGCTGTAGCAGCAGGAGGCTTGATCTTCTTGGAGCGGATGGAGGAGCCTCTGCTGGAGTAGCCACTCATCACCGACATGGTGTCGTCATCGCCACCCGCCTGCAGTGAATTCCTGTAGGAGATGAGGGGGAGCCAGCAGTCCTCTCGCTGCAGCGCCATCTGGAACGTCATGAAGCGCTCCAGGTACATGTGGCTGCGGAGAAGCGGGAGGTCACACAGAAGAGATGAACAAACAGAAGAGATGAACAAACTCATGCGTCTACAGACACCAACCAGGTGCACATTCCAACCGGAGGATAGGGGGGAGGCCTCACACCAACCATGAGTCTTAGACACCAGTTGTCAAACACCTGTTACACTGAAGCCTCTCACCCGTTAAATACAATAAAATAAAAATCAACTTACACAGTCCTCTTGTCTTGTTTCATAAGCTTTGAGGAGAACTCGCTGAGGATGTCCAAGAAAGCCAGGTTAAGGGGAGGGCCTCCTTCTCCCTGGGTGCTGGGATCCTTAAATGCAAACTCAATACCATCCCTGACAAATGCAAAGAGACAGACAAGAAGAATAACTCACTGAGCGGAGAACAATAAATGGTTTCATGGACACAAAACTGAAAATAGTTGATCCGAACCGTTCACTCAAAACTCAAACTAAATGTAACTGATGTGAAACTGGACGAGAAAAGACAGTTATTAATTTGAACCAGGGACACCGGACATGTTTTAAACCACCAAACTACTTTTCCCTTTAATAGAAGCAGTCATAACTTTGAGACTATTTGTCTAACATTCGTTAACAGTGTCTTCCATAGTATGTATTTTTTTTTTTTTTTTTTAACAGAGCAAAAAAGCACGCAGTGTTAGAATGAAACCACAAATCCCCAAAACCAAAGATGGTCCAAATCGTATCGAGCACCGCTAAACAAGTCAAGATATCAGATTCTTAAAACAAGACACTACTTATGCGTCTTGTTCACGTCCGTCTAAATAAATCCTGGTGATTTTCTATAGGTCCTATAGTCTATCCCATGGCCATGCCACATTGCAATGCTGCACATAGTTTTAAGATTATAAATACTAGATGGAAAGAAAGCAGAATCTTCAGCCTGTCTTCTATTACTTTAACTCCTGTCGCACATCTGGCATATCCCGTTACATAGTGCACCCAGATGTTGCACAAGTGTAGGGTAATCCAAGAAAGCATAGCAAATGTGCATACATTGGATTTCCGGGAACCGTCCCGAGATTATGATATAATAATCCACATGAGAAAAGAGAGTACAATGTGATGGAAGTGGTTGTTGTTGTTTTTTTACAAATGTGGAACATTGTGTGACTTGTATACAATCATTTCTCAATTGCCATTGAAAAGAAACATGTATCATTTTAAAAAAAAAAAAAAAAGGGTCAAAATTGCATTAAAGATATATGTTCTTAGTTAACAATAACAATGAATGTTGACATACCCTGGAGGGCAATACTCGTTATAGTGACAGAAATTAGTTCACATTTAGGATTTCTGCATAAAAGCACAAAGAGCTCTTTGGATAAGTGCTCGGGTTCCTTGCATGCAACAGACCAGTGTTTATAGCACTGTTGCTCTTCTGTGTGTTTGGACAGCCTGATGTTAGACTAAGAAAAACATTAGTGCATGGGAAGACGGCAACACGGCAACATTTTTGCACTTAAGCCTCTCCAAAATCCAGAGGAAAGAAATAACAGGGCAAGAAGAAACACGGTATTCAAGAAGTAATTTGTCAAACGTGACAGCTCCCAGCTGCAAAGGCAAAACTCGTGCGCGGAGCCATGCAATGCAACAAGACCAGAATGGAGCCTTACTTGTGCAGCATAGCGATGGCATCCCTGGTCTTGACTTGGTCGAGACCGAAGGTTAGAGAGAAACGACGGGCCAACTCTTTGATTCCACAAAATGAAGAGGAGGAGCGATCGAACCCGTGACCCAGATCAGACAGCATTTCATTGAACAGCTGGCAGGAAGAGAGAAACATCAGATCAACGATGTCTTCAAAAATGCAACAAATAAACCAACAGTCATAATTACCGACTTGATTAATGAGTGAGCCAAAGTGTGCACACTGACCTGCTGTAGACTGAGGATGAGCGTCTTGGCACATTGAATCTTGTCGATTTGCCGAGTCTTACTCATGGTCTCCTTGATGATGTCACCATAATCGTTGTAATACTGCAAAGAAAACAGCACGGGGAAGGTTAGGACTGACCTCCGTATACATGAGCTGATTGTACATGTCCAATAGTGAGACAAACAATGCATGAACTCCTGCAACAGCAGATGTGAAAAGGTTTGCCGTACCCTCATGTACTGTTTGAAGATGTCGGCTCCGGTCTTCATGTCTACCACGCAGTAGATGATCAGTTTACAGTATGCAGCAAGGAGGTTTCTCCTCTTGTGCAGAGCTTCAATCTTTACTGCCTCATCATCCTGTTGCCCATCTGACAAGGTTGGAGAAAAATATATATAAAATTTAAATAAGAAACACAGCAGTGGCACAAGCTGCGCTTCGGCCAATTTGAAACGCCTCCTTTTACTTGCTCTTCTTGCATAGTGGAGCAGAGCAGAACACACATGAGCTGCTGCAACGGAACATTTGCATTTGTACCTGTGCTATTTGTGTCATCGTCCTGGTCTATGAAGACGTGGTTCAAGATGAAGGAGAGCAGTTCAGACTGCAGCGAGTCCTCCGAGGAATAGACCAGAGGCTCCAGGTGTTCCCTGCCTCCGGACACCATCTGGTGGCTGAAGATGAGCAGGAGATCACACAGGATGGTGAATGCCTGGAGGGGGGGAAGAAAGGACAAAGGTTCAAACTCAGTCCGCATAAGTGCAAAACAAAAGCACTCTTTGCAGATCAGATTTCAAAAAACATTTCATAGTATATTCATTTAGATTTCTGAAAATCTGACTTCTTCCGTCTGTTGTGAGGCACAGATGGCATAAGTATCACCGAAGACCTGCATTGAAATCACGTCTTGCTATGCCACCCTTCTTCCCAGGACTTTGTAGCCAAAACAACCAAAGCAGCAACAATGAACGGAAGCCAAACCACCTCTGAAGAGTTGTTGATGAGCCCCATTGTATACAGTTTCTATCGTGCTTTGCTTTAAAGCAGATGCTACTACCACTGCTGCTGCTACACGGGTCGATTTGTCGTGCACGTATCTGTGTCACCTGTTCTTTGACGGCTGTGTTGACATTGGTGAGGTAGCGCTGACACATCATACAGAATGCCCTCATCTGCTTCCTCAGGGTCACCGTGTCATCCTGATTTCAGAAAAACAAGCAGATTTTGGGGGTTTAGCATCACACATACACACCTTTCCAATTCAGAATAGTGAAGGTGCAGTTGGCCTGAGGGGACCTCACCTTTCTGGAGCTGCCATCAGATGACTTGGCCAGGTGCCACAGGATCACATAGTGGGTACACTGCAGCGAGTGGATGACTATCTGCTCACCAGAAAAAGAAAGATCCCAGATGGGTTAATATAAATGACTATTCTCAGAAAAGGACAACACGTTGAATTCATACAACTTTACTTGGTGTGTGTCTGTGTGTGTGTTTATTAACCTGCTCAGGCATGTCTCCATTCTCTATGCCGGTGTTGAGCAGCTTGAAGTTGCTGGTAAACAGGTCCCACCCCGACAGGTCGTGTGCACTGCAACAGATTTGAGAAAGTTTCAGACACATGGAGACGGACTCACAGGAGATGTGGACGGAGGAAGGGTGCGAGGAAACGGGTAGTCGAGGAAGAATAAATGTCATACTTGTGAAAAGCTGTGATCCTCTTTAGAGTTGACAAAACCTGATAAGCATCATCTTCATCAGCCTCTTCACCCTGAAACGAAGAGTGAGACTGAGCCATGGAGAACATATACATGTTTCTGAGGTTTTCTAAAAATATTCCACATAAACATGACGACGTCGCTGGATATTCCGATTATTAAAATAAATAAAAACATTTGGCCGAACACAAACAACACCGTAAACGCATTTGGAAATCAATTCAACACAGTTTGAGACTCGAAGGCTTGAATTTACAGTGAAAGAGTGCTTATGTCAGGAGGCAGCCACAAGAAAGGTCTCCTCAACAATACACAACAGAAGAAAAACATGGCGGTGATAATGATGAGTGGTGGAGTTGTTGGGTGTCAGAGGATGTGTCCCGCTTTCACAAAAGAGAAATCAAAACACGCACGTTTACGAGTGCTGACGTGTCACGTCACTCCTACCTCTTGTAGAAAATCCTCCAGTAGCCTGTTGAACTTGTCCACCAGCTCATCCAGCAGCTGGGAGCGGGCAATGTCCACCCTGTTAAAGATTGTGAACTCCTCATTGCAGAGGGAATGGTACGTCTTGGAGCAGACCTCCAAGACTTCAGTGTCCGTGTGCTTCTCCACAATTTCCCTGATCTGACGCAGCAGGGATTCCAGGTGCTGGATGAGAGAAAGAGAGACGCATTGCGTGCGATAACAGTCAGTGAGGAAGGTAAATAATCGTTGTGTTAAATTAACAGTTTGATTGTGGTCCGAAAAGTGTCTTACCTTCTCTAGACGTCCTGTGGTATAAATTTCCAGGTCAAAATACTGAGGCAGCTGCAACAAGTTAGTCACCTTCTCTGCATCCACTGCATACTGTGGAACAAACATTCAACATCATGTTTTTATGATTTATGAATACAGAGCTGAAGCAAACAGCCCCACAGAGCAGTGAGTGTTGTAACACACCTTGGCCAGTAGAGGGGGCAAAGCCACAGCAAACAGCTCCGTTATTCTGGTTTTGTCATCCATCTGAGTCTTCCTCTCTTTTGCTGTCATCACCTGATGATAGAAGCAGTACGTTAAATGCTTGTCCTCACAAAAGAGAAAACTACTATATATAAAAAAAGATCTTCTCTTGTTTAGTTTACTTTTTGACCTGACATTTAATGTTAATGCCAGGTTATGGCACTTTTCTGGAGCTGTATGTAGCTCCAGTTAACCAGATGCTGGTTCCCAGTGGCAGGATTTAAAATGTTTAAATGAGCCTGTGATACAAAAAGTGTTCAACACACGCAGGGTGTCCTTTGCTTATCTGGTTCAACTAACCCCAACAACCTAGATCCCACTAAACAGTCCTAAATTAAATGGTTATCCACTTTGTACCGAGGGGTTTTTCAATCTGGTTATGAGCGCGTTCACATTAAAACGGTGTCGTTTGCTGCATATGACGGATCACAAAAACAGACAAGACTGCTGTCAGCAGAGCGGTGCATTTTACAAACGGAGGAGAAAACTATAAAAACTATCGGACAAATACGTAGAAGTTAAACACAATGTAACAGTCTAAACTGCCAAATGCAGATCAAACAACTGGCACACAAAAAACACAGACTATGAATCTGGTAGTTAACACATTCACAGCCTTATATAGAGCAAGAAAGAACTGACTTTAATTACATGCGTGTATTCCAATTAACTAATGTGTCGCTTATATGTATTCTTATGCTTGTATGACAACATTTAGTCTTATTCCTTCAGCTGCAACTCTGGCAGGCTGAAACAAACCTGGGAGTAAATACACAAATTAATATAAAAACACTAAGTGTTTTTCCATAACTTATAATCACCACAACAAACATAAAAGTAACGCTGCATCCAGTCTGTGACCGTAAGACACGACACCGACATGTGACACACAGCTCAAGAAGCCGACATGTAGGTGAATATATGAAATTAATATACGATAAAGTGATTTTTCCTTTTGTGCAGCTGAAACATTAATGTTTAAATATTGTCATACATAAAAATACATCTGCAACACATGAATTAAACAGAATATACATGTACATAGTCAGATATCGTGCTCTAGATGAAGCAGTGATATTATCTGGTAATTTACGCATTCAGTCTGATTTACTGAATGCATGCGTCTGTTTAAACTGCTTTGCTTTTGGATTATGACTTTAACTTCTATAACATTATCCAACAATTCGTGAACCGAGCATTGACTGGTCAGTAAGCAGAGCTTTTATACGAGTTGATCTCTTCTATCGAACTTAACCTACTCTTCATCGTAAGTCACCATGCCGATCTACCTCGTTAAGACTGCAGAAATGAAAAGCCAGAGTTAACCCTGAAGTTACCTCTCTACCAGCCCTCGGGTCTTTAAACATCAAACTTATCCTGTTACTTAAATAAACCTCATTCTTGAAACAGGCGCCATTAGCACAGCTTTCAAAAAAACAATAAGAAATAAAAGGTGTCTGTTCAGCACTATTACATCAGGATTGTACGGTCGATTAGATTATGAGAATACCGGACTAATGGCAATGTTCAGTTTTCGTGTCAGATTTGGCATAAATACAGGGGTGAAATATCTAGAGATCAAGCTTCAACTGGTATAACAAGCAGAATGTCTGGACATATTTTGCAGGTTCTATCATCTCAAACCAGAAATGTGTCAAGGCAAGCACAACACTTTGCAGTACATTCACCACCATCATGATCCTTTGAAACTTGTCTCAAACACGGCAAGTTTGAACCGTCTTTCCCATGATAGAAAAAACTACAATCTTTTAAAGTGTGTTAGGCACTCTTACCCTCTTCCCGGTGCCTCTTCCAACAGGTGGGTGGCATTCGGCCGCCTGGCGTACAGTGCACAGCATGATTTCAATCAAGGCTGTCTCTTGTCTGTCTGTAAGAGCTGTAAAAACACAATCAGCATGATCTGCCTCACCCTGAACCACAACACAAGTGACAAGAGCTTGAAAGGAGCCAGTGTCGTACCTTCCTCTCCTGGCAATTGGTCATCTAGCAGTAAGCTGATCATGCACTCCCAGTCCTTCAGTAGCTCTGGACCGCATTCCCAGAGAGAGTCCACCAGGTAGGCCGCATGCTCATGGAGCTAAGGGGAGAAATGTGCACAAACGCATGAAGGACAGATGGTTCAATTGCTTACAGACCGTCAATAAAAGACAGAAACTAGAGCCCTGCGTGTGACAGTAAAGTAGCCTCATAACAAACCTCACTCTCCAGGAAGAAGAAGACCGTGGTCTTAATGAGGTTGGCGTTGGGGCTTTGTCTGCCTCTCCTCTTGGGGGCACCTTCCTCCTCTGGTTCCCGCTGGCTGAACAATCTTTGGGAGCATCAATTATTAGTTTAGTAATGCACAAAAGCAACCCCTGCATAATCCTCCTGCTGCATTTCTGAGGAGCGGCAAGGCACAAACTAAATCTCATAAATTAAGCTGAGAACTGACCGACCTAACAATCTTGACAATTGGAGTTAGTTAGTGTTTTTTCCCTAAATAAAAGCACTGGCAGTCAGCACAGACTAGATTTTCCGGGGTAAAGTTACTCCTTAAATTCCCACTAAACGTCCCCAAGATGCCGCTACATTCATTTCCTGCTTCTCTGCTCAGCCATGGACACAGATTTGACTTCTCAGTGATGAATTTGATGCATGTCTGACGTACTTCTTGTAGAGGAATTCTCCAGCTGCAATGGCGACAGGCCTGTGTGCTGAGTAGACCAAGTGATAGACACTCTCACAGTCCTCGGGGGTCAAAACCTCATCCGTACTACTGCAGAGACAAACACAGAGTCAGTCAACTAAAGCTCCAAAGTCACACACACACACACACACACACACACACACACACACACACACACACACACACACACACACACACACACACACACACACACACACACACACACACACACACACACACACACACACACACACACACACACACACACACACACACACGGTTAACTGATGTGTGGGAAAACGTGGAAATTGGGACCACAGCAAATCAAATAGAATCAAGAACAAACGCAGAGCCACTTACTTCAAGACTAGAGTGAGTAGTTTAATTGCTTGCACTGCAACATCGTACTCTTTGTCAAGAGTCATGGAGACAATACGGTCCTGTGGAAAGAGACAGAAGACAGATTTAATGAGCTATTTGGCGAAAAAGATTAATTTGATTAGCGAGTGAAACTATGTCAGGCTAATCACAAATATATATATATATATATATATATATATATATATATATATATAGTCACAGAGCAGGAGCCCAGTGTTTGTGTTGATGTGTACGAGTGCGAGACTATAAAGTTGGAGCTGTTGTGTTGAAGCTGCCCAGCAGGTGGTGCTGACCTTGAAGCGACTGGTGAAGAGCTCCAGTCTTGCATTGAGCTCTCTGTTGTAGTAGAGACCCTGCAGGGCTGTCAGGCACTTCAGACGTACCTCGCCTTGCTGGAAAAGAGAATTAGAAAACAGTCAATGACCTCATGCATGGACCAGTGTTTCTTCTTTGTTTACCAAACTAACTGAAATAAACAACTTGAAGACATTAATGACCAAGACTCGCCTGTTTTTCTATTTGATTGCCTATTAGACATGTACAATCAATGCTGGAAAAACAGCAGGCTTCAGTCCTGTGTTCTGAGTTGTTGTGGCTACCATTAGTTTACAGTTGAGTTATTGATTGGGCCCTTTACAGCCCTGCACACCCACACAGGTGTTTTCACTTATGCCGGCTGATTAGACATCTGCTCAGTCGGCTGTTGCTCACTGCTAAATTGAGAATTATTGTGCGTCACAAAGCCACTCTGTAATAATAAAGGAATACAAGTTATGCTATTACAACAGGTGCAACAAAACTAACAGGAGAGCGGAGGAGACTTTAAATAAATAAAAGTTGCTTGATGAGGTAAATAAAGTCAAGTGTCTGGAAATGACCCTGGAACCCACCTTATCGTGCATCGTCCATCCCACGTACTTCAGATAGCTGTCGTTGAGGAAGGCGTCGCTATAGAGCTTCATCCACACTCCGATCTCTTCTATACAGATTGCCCTGATTTCTGCTATCGCGTCACTGTTAGAACACAACGTTGTTGTTGTTTTTAAGTTTGATATAACAGCATCAACAACCAGTATCACAGTCATACTTGAAGAGGAGATGGATGCATAGAACAGGTGCAGCCGTACCGATATCGATGAACAAACACTCCTTTGAATATTGCGTTCATCATATTTTCAATCTCATCCTGATTTTCTTGAAGCTGCAATGGAGAGCAGAACAAAACCTGTGAGCTGGCTTGTTTGGACAAACATGAATCCTTACGGACGAGAATGCAACATAAAGAGGTGGCCAGGGGGCATCGTTAACATAACAAGATGAGTGTCAGCCAACTATGTCACCGTGCTGCACACTGAACTAACAGATGGATGCCCCGTGGGACCTGCTGTTATGCAAGTTAGTAAACAGACAATCCCAGCCCAATAACACCCAGCACTAACAGTCACTGCAGGTCCATCACCTTCAACGGCTTACTATTATTATGAAGTAATTCATAATTATTTACTTTTACACATATCACTGGGACTGGCAAGCTTGGTTGCAGGGCTTGCCTGATAAAATATCATACAGGGAGATGTCACCTGCCTAACTGTTGAGGCTTTTATAAAATTAGATGACTGCTGACACTTAATTCCAACCACAATTAAAATCCTGCAGTCAATGAACTATGTCACGCTTGCCGGTTACTTTGTCTGGCAGGAAGGGGAGGGGGGTCATTAAAACTATTAAACGGTTATTGGCCTCAGGATCAGATTGTAAAAACCCCACACTTCATACACAGACCTTCCAGCGTGTTAGTGCTCTACATCATATAAGCACATGGGATTTCCAGTAAAATCATAAATGAAACAACCCACACCTATTTTTCTTGCAACAGCCACTTCTCAAGAGGGTAAAAATACATCCTCCAATATGACAAGAGAATCTGATGTAGTGGGTGTTCAAGGCTGCCTTATTTATTGTTTACTAGGGGTGGGAACAGAATTGTCAGCTAAGCCAACTGGTATTAGTTTAAACACGATGAAAAAAACATTTTGCCTACATGTGAATAATAGAAATTTACTGGCGCACAAAAAGCAAAGCCCTCTGCTGCGTAGTTACCAAGGCTGTGGAGAACATCCTCTCAAGGCCAGTGCCAGTGAAACGCATGCTTTTCCAAAACTCTGTTCAGGCTTTTTTATTACATAAATAAAAAACAGTGCATACATATCGCAGTGAGCGATAAAAAAACGGGTGTGCCACTGTCGGACAAAGTTAATACTAAACTCCTGCTAAGTCACCTGCAGCTGATCCAGAATGAATTTGAATCATCCAATGGGCATGTCTAAATGCAAAAAGGTACGCACTGAGGCCAACGTTTTTTTTAACAATAGGCAGCAAATTGCCGTATGGCCACTCTTACCTCTTTACGTTTCTGCAGAAGCAACTCCAGCCTGTCGTTGGCCCTTTTGGCCATGATCTTATTCCGCTCTGCCTCGTACTGGCGCTGCGTGTTGTCCATGTTGATGCTCAGGTTTAGAGCTACATTCACCAGGGCTGTCATCAGCTTCATGGCTGCCAAAAACACAAGTTACATCAAGAAATGAGAATAATCCGCACACAACACTCTTTAATATAGTAATTAATAATTGGCCGACACACGAGTGTGTGACTTTACCCGACTTTTTTAATTGTCTACAGTGTCATGGATGTGCGACATAAACTAACCCCTGGATGAAATATAATCCGTTGCAAACCAAGGTGCCTTAATATTAAAGGCGGACGACATAAAGGACATAAGAAATGATTTGTATTTGTTACCCTTTTATATAACAAATAAAACCTTGGATGGGAATAAGTTGGAAATGATATGAGGTAAACAAACGCTTAAGTAGGAATAAAACCCTGTCTACGTATAGCTGCATCAATTATTGTATTGCCTAGGAAGTATAGAATAACCTTCCCGCCAGGACAAATTCCTTGTATATGTAAACATACATGGCAATAAATGGTTCTGATTCTGATAATTACTACCCACACTATAACCATCTAAACAGCACCGCTGGCAGTAACCCTGTCCGACCCGAAAGCAAAGTACAGTGACAGCATCAAAACATGAACTCAACAAAAGCACTTTGCTGTTGTCGTCTGACAGGTAAGGACAAAGACGGTTTCCTTGACACAACATTACATGAATGTTTGGTGGTCACACCGCCCACCTGCTCAATTACATTTGTTGTGGAAAAATGTATAATGCTGCTGCATAAATGATATTGGCTGCGTGCTCTGCATTCCTCTGGGGATTGTAGAGAACCTGATCTGCTCCACCAGGAGCCTTTGACACTTCATTTTAGAGGGTAAATCTGCTTTTATTATTCCTACAGAAGTCCAGCCAATGATAAAGGTGTAGGTTATTCTACTTCTACAAGGACACCTGTGGGAGTTGTGGCTTTATCAGTGGTTATATGAATCATATCCATAACTAACAACACTACAGCCAAAAGGTACAGCACTATACTTTTCCCACACAGCTGTCGACTGTGTGCTTTAAGAACACAGTAATTAATCACAGACATTCACTCACACACAAATAAATACAGACAAAGTTCCTCTTACCTGCCAGTGTTGAGGTGTGTCTGAAGGCTCGGACTTGAGAGTCTGATAGTCCGGTGAGAAGGGAGATGACTGTATCCATCATGTACTCATCATAGATGATACTGTATTGACACTGGCGCACCAGCACCGAAATGAATTCACAAAAACTTGATTTGAACTTTTTCCATTGGGGTCCTGCTATGGTTAGCGGGTAGTCACCACTGTCCTACAGAGGCCACAGAGGGAAGAACGTCGGTAAATGCAATGACTTCAGGCAATCTCTATCCTCCAAAAACATAGCCAGCTCTATTGCCTTTGGCAAATAAAATAATAGTAAATGTGATGTTCAATCTTAAATTACACACAAGGGTTCATGGTAATGATTATACTGGAAAACACAACGCTACCTCATCAAATTCCTCTGTCATTCGCCGGATGATCTCAGAGTTCTGCATGTTGCGGAACATTTCTCCACTGACCACACCTGATGCACAGAGGGGTTACACAGAGACATTTACTACGCGGTGCAGTAGACCAACTGCGTGAGAAGAGTGGGCCAAATATGTCCGAGTGGTTCTTCACAGATAAAAAAAAAAATGTTTTTCTCAATGCATTTAAAAAGGAGTAAGATACCGTAAACAGACACACATACCTTTACACCCCGAGCACTGGATGAAGAAATTGATGAGATCTAGTAGCGCAACGTCTCTGTCGTGCTTGTAAGACTCAATCCAGTCATCGACGACAGACTGCAAGAAACGAGGGATAGATGTAATATAAAAAAATATCTGAAGTCAATGCCGACCATTAGTTACAAGAAACTGATTTTTACATTGTGGCAATCTCAAATATCTTGCCATTCATACCTGCATTGCACTCCTGCCCAACTTCACCACCTCAAACAGCATCATGTTCTCCATGCCATTCTCCTGGTGGTGGCCATTTATCCGGCCGGCTCCCTTCCCTCCTTTGCCTTTCTCCCCTGCTGCTTTCTTCCCCTTCTTTCCACCCTGGAACAGAATAGAAGACCATAAAACATCGTTAAGAGTGAGAATCATTGCAGAGAAGACAACACTAATTTAATGTGCTTGTCACAAATATCTACAACTAATAGATGCAATACTGTAGTATTTGACCAGGGTGTCCTGATCCAGGCCAAGAGCCATTTGTGCTGTCTGTACCTTTCCTTTCGCTGAGGTTGTACTCCTTCCATCGATATCCTCAGAGAAGTCTGTGTCTGAAGAGAATCGGGTGTCTGTATCCCTGGTAGACATAAGCAAATATTAGATTGAAAAATCATACCAACCTCAACTTTTACAGAAAATGGAAATTGGAATAAAGCACTTACTGAGTAAAGGAGAACTCTGATGGTATTTCTGGTGCTGCTATCATTTCTGTAACATCTTCTGGATAACTTCAATTTATGACTGGCTTTAGATCCTCAGAAATTACAAGATGGGAGGTTGCATGTGACCTAGAATATATATATACACATGACAGTCATTTATGGAGATATACACAAGCACACTCATTCAACACAGCAGAAACAATAAGTGCTACAAACACAAACATCAAATATGTACATGTTAGCAGATAACACATCCACTGTAGTGAGCAAATGCTTCTTTGAGAGAAAAAAAACGGTTTCACATGGTAACAGTGGGCGTACACTAATGCTCCTGTCACGCTCAGCTGTCTAGCCATTGGCTCCCTCCCTTTCTCTGCTCCCCTTGGCTTACAGACGTCACGCGGGGAACATTGAAGTGTCTTCCTCAATGGCCAAATATGGCGCTGCTCTATCCGCCCCATACATATCTCAACCAATCAAGAGACAGTATCAACATCAACAAGATACTGCAGGCCACAGAAAAAAATAAAACTATTGCACGGTTGTGATGTGTAAATTGGTGCCACATACATCAAAGAAGTGAGCCGAGATAACATTCAAAATTAGGACTTTGTCATTGTCCATAATACAGAAACACATGGAAATGCATTTTTTTGGGAGTCAACGAAAACAATGAAAGCATATCAGAGACATCTGCTTAGTCCAGAAAATCTCAATTTTAACTATACCATCATAAACCCACTCTGGGGGCGTCTTTCTGTCCCTGCACACTCCGTGATGACAAACAAGTGTGTCAATCGTGTTCCTAAATAATAATTATACAAATTTAGAAATATAATAGCGTTATAGGGACGAGTGGTGAGAAGACTTTCAATGAAATGGTCAAATATAAATCAGGTGTAATATCGGTCACGGGATTCTCTCTCACAACATCACGTACACGATGGCCCACATATCTTACCAAGCACACATTTCATGTCGCTTATACACAATGATCAAAGTAAAAATGTCCCCCTCAGTCAACGTAGACACACGAAACAGCACTATGTAAGAGGCAGCTACGACTTTGAGAGTTTAAATTTAACAGGAATATGTATAGATTAGCGACTGTGCCACAGCGCTTGTTTCCTTAATAACGAGGGAGACGCCAAGACGACGGGAATCTATGAGTGTAGACTGAAAAAAGTGGCGCCAAATTGGTCCGTGAATCTCATAAACTTGCTACTGCGAAGTGAGAGACTAGACGACGTTAGATCAAACGGAGCCGTTAAACACAATAGTGCACGTTCTTGCAACTCCACGGTGAACAAAAGTCCCCGGTTCGTTCCCTCCAACCACGCCGCCGCGGCTGCGCTCTCCTTCGGCTCCTGTCAAAATTGACACCGGTGCGTTGCTAGATGCTAGCGCCATTAGCTCGCTCTTTTCACGAGCGTCAGCTCGCGGAGAAGCGATCGAGTGAAGCTGCAACTCCGCGCGAACAGACCGGGATCCACCGGACGAGGAGGGCGGCGGGCGCGTGCAGTGAGAGTGTTCCCCCGCGCTATCGCACCATAATAACACAACAACGCCAGCCCTACTGTACTAGCGCATGCTAACACGGGCTAGTACACAATAACGATACTCAGCAATGTTCCCGAGGACAATGACCGCTTTCTGGCTCCGAACCAGTCGAGCCCGGTGCTCGTGCAGATATAACGCAAATGCTCCTAACATACAACGTTGTGCTGTAATGAAGCAGCCGATAATAACCACGACTGGTGGGCTACGCTAACAGCTACCAGCTAACGTTACCTAAAAAAACATCACGTCCTTGCGTCCTCCATCTTGCCTCGGGAGTTCCAGCGCCGTATTGCATAAGCAACAAACACTTTGTTTACAAATATATAAAGTGCAAATAAGTTGCTTGGAACAATAAAACGCTTCTTTGGGCTACGAACTAAATATTTCTGCGTCGCTGTGCCCCGAAAAAAACCCAGGTCGGCAGCCTGCTAACAACCGAAGTAGCCACGAACCGCGAGCTAGCGAGGCGACTTGGTTCAGGCATCCGCGCTCAGGGCTCGTCGGGAGCTAGCCCGGCTAGCAAAATACAAATCAACTAACTTCCAGATAGCTCTCCGCCATTTTATAGCTAACTTACCTTGTTGTAAAAATGTAGTCCCGCCTGAATCGTAACTTTTGCTATTCGCACAAACCCTCCGTCTGTATCCCACTGCAAATCTGTAAAAAAAGAGTTTAAAAGTCGCGGTCAGAGGCGGTTTCGGACGTTCTCTCACCCCGCTTGCTCCGTAGTTCGGTTTGTTGTTTCGACGACCTGGGAGGAGGAAATCCTGGTGCAGAGCTACCACCTAGCGGCCACAACGCGCCGCATTAGACACACAGTTGAAGTGCTGCCATCTAGTGGCCACTCATGAGCACTGCACCGTAAGACCGGCGCTTCTCCGCCGTGTTTTGTCTTCTGCTCTCTTACAAGCTGCACGTCTTACACTATTTAGTAGAAATACTGACTTGACTCTATCTTAATCCCATTCAACTTGTACAAGGGGAATATAAACTATAATGTATATTCAGCGCTCATTACCACCATGGCTCAGCTTCCTCCCAGTATTTGAGATTACCTTTTGTGACAGGGGATTTCACATATCGTTTATTTGGCCCCCTTAGACCATATCTATCTAGTGAAATTTGCAGACCTCATCTAGATATTGCTGTTCCCAAAGTAACACAGCAGAGAAAAGGAGTGTTTCTAGCAAATAAAATGTTATATAGTCTGTAAAACTGAATTAACTCTTAAGAAAAATTCTGAATACCAGTATAACAAAACAAAGCCAACCCTCTTTAAATGTGGGACAAGGTTGATCAGGCCTCTTTACACCAAATCCAACCAGTTGTACTTAGACCTTGCAATGTAGTAGTCAAAGAAAATATTGTTTTCCCAGCCCAAAAATTATAATTTATTCACTCTTGATGACAACAGATTGAATGATGGAATGGTAAAATAATTTCACACAACACTGATTAATTGCAGGCAATGATTTTAGGCCCTACACTACAGTTGATTTGGTCAGTTACAAAGCATTTTATTGGATTAATGATCTACCTTTACCCATTTCAATACAGAGCATCACACAATGAGAAAACGGAGTCCATAACCACACCATACTAAATAGATGAGGGAGACACGCAAGATAATGAAACCAACATGAATGAAACATCACTTCCCATGTCAAGTTCAATTGCCACTGTCAAATAATTATCAAAATAAAACAACAAAATGAGAAGTACATGAACCTAGAGAAAAGGCACCTCTGGCAAGAATGTGTTGCAAAATGATAATTAATCTTAAATGTGAATTTACAAGTTCCGGTACCCATTAAAGGACAATAAAAACATCAGCTATATACAGTATCTTCCCATCTTATATTAACAGCTATTTACCATCTTAGTGATTGTGAAAATATTGTTGCCTCTGGACGATTACTCATTCTTTCATTCTCATACAAACAACATGATCCTTAAATATATCACACGCTATCTACATTCGATATTAAAATACAACATTTTAAAGAAAGTGACAAAGCAGCATTGTGGTTTGGCAAGAGTCTGAGATTTCCTTTAGGCGATATAGGTCTGGATCTTCTGCGTTATGGCTCGACAGCAGATTGGACACTTGACGAGCGACTCTGAACACTTCTTACAGGTGGCCAGATGTCCGCATGGGATGAAGACGATATCAATATCTCTGTCCATACATATTTTGCACTGTTTCTCCCTCTGCAGCTCCCGCAGTTTCTCCAGTGGGTCCACATCTGGAAGAAAGAGAGTGAGGGGGAGATCAAATGGGTTTAGAAATCGCTGCTGCTTTTTGTTTTTATGTAGTCAGTGTCACTATGAAGCTGGTTCACCATGCAGTGGCTACAGTACCTTGCTCCTGTGAGTTGCTAAGAGAATCCTCCACGAGTTCTTCCAGGGTGGAGTACTCTGAGCCTGTCTTGCTGATTTTCTCCAAGATGGTCTTTTCCACCACACTGGGGTCCAGACCCGTCCCAATGGCCTTCTGAGCCATGGCAGACATCAGCACCTCTGAACACAACGAGGAAACGTCATCGTACACCGCTACTTGTTTTAGTGTCACGTTATTTTTTATTAGTTACCAGTATACCAAATGAATACAGTACATCTTACAGTGGATGTTTTAAATTATTCCTAAATTCCCAATAAAGGGGAGTCAAATAAAGAATAAAAAAGTGTTAACGTTTACCATTCCCATGTCCAGGAAATCCATTACGATGACTTGAAGCCTGAAAACAAGCATGGTCAGAGTTATTTTCTGAATAATGCAAGTAAAAGAAAAGCCTCGGTGACATTGGTCCATGTAACAACATCTTGAAATACACATTTCCACAGCTTGTAAACTTTTTCAGAGAACAGCATACATTACTGTACTAAATCATGTAATTATCGTAAGTATGCATTCTTTTTTTAATTTGTCCAACCCAAAACTAAATCCCCACATGTGCCTACAGAACCGTTATCATCACTGCAGTTAACAGACAGGTTAACATCTTTCAAGTGCGTCTTAAAAACAACATTTAAATGTACGTGGACTTCTTGGTTGTCCATACTGGTTGGTGAGAGATGTGGGGGACAAAAAAAATCTGTCCTTGTCCTTGAAATGCATTGAAAACCTCAACTGAAGCCGACACTTAGGTATTTTTGAGTGTTACTTTCTGTTCTTTCCAATTCACCCCTCTGTGCTCCAACGGACATTGTGTCCTTGCTGAGACACATTTAGTAAAATAAAATAATAAAAACTATAATTCTGGAGGATATCTACAGTGCCCGATAGGTCTAATTCAGAATGAAGCCTCGCATTAGCTAAAAATTAATTGAGGCACCAACAATGTTTTGAAAAGTACATGTAGGCATGTGAGCGTTGCTTTAGGAGTTGTATCCCTTAAATATCTGGAAGATATTTATTTCAGTTTTAGACATATGTATTGAAATATTTTGGATGCAAGTGAGCACCATTTTGAGTAGTAATATCTCCTTTTATCCCAACACACTGCAGTCTGTAAACAAATAGTTGGCTATCCGGTTAAGCATATCATTGGCAGGAAGTCAGGCATTCACCGGGTTTCTCTGAGCAGTTTCTTGTTTACATTACAAAATAAAATGATTTGGCAAACTCAACAGAAACCCAGTTACTCCTAAAATCACGTAAAAGCACTGGATGCTTACAGCTCCATTTCGTCGTGGGTCTTGTAGCTGGATAGTGTTGACAAATTCTTGTCCTTTTTCTGCTAACAGGAAACTGCATCTGCATAAAAAAAAAATAATGATTTTATTATAACAAAATCAACTGTGGCAGCAAAAAAAACAAAAGTGTATATAACTATTTTAAGACTGGGCACCATCATGGTTGTTCTCACCCAGGGTAGTGTTTGGCATGTTCTTCCCAAGGATCTTCTTCAGGCTGCCAGCCTTTCAGGCCTCCGCCACAGCGGAAACACAACACCTTGTCTCCTCCTGTCCCTGCAAGGAAACACACACACACACAATTAAATCTTACTTGCACTCATAGCTGTGATCAAATACCAGAGAAAACGTTTAATGACTCAAAGGCCTCTGTGCTGTACCTGCGCTGTAGAAGCCAGCTCTGGCAAGCCTCTCGTGGTCAACAGGGTGCAAGACACCTGCAAAGCTGCCAAGCCTCTCCTCCAAACTCCCCATAGAGACACGAGCGTTTGCATGTCGTCTGCTGCCGCTCTCCTCCTCCTCTGTACCCCCGTGGAATGGGACGTTGCCCACATCGTGACCGAGGATGAAGAAGCAGTAGGGGAAATGTTTGGTATGCTCCGCCCAGGCGGTGTCCCCTGCTTCCCAACCAGCCAGCATGCCACCACAGTAGAAACACTGCACCCGGTCAACCATGCCTAGGTAATAAAGGCCGGCTTGGGCCAGATCTCGGGGTCTCACAGGAGCGCTAGAGGGCCAAGAAGAGAAGGTCTGAAGCCGGGCCTCCTCACTCCTCATGTGAGGGGCCATTGGGTAGGTGGACTCATCGACCACCTCTCCTGTTCTCAAGCGATATTCCATGTCTTCTGCTTCTTCGTTGTATGTGGAACCGTTTGTCATTCTGTTTTCACAACTTAGATTGAAATTGGTGCGGTGGGTGCAGCTGAGAAAGCTGCATGATGGTGAAACCTGTAATAATAGGGAAAGCAACTTAGAACAGGACAACAAAACAAAAAAAGTTAATCCTGTGTGATTTTCATTACTACTCCCAACTACCTCTTTATGCCTCTCCACAGGTGTGTCTCCCCCACACCAGTTTTCCACAGTCTTCTGGCAACTGAAACAGCGGACTCGATCGGCAGGGCCTGTGAAGTAGAAGCCGGCCCGGGCCAAGTTTTCTGCCGGTACCTGCTGGGCCAGACTGGAGCCGCGGAATGAGTGCAGGCGACTGTTCAACTGGGAAAAATCCTCCATGTGATCTGCCTCCAAGTCGCTGTCTTGTCTGAGATCACACATGATGGAGCCAGGCAGGAAACTGCAAAGTGGAACTTGATGACAGAATTACTGTAGACAAAAAGGAAAGAAAAATATATGATGTATGTATTAGGAGGATGTTCATTCAAGTAAAGCACTTCTTGCTCGTAAATAAAGTAACCAACAACCTACAATACAGATAATACACATACATTCAATTGCTTCTCCAGAAGGTTGAAAAGCTGTCCATTTAAAAGTCTGCATTCTATGGTTGAATAGATTTCTGTGTGGCACCAGGAAGCCGATCAACCCATTAAGGCTCTCTAAAGGGTCACTGTGCCTTTAAGAGAAGCAGCCAGCCTACAAATCACATGGAGGCATTGGATGTTCCATGTGAGGGATGGGCACCAGAGACTGGGATTGTCGACTGGCTCAGTGCACTGCAATACACGGGTACTGCAAAAGGGTGTGTATCCCTTGTGGTGCAACAACTAACACTATGCCATGGGACAAACAGAAATAACACAAGAAACATACCACACCTCTTAAACATATTTCTTCAGTCGGAGGGACACAACCTGCAGTTTTCTTTTCTTTTTTGTAAGTAAAAGTGTAGTAAAAGTTGCATTTGTTTCCCCAGCAGATGTATTTTAAGCTTATCGGACAAATAAATGGCACAATCTCAGTTCTCAGTACTTTACACTGAAATCCCACTGCAGACAGCAAGGTGACTGACCTTGTGACCACATTGTCAGTGCTAATGGAGCAACTATTGATCTAGTCCCATTTCTAAAGATTGTACTGTGACTCATTTGGGTTGAGCAGCTTCTGAACTTTTAACTTCTAAATCACCAGATTAACAGCACAGTCTTTGTAACCTTATAAAACGAGAATTGTAATGTACGAACGCAGAAGGCAACATAACAGCCGCTGCATATATCTTCTCTCTTGTATCAACGAGGAGGCCGTAACAACTGGGCCATTACAGAAAGGCCTCGTAGCTTTGCGTTAAACAATAGCAACAGTCCCATAGTCTGTGGGAGGTAAACACCGAATATAACGCTAGCTGAATGACAGCTGACATACACACACACAGTGCATTAGCTAAGTGGTCAGACTAAAGCAATACAATGGGCTGAAAGCACGCTAATCGGTAGGGTGTAGACAGTCGGTAAGGACTTTGACCAGCACCAACTAGGAACACGGGATTAAGACTCCGTAATATAACCCTACGTAGCTAGCTACAGACGTTAGCTAGCTACGTTAGCTTGGCTGTTCTACATGACGTAAGGTCAAAAAGTTACTCGATAAACTATCGCAGCAGAAAACCTCCAAAATTACCTGACATCCGACTCTACGGTCTTTAACTTACGACGGTCTTCGTCGAGAACACTGCCTGCAGGAGAATGCAGTGACTAAAGGGAACTGTTTATTTGACGTGACCTGACATCCGGAAGCGAAAGCAACGGGATGTGCGCAGCTCGTCGCGCGCATCCCAGCTGACCACCAATGTGACGTGTGGAAAGTTATTGGGATTCGCGGGAAATCACTCAATTTGTTTTGGGGGTGGGGGCTTCCCTAACGCGAACTACTGGTTTTCTTTTTGTTGCGTATTTATCATCAACACAACCTCTTGTAGGATATATCTATCTATATATCTATATCTAATGCTTGTGTGACAGAACACATATTTTAACCAGTTTCCATCCAGTACTTTTCTTGAGACTGTATTTTGACTGCTTTCCACTTCTAATACTCCACTTAATTTAGCTTCAGAATCATATTGTACCTTTTTACTTTTACTATACTTTTAATCTGAGCTACAACAACACATTTATAAAGCTAGTATATAATCAAATAATTTCAGCTGAGATCATTTTTTGCTGGCACAGGACTTTTTAACTTGTAATATCTTTGCGGTGTTGCTACTTTTACGTAAGTAAATGAAAGTACTTGTTCCACCACTGTTTATAGTGAGCATATTTTACCCATGGCACTTTAAACACTAATAAAACCCATTTTAGGCATAAGAAGGCAGATCTTTAAACTGAGACATGCTTTAAAGATGATCAAACTTTTACCATCAACAATATAATGACTCTTAACTCTTAAAGCTCACTGTATCCAACCTGCACAGCACCAGACACGATTAGCTACTAGCTAGAGCATTTAGCTGCTTTAAGAGCCAGCTCATTTCCTTCAGGAGTCGGCTAGAAATTAATTGGCTGGATCCAATGCCTGCATGTACAACAGATAAATACACCTTAGACAACAGGCTGAACACCGTTTTTTTATTAGGGCATTTTTGCAACAATTAAAAGGTAAAAAGAAAGTGATCATAAGAAATTAGGCTGCAGTTGACAGACCGCATTTGGTGCACTAAAGTGTTTTTGATGAGACACCTAAGGTCTGGGCAGTTTCACTGCTACCATCTGAGAAGCTGACGACAACCCAGTGCAGTCCAACTTTTCTACTTCTCATCTTGCACCTGTTACACATCCTGTGTGTCCCACCAGGCCGCTCGTGGAGGACTGACTGGGATGAGGACTCTCATTATGTAACTTTAGGTGGCAGGGACTCGATCTGGGGCGTGACCCTTAGGTTCGATAAAAGAATCACCCCTCCACAATCCGACGGAGGATGTTGCCCAGACCGCCCTTGGCGAGCTGGAGGGGGGTCTTCTCCTCCTTGTTCTCAATGTAGATGCTGGCCCCGTGTTCCACCAGCACCTTGGCTGCCTCTACGCGGTCCTCATCGCATGCCAGGTGGCTGGTAAAAGAAAATGCAGACAGAATTGTAAATACAATTTACAATAAAATTGTCAATTTTGAAAGCACCACAAACTAAATTCACATCAATTGCATTGTGCCAGTGGCCACAATGTTGTATTAGACGAATACTTATTCACACATACAGAGGCGTGTTGCCCTGCGAGTCCTGGATGTTGGTCGAGGCACTCTGTTTGAGAAGCAGCTGGATGAGGCGGAGGTTGCCCTTGGATGACGCTCTGTGAAGGGGCGTGGACTCATACTTGTCGCCTACGTTGGGGTCTGCTCCTTTTTCCAACAGCAGCAGGGCGATCTGTAACAAGAGGAAAGCCGTTTTGTCTTTTACTTGCATGCCATTGACAAATCTATTTTTAAAATCAGTGACTTCCCATTTTCGGGAAATGCACATTTTCAGATCCTGTTCTGTTGGTTTCGGCACATGAGTGAAAGTCCATTTAAAGATACTCATACATACTACACATTTCTGTTACATGCAGGATGTTCAAGTCCACTGGACCCAGAGCTAATAAGAGTGTGGAAATTGTAGGTCCTATGTAGCTTCACTCTGTCCTAGGACAATAAATATAGCTTTCCTGTGTGGTTCCTTATCACAAATGATCATGATGGCAAAAGATGATCTGCTCAGAGGGCCTTGCAATTGATTTTGGAAGAGAGACGTTTTTGATGATGATGTAGAGGAAGAGGCTTCAGATTGTGAGGATCACATTTATGGAAATTCAGAGTCTGACAGTGACTTTGAAAAAGAGGATGAGATTGAGCATCAGCAAGTTCCAAAATGAAGACGAGCGCCAGGACCAGCCTGTCAGCAGCTAGCAAGTGAAGAAATATGGATGATCTGATCTCAAGGCTCTATGCTCTAACCTCAAGGTTCTATACTCTGACCTCAGGGTTCTATGCTCTGACCTCAGGGTTCTATACTCCGACCTCAGAGATCTATGGCTCTGACCTCAGGGTTCTACGCTGACCTCAAGATTCTATGCTCTGATCTCATGGTTCTATGCTCCGACCTCAGGGATCTATGACTCTGATCTCGGGGTTCTATGCTCTGACCTCAGGGTTCTACGCTGACCTCAAGATTCAATGCTCTAATCTCAGGGTTCTATGATCTGATCTCAGGGTTCTATGCTCCGACCTCAGGGATCTATGCTCTGATCTCAGGGTTCTATGCTCTGACCTCAAGGTTCTATGCTCTGATCTCAGGGTTCTATGATCCAATCTCAGGGTTCCATGCGCCAATCTCAGGGTTCTATGCTCCGAACCTCAAGGTTCTATGCTCTGATCTCAGGGTTCTATGATCTGATCTCATGGTTCTATGCTCCGACCTCAGGGATCTATGACTCTGATCTCGGGGTTCTATGCTCTGACCTCAGGGTTCTACGCTGACCTCAAGATTCAATGCTCTAATCTCAGGGTTCTATGATCTGATCTCAGGGTTCTATGCTCCGACCTCAGGGATCTATGCTCTGATCTCAGGGTTCTATGCTCTGATCTCAGGGTTCTATGCTCTGATCTCAGGGTTCTATGATCCAATCTCAGGGTTCCATGCGCCAATCTCAGGGTTCCATGCTCCAATCTCAGGGTTCTATGCTCCGAACCTCAAGGTTCTATGCTCCGACCTCAGAGATCTATGGCTCTGACCTCAGGATTCTACGCTGACCTCAAGATTCTATGCTCTGATCTCAGGGTTCTATGATCTGATCTCATGGTTCTATGCTCCGACCTCAGGGATCTATGACTCTGATCTCGGGGTTCTATGCTCTGACCTCAAGATTCTATGCTCCAATCTCAGGGTTCTATGCTCCGAACCTCAAGGTTCTATGCTCCGAACCTCAAGGTTCTATGCTCCGAACCTCAAGGTTCTATGCTCCGAACCTCAAGGTTCTAGGTTCCGACCTCAAGGTTCTGACCTCAAGGTTCTATGCTCTGACCTCAAGGTTCTATGCTCTGACCTCAAGGTTCTATGCTCTGACCTCAAGGTTCTATGCTCTGACCTCAGGGTTCTATGCTCTAACCTCAAGGTTCTATACTCTGAAGACGAGCCCCAGGAACATCCCGTCAGCAGCCAGCAAGTGAAGAAATATATGTAGATCAAACTATCAAAAAAAGTTACTGCAGCCTGGGAGTCTTACCTCATATCTGTCTTTAGAGGCGGCATAGTGCAGAGGGGTGCATCTGTTTTGATTAACTGAATTCAGCTGAGCTCCTTTGGATATCAGAGATCGCACAATGTCTTCTCTGCCAGCAGACGCTGCAATGTGAAGAGGGGTCCACAAAGCCTGGGAAGTAACACATCACAATCTTCGTCAAATCACAAAAGAAAGGGAATTGGATTATTTGTAGGATTACCCCATAATGCCCCTGTTCACATTCTAGATTGGGGCATTTTCATTATCGTATACATATTTATTATAACACTGAGCCCTAATTGCATCTAATGTAATGTCAATACAGATTACACGTTTACACTTAAACATTTTCTATTGATATTGTCTATGTGGATGGATACTGTTTGTATGGATTGTTATATTAAATACATATTAGGACTGCATCATATTGTAGGGTCGCCTGTACCCCTCTACCAACTTAGAGGACAACAATGGCGCATACAAACACATTTAAGCCTACATCGTCCTGCAGATTCACATCAACTCCCAGGTCAAGCAGAAACGCCACAATGTTGGAATGTCCAGCAGAACAAGCCCAGTGCAGCGCGGTCCGATGGTCCTGAAATTACAGAACGTCGTGGGTGAAAACGTGCAAAACATCACTGAGCATCTGTCATTATGCCACAAGCCTGCATTCTTACCTGGTCTATCTTGCAGGCAAGCGATTTATCCGACAGAATGCACTCTTTTAGTTTCTCAAACTGTCCCGTGTACGCCAAATTACAGACCTCCACGTTTGATACAGAACCCTCCATTGTTAATAAATGTTCTAAATGTCAAACAAGTGTTACGGTAGCTAACGTTAGCCAAGTGGGGGTGCCCGGGAGTTGTTTCTTTCTATCGTTTGAACAAGGGGAATGACTCAGGAAATTATGAACTCTACTTCCGCATGGGTAATTGTTCCCCTTCAAACTAAAACACTATTAGTGGCATCACGTGACAATGAGACTAAATAAACCATTTTATTATTCATTCAGTTGTTATTCTGTTTGATTCATCTGACAAACAGAGGACGTTTAAAGTGGTTTAGAGTCTTGGAAACAAGCTATCAGAGGCCTAAAATATATTTGAACGAACGAACGCACAAACATTTTATTTTGGTAGGTATAGTTGGTGCCCGGGGGAAGTAATACACGATGCAAAATGGCTCCTTTAGTTGGCGACATCGGAGTTGTTCTCGGAGGACGTGGAGTTCCGGTTCCGGTCTGACACGCGGTGGATTGCGGCAGTAAAGTTGTTGGCGGTTTCGTGAGAAAAGTAATTTTGGGGATTAGGCGGTTGGCATAAGATGGTTTGTGACTGGGTTAGGGTGAAACAGCAGAAAATGGATGGGGATGATGATGGGGATACTGATGGCTGGACTCCAGTCGCCAGTGGGAAAGGAGGGCAAAAGAAGGGGGAAAACAGGCAAAGAGAGGGAAGTATGAAGGGGAGTCAACATCTGAAGAGAAGTTTAGAGGGAAATAGTTCTGATGAAGGAAATAGAGTGATTTGCAAGAAGATGGTGAGGGGGGAATTTAAAATAATCCTTAAATTCAGAATGGAAGATGAGCAGATTAGTCTTAGCCCAATAGCCCTGTCTAGGGAAGTGAAAACGAAGATCGGCGAGGTGGAAATGGCTAAAGTCCTGAGGGATGGAAACTTGCTAATAATATGTAAAACAGAAGAACAGAAAAACAAAGCTATGCTAATAGAAAGTATATGCAAAAAAATGATAAGTGAAAAAAGATTGTTGGGCGAGAATCAAGTGACACGGGGGGTGATAACAGGTATTCCTGTCGATGAGGATCTCGAAAAACTCAAAAGGAGTATGTATGTATGGGGGAGAAGTGAGCAGAATGAAAAGATTACTAAGAACAGTTAATGGAGAAAGGGTTGACAGCTTATCTGTCCTTATTGAGTTACAGGGGTCCGTTCTTCCGGAGAGAGTGAAGGATGTGTTTCCAGGTGAGGCCCTACATCCCTCCCCCACTTCGCTGCTACAAATGCCAGAGGTATGGGCATATAGCAGCAGTATGTAAAGGGAAACAGAGATGCCCCAAGTGTGGAGAGGATCACAGAGTTGAGGAATGTAAGGATAATGTGAAGGATAAATGTTGTAATTGTGGGGGTCAACACAGGGTGACGTATGGTGGATGTGAGGTCAGGAAGAGAGCTGTGGAAATCCAACAGGTTAAAACAGGAAGCAACTTAAGCTATTCAGAGGCTGTGAAGAGAGTACAAGGACAACGGGAAATAAATGAGAGACCAAACCAAGATTTGAGAGCAGAGGAAGATGTGTCCAAGGAAACCGAGACAGCACTGACAGTGGAGAAGTTGATCCTGTTTATGGCGTATGTGATCAATTGTACTGACCAAGTCAAACACAAAACAGAGAAAATTTAAATAATAGTTAGGGGAGCGGAGAAGTTTTTTGGTTTAAAAGGGGCATCCTGGGAGCATATCAATAAAAGACTTGGAGAAGAAGGGAAGCCAGGAGGCCCAGGGGATAAGACCGTATGATTGTACTACAGTGGAATACAAGAAGCTTGTTAGCGAATGGCCAAGAGTTTAAAGGATTCATTAAAAACCTAAAAAAGAAACCAGAAATGATGTGTTCAGGAAACTTGGCTTAAACCAGCATTAGAGTTTGTTATTAATGGATATGATAGTATTCGCAGGGATAGAGTTGGAGATAATGGAGGAAGAGGAGGCTGCATAATATTTATAAAACAAGGAATACAGTATAAAGTTTTGGGGAAAGGAACACAACTGGAGTATGTGGTAATCAAAGTTTGGACAAAAGAGGGAACAATCAGAATTGCAAACTTTTATAACCCATGTAAGAAACTCAATTGAATCACTAGAGGAATTAGCAGTACATTTAGAAGGGAAAGTGATATGGTGTGGAGATTTTAATGCTCATAGCACGTTATGGGGTGATGGAAATAGAATGGTAATAGAAGAGTTAATGGAGAAAAAAAATCTAGTATGCTTAAATAATGGAACTGGGACCAGAGTTAACATCAGAACAGGCACAGAGTCTGCCATAGATCTTACTTTGGTATCAGATTCACTGGCAGGTGTTAGCTCGTGGGAGGTAATAAGGGGAACAACTATAGGAAGTGACCACTATCCAATCAGTATTGAAATAGGGCGGAGTCTAGAAGGAAATGAGACCGAAGTACCACAGAAATGGTCTTTTAGCAGCGCTGATTGGGAGAAATTTAGAAGGGTCAGTGATCAAGAAATGGAGAAAGTCTATCAGTGAAGATGTTGAGGAGTTAAATGAGTCCATAAGTCAAGCAATTCTAGAGGCTGCAAAGCAGTCTATGCAAAAGAAGGGAGGAAAGCACAAGAAGAAGATTGTACCATGGTGGACAAAAGAATGTGAGGAAGCAATTCAATTTCGAAATAAAGCGTTTAATGTATTGAAAAAGAATCATAGTTTTCACAATTTGATTGCATATAAAAAGGCACAAGCAAATGTTAGGAGGAGAATAAAAAATACAAAGAAAGACTTGGAGGAAATTTTGTGACTCAATAGGAAGGGAGACAAGAATTGATAAAGTATGGAAAATGGAAAAAAGAATGAACGGGATTAAAAGGGAGTTTGGGTATCCAGTCCTAAATGATGGGGAAATAACAGCAGTGAGAGATGAGGAGAAAGCTGAGATGTTGGCACAAACTTTTGCTGGCAATAATGTAAGACAGAGACCAAGAGTATTATTAAAAAGAGGTTAAAGGAAAGGTGGCAGAAGCAATGGGAGGAGGACAGAAAAGGGCGATGGTTTTTCAGAGTCCAGAGTAAAGTGGGGGAAATGAGACGGACAGGAGGGAAGAAACCGTCATTTCAAGGCTGCGATTTGGACACACTGGGTTGAACGGCATGCTATGGAAAATAGGGAAACACGACACGGGTAGATGTGATTACTGTGGGCAGGAAGAAACGATAGAACACGTCATTCTACAATGTCAGAGGTATGAGCAGGAAAGGAGGCAGCTAGTTGGAAGCCTCTGCAAGGAGGGGGTACGGTTGGGTATGACGCGGGTGCTGCAAAACAACTCGAGTTGGTGCTATAAAGCACTATTGCAGTATTTGAGGATAACCAGGATTATTGATAGAATATGAGCCCTAGGTTTATTTGTGTATTTATTTTGGGTGGTTAATTAATGTGTAGGTATGTATGTATGTATGTGTATGTATGTATGTATGTATGTGTGTATATGTATGTATGTATGTATGTGTGTATATGTATGTATATATATGTATATATATATGTGTATGTGTGTGTGTGTGTGTGTGTATATATGTATATATGTGTGTGTATATATATATATATATATATATATATATATATATATATGGATATGTATGTATTTTTTTATTTATTTTTATTATTAATATTTATTTTATTATAGATTTCTTTATTTATTTTGAGTTGTGTTTTGTTTTGATGTGTCATTGGTTATTTTAGTTATTAGTGTTATCTGCTGATAGGGCAAGTGCTAGACATCCTGACCCACACGCCATACCAGTTGGTGGCGGTAATGCACCAAACAGTTGTTTGCCAACCGCCAATAAACCTGAAAGAAGAAGAAGAAGAAGAAGAAGAAGAAGAAGAAGAAGAAGAAGGCGGCTCCTTTAGTTGCTAAACGTGCTAAATGAACAAGGGGAAGAAAAGCCTAATGATTAAACATATTTCCTACTCTCTTATCTAATATTAGTCAATATATTCTGAATTATTCCGCTCTATTTTTCTATTATCATGGCCAGCACGCTGGTGAGTTTAAATGCAACACGTTTAAGCTGAAATCCACAAGCTAACACGTTGTTTTGCTAGCTAGATAACGTTATTAAAGTTGGTTTCGAAACGTCACCTTTCACACTGCACTCCCAGAAATATTTGACTAGATAGTTGACTTCAAATTATCGTGGTCACTGTTTAATAGGTGTTTTCAACTCTAGGATTTCAGGACCCATGTCGACCAGTCATGCAGGTATTCAGAAGAATTTGTCAACATTTATTACGACTGCATGGATAAGAAAAGGAGGGTGAGTGATGGCGCTGTTTCGTTCTCTGGAAACATACACCATAATATCCGCAACGTTTCCCCAGATATTCAGAATAATTTGTATGACTGCACTAGAGCTTAAATAACAGATATATCGGTTAAAGACATTGAAGTCCCAAATCATATGTTTGCGATAACTAACAGTGTCGCCCAGTAAATAGTTTTGGCACCAGAGAGCAGTGTCCACTTTACTTTTCAACAGATATGTTATCAGATTCTTCTGCTCTGGCCTCCAAACTCCAATTTTGGACCAGCTGTAGAGCCCGTTGTTTTCTGCTTCTGGTTGTTGTTGTTGTTGTTAACGATCCTCTGTGTCCCAGAACCTGACCCGACTCTACCTGGACAAGGCGACCTTGGTGTGGAACGGGAATGCCGTGTCGGGACAGAACGCCCTCAGCGAGTTTTTTGAGTCGTTGCCTTCGAGCGAGTTCCAAGTTCAAACACTGGATTGTCAGCCAGTTCACGGTCAGTGGGTCAATCTCTGGGCTGGAAAAACTTGCTCAAATGTTCTTAGAGTAGAGGCCCAAGCTAGTGTGAAGCATTGCATACAAAACGTCAGGCGTGTTAATGACAAAGTTAAGATCTTTTTGATAATGTCTTGTTATGTTGATCCTCAGTGTGGCACTGAAAGAAAGACAGTATCCTTTATTAATCCCCTTGGGGAAATTGGTCTCTGCATTTAACCCATCCTCAGTAATTAAGGAGCAGTGTGCTGCCGTGAGGCGCCCAGGGATTAACTGGGGGCTCAGTGTCTTGCTCAAGGACACTTCAGCATTTGAACTATGGGGAGACCACAAATCAAACTGGCTACCTTGTGGTTTCAGGACGACCACGCTCCCCATGAGCTACAGCCGCCCCACAGTGGCAAGCCTCAGTCAGGTGTCAGGACTGTGGCAGGTCTCTGACTAGTGGTGGCATTCCTGTAACAACAACTGGCACTGGCAGCTCGTTGCACTACTTGTGGAGATATTATTCAACTTGTATTTTAAAACGTTTTGATAAAAGTTTTAAATTATATTAAAAAGGATGATTTATTGTCATTATTTTAGCCAATTGTGTAAATTACTATAAAAGTAATTATTTAGAAGTATACTTTGTTCCTTTTTGTTTCAAAACCAGCGAAATCATACATAAAAAATATTAATTATTAACAAAGGATGTATACAGAGAACAGGGCTCAGTTAACTAAAATCATAAATATGATATACGGCAGCTGATCTGTTGAACAACAATGGGTGTTCCCAGGAAGTGCGGCTCTACCCACTCAGCAGCTTCTTTTTTTAAATGTATTCTTTATTCAACAATTGCACATGTACAATTTCATAAAGTGTCAAGAGACGGCAAAGAACATTTAAACTAACAAGACAGGTGTGCCGAACGAGTGAGGTTTGCTTGCCGCTGCCCTGACACCTGACTGACGCCTGACGCAGACTCACAACAGACTTGCCACTGTCAGTAATCACACTCGCTGTCTCTCACTAATCCTGCATCAATAAACCCTTTTTCGTCATTCCTTCACAGAGCAAGCAACCCAGGGTCAGACTACACTGCTGGTGGTAACTGGCGGGACCGTGAAGTTCGAAGGGAACAAACAGCGTTTCTTCAACCAGAACTTTCTTTTGACAGCTCAGGCAACACCCAACAATGACCAGCCTGTTTGGAAGATAGCGAGTGACTGTTTCCGATTTCAGGACTGGAATAACTGAAGCTCTCCTCTCTAAAGACATGTATAGTATGAACACTCAACCGGGATGATTTAGATCCAGTTTTATTTTGTTGCCGTTTTTTGTAATAAAATAAAAATGTAATACACCACAAAATACAAAAACAAGTTTTATTCTTGAAATGTTGAACATGGCATGTGATTATGGAGTAATACATACAAATGATATCACCATACGATCAAACTGTAAAGTGACTGTCTACGTGTGTCTTTTATGAGTTGAAATGATACAAATCCATCAACACTTTGAAAAATACATCGATAACACTCCTAAATTCAGGAACAGACCACTTCAGATAACCTTTTTACCAAATGATGCATTACCCTGGGAACTGAAGTAAAACACTCACAGTATACATTCACCTATTACAAGTGCCGACTAGCTAATGCAAGTAAGCATCTTAGCAATTTGTTAGTAGCCAAACATGCTTGCTCCTATATAAATACACCGCCCACAAGAATTGACAAAAGGGCCTTTCTATACAAGTAAACTCACTATTGGACATTTTTTATATATTAAAATGGTTGCTTGTCTTCCTGAGTCATTCATGGTCACACATTTTGGTCTTACTTCCCGAATAAATTGACAAAAGCAAAAAAGTATAAATTAAATATCTGTCAAAACAAGACAGAGTGGTGTATAAGCAGACGTGATCACGAGTATGTTTAACTCCATATTACCGGTGACAGTGTATCGAAGTGGGGAAGTTTTTCTTCAAGTAAAACCACATGGCAGTAAAGCGTGTTTTTGTGTCTCACAAACATGTGGCCTTTTTGTTTTTAACTAGATGCCACTTCTGCTCGACTATACCGGTACTGCATACTAAAGGCACGGTAACTGCCGTGCTCCACTATTACAAAAAGAGCAATACAAGCCTCCCTGATGATTACAGTTTATATTTTCAACGACAAAAGCATCAGCAACACATGGGGAGGAACAGTGGTACTTTTTCTTTTAAATCAGCTACAAACAGGTCCAGCAGATTTAAGTGGATGACACTTATGTCATGTGCCGTAATGGTCTCTGACTTTTTTCCTGGAATAAGAGTCGTCACTTAAGTGCAATCGAAACGCCCACACAAATAAACAGAAAGCAGGACACATGATCAACAGCTACAACTTAAGTGCAACTCAAGTGCACGCAAACGGCACACAAATCCACGTTGGTGCCACTGGAAGATTATTTACAGCGGTTATGGTTACAATGGAGACGCTCTGATGAAGGCGAGCGACATCATTTGCCCCCGTACATTCTCTCTATGTGGTGCAGATAGTGGTTCTTCAGCTCCTTCCTCTTCAGCTTGAACGCATCCGTGACGAGGCCCGTCTCGGGGGTCCAGGGCTCCGGACTCAGGTGTACCTTCATTGGAATCTCAAACCTCTGGAGTTTAACTATATGGGTGAGACGTAGAGAGGAAGAGAACCGTGAGGGTCACCCACATTCAAAGCTTGTTTACTAAAAATATAGCGAAAAGAACATGCCTCGGCCGAGATAAGGACAGAATTAAGAAGTGTGCATAAAAGGGAAGATCATTACAATCACAATATTAGGAAAACACAAGGTTGTTTCTTACTGTTAGCAGCAACCTCCTTGATCTCCTTCAGCACCTCTCTTTCCATGTCCGGGTGGGTGCAGATCTCTTCCCATGCTCCCGGTATGCCTCTCCGCTTGGCCAGATCGGTCATCCTCTTCTGGTTGGGAACCACAAAGCTGATCACGTAGTTCTGTTCACTGAAAGCATGTGGAATAGAAACAAGGCTGCTAAAAGGCTACGCAGGATAATAATAATAATAATAATAATAATAATAATGCATCTGTGCTTGCTGCAGAAAAAAAAACAGTAAATCAGTTTGCAGATTTGCAAACTAGTTGAAGTCATATTGAAGTAGCATTTAAAATACAAAACTAAAAGTTGAAATGGTTTGAAAGAAGTTGGATTCACGTGCGAGCACTGACGGAAGTTGAGAAACACAACTGCTATGGCTGGGACATCTTGATTTGATATCATAGATCATATCTTTTTATATTGTAGCATGCGAAGGGGTGATTATGCAATATTGAATATCGTGTTTAAATGGGCTGGTGATGAAGTTGATACTCCGATGACCAAATTAATAACAGGAGGCACAGAAGGACGGGATGATATGAATATAATATTACATATCATAGTATGTTTAAAAAAAGAAAAGAAAAGGTATGAACATTCCATGTCGATCTTTGTATGCGACGCTCAAGGATGGGACTGAATTGAACCGTTTCCAACTTTCTAGACAGTTGGTATGGTTTTACAATACAAACAAATTCCCCACAGTTATACATTAATTCTAAATGTCTCTCATCCACACTGGCAAGCTCTACTGCAGGGTGCATTATCTCCCAGTGCTGCATTGGATTTGAACACAATAATGGAGATGAGTATTTGTATAGTTATCGGTCCAACATCGTCGCCCTAAAACGGGGTTGTGTGCAAAAAGCACACATGGACTTAAAGCTACCGAAAAGCGGACCCGACACCAGCTCTTAGAAATAAGAGGCGATAGACACGGCACCAACACGATCCACCCGGTAACGTGCGGACTGGAGCCGAATGCAAAATGATGCAAAAGAGCGGCGTCAGCTGACCCGACACGTCAGCTGCCGAGACGTGAGGCGTCTGAAAAGAATTTAAGAAAGTTGGTCTTTGGAGTAACGCCACCGTGTCCCGGTTGGGATCTCAACTCAGGTGAGAAATGTGTCTGTTTGAGCTCGTGCCAAACCTGGTCCAGTTAGTTTGGTTTAACCGACGCTAAATCTGGAACGAAGGACTTCACGGTAGGTCATGGAGTTTATCTACAGCAAACACAACCGCCCCGGTTACATTTTTAAAATTTTTTTAAAATAAATTGCACACTACATCGCATGTATTCCTTCATAGGGATGAGGGAGAAATGCAAATCACACTTCCTGTCCGGTACTCACCTGTTTGCATAAGCACAGATGTTGTCTATGATGGAGCAGTTTTTCAGAGCGCACTCGACTTTACCGAGAGACACGTACTCCCCAGCCTGCAGCTTGACCAAGTCTTTTTTACGATCTAAATTGAAGAAAAAAAAACAACAACAAAAAACATGATTGGTTCACAATGGCGCTCTTTTATCAAGCACAGACCACTTCCCAGTCAGAAGTTGCAACCACAATGACTGTATTTCTGTGCCATGAAATTAGGTGTGTGTGTCATGCCTTTCACAGTCGCTGTCAGATGACAGCCACAGGACTGAGAAAGTCCGGGGCCAATTATACACACCCACTATTTGAAGACAGCCGTCTGGGTAAATCTCGCCTACGTCTCCGGTGCAGAACCATCTCTGGCCCTTTTCGTCGGCGAAAAAGTCCTGATCTTTGCCCTCCTGCCTGTAGTAACCCATGGTTACGTTGGGGCCGCCAATCAGGATCTCCCCTCTTGGGTTCGGCTTGTCTCTGCTGGTGTAGCCACCTGAGGTTGGCAAATTACCAAAAACATAGGATTGCCCTGTAATTACAAAATGCTCGTCATTCTGCGCCGCCAGTGAGCCTTGTAGAAACAGGTCTTTCAACCCTACCTTCGGCCCAGTCCCGGAGTCTGATCTCGCAACAAATGAGGGGAGCGCCAACACGACCCGTGCTGATGTCCACAACTGTAGAATAGGACACAACAGCTTAGCGACCGGCACATTTGTCCTCATCTTTCTTTTTTTTTTTTTTTTGCGCTCCCTTTACCTACTCCGCACTTTCAATCTCAGCTTACCCTCCGTGATGGTGCCTGCTCCGCAGGTTTCCGTGAGGCCGTAGCCCTGACCCACTGGACAGCAGAAACACACATTCATGAATCGCTGCGTGGCCGAGGACAGGGGGGCTCCTCCAGACATCATCATCCTCACCCGTCCGCCAAGGAGTTTCTTCACTTTATGGAACAACAGGCTGCAAAGACAAATTGCCATGAGTTTGATTTTAAAGTTGCAATGGCAATTTTCTTTTTGTATTTATTTATTTTTTTCCCCAGGCATCGGAGGAGACACAATGGTTTACTTACGCATTGCAGAGAGGTGCGTCATAGCCCCTCTTGATCTGCTCTAGTTTGTATCTGTAGCCCAGTGTAAACAGCGTCTTCTGAAAGACATTCATTTCCTGCACTTTGCTCATCACATTCTTGTTGATGCGGTCCATAATTTCCTTTTGAGGAGAAAAAAAAAAAAGTTTCACACACATTTCTCCCTCAGTATACATCAAATATATACAGAGTAGAAAAAAGAGGGGAGGGGGAGAACAGTAGTGAGTACTGGAGGATTCTTACTGGCACAGCTGCCATCAGGGTGGGTTTGAGCACAGAGCTGTCTCCTTTACTTCCTCTCTTTATCTTGGTGGACTAAAGGGGAACAGAAGAAATTAAACAGAAGGCACTGATTACATTAGCCAGCAGCAACCAAGCGTTGCGGTAACAATGCGTTAGTAACCACACCCAGGTGTGTTATTAAGAAACACAGCATGACAAATGCCACATGACCCGGTGTCGATACTGGCTGGGTATTTATTACCTGGTCCGACAGTGTCTGGGGGGACGAGTAGCCGATCCGACAGCCATGTGTGACGCTGGAGATTTCAGCCGTCATTTCCAGAACATGAGCCAGGGGCAGATAGGCTATGTAGGTATCGTTAGGCCTGCCACAACACAAAAAGGTCAATGTTAATCATCACACATCTTTTAGTGTGGTCTTTCTGTTCCTTGGAGTATGTCCCAGCATAAATTAAATAGAACGTCCTGCAGTTATCTTGGCAGTTTCTATGCCAAGGAAGTTTTTGTTAGAGTAGATAAGATAACACTGGAGAGATGTTCTTTTTCAGTAAAACGCTCTGACATTGGAGGCAAGTTTAATCCTGGCTGTTGAATGGCGAGAGAAAAACATGCTGTGCCTACTGCATTATACCAAGGTTACATATAGTATGCACACAGATGAATGGGGAAACTCACCCAAGTCCAGGGATGCGTTCGCACTGGCCCGTCATTCCCGCAATCAGGTTACTGTGGACGATCATGACTCCCTTCGGTCTGCCTGTGGAGCCACTGGTGTACATCACCACGGCCAGATCAGGGGGCTGGGGCTTCACGACCGCCCTGCTCACTGCAAGACAAATAAACACTTAATCAACTTCAAGACAAGGCTTAAAGCTTTGGTTAAACTGGTTTAAAATGAGTTTAAGCTGAATATTGTCTTGTACTGTGTGTGTGTGGTTATTTTTTATTCCATAGAAGCACATCTAAGTGAGACGTATACACACTGTTCTCCGGCAGCGCGCCCAGCTCCTGTACGGCCTGCATGCTGTGGATAGACAGCCCCGCTTGGAAGCCTTCTGTGTTCATCTTCTTCTGGTCCACGTAGATCACATGCTTCAGTTTCGGGATCAGTGGAAGCACTTTCTGGACAGAAAGAGAGGGCAAAGCTGGCATTACATATGGGAAGCCTCATGACATTGTTTCATTTTGTAAATATGGACAATCTTTTCTCCATCTTTCCGACGTAATCTTTATAAAAGGGCAGTAACCTGACTGACTAAATAAAAAAAATTATCCATTGGAAGAAAAGAAGTTAGGAATCTAAAAAGGCTTTTGCAGAAATAGCTTTCTGGGGTCGTCGTACCAGCTAATGAAATTATGTTTAGTAATTCGTCAGTGTCATTTGAAGATGACTATTGGAGCTACTTGTATCGAGACAGACAATGGTGTTTTGTGAGGCCGTGGTTCTGTGCGCTGGAAGGGATTAAACTCACTTTCAGTTTAGTCTCGAGCAGCTCCACGCTGGTAACGAGATGCGTCACTCCAGTCTCGTTCAGTCCAAACGCAATGGCGTCCTCTCCCAGAGTGGCATAGAATGTCACCACTGTTATGAATACAACACACTCAGTGTACCCATAATAAACATTTGAATACATAAAAACAGCAGTTGTTGTATTATCCACACAACATCTTGCACTAATATACACACTAATATACATCACGGGCCATGAACTACATTTGTCCAAGGTCCAGAATTTTTCTATTACATTACATTTCATTTAGCTGACGCTTTTATCCAAAGCGACTTACATCATCACTGTGTCTACAGCAGACCGTAGACACAGCAACGGTGAGCAATTAGGGTTAAGTGTCTTGCTCAAGGACACAACATGGAGTACCAGAGCCTGGGATCGAACCACCGACCTTCTGATTGAAAGACAGACTTGCTAACCACTGAGCCACACACTTATCTTGTCTTGTCAAAGAAAAGACAAGTTAAAATTAAACTATGAATTCATAGTTCAGTATTTTTACCTTGTAATTATGTTGTTATGTTTTTATTAGCCTATGTCAGTGTGAATAGATAAAAATGGTAAACCCATAATGCCAACCAGATATTTAAAAGCTTTGCCGAGCCAGACGCAAAAAACGGTTAGACTGTCACTGCTATACAAAATGTCATGTACTTACACGGGAAGTTGCGCCTGAAGCACGTCTGGGCTGTGATCATCCACTCCGCTCTGGTTTCGCAAAAGATTGCGATACTGCTTTTGGGCTGCTGTCCCAAAGCGGCCAGCCCACTGCCAAACTGATTGACTATGGAGTCCACTTCATTGTAGGAGAGCCATCTATACTCCCCCAGGATCAGCTGGGCGGGGCGGGAGAGAAGAGTCAGTTGCAACGCCAGACATCTTCATCCTCACAAGCCTCACTCACGACAATTATTATAGTCACGGGAATCCTTACCTTTTTAAATACTTTACCGCTGGGCTGAATCTCATTTTCCTCATTCAGTACTTCTCTGGTGCCGAGGCAGGGCGCTTCTCCGAAGCGCTGCACAGCGTGCTCGAACAGCTTATCCAGCGTGTCCTTGCCCGGGAGGTCCTCCCGAGCTAAGGAATCAAAGTGGTCCACCGAGCGGTAAGGCCCCTCCGCACAGCCTGAGGTGGAGCGGGCCTTTGTCCGATTGGACAGGGCTTTTCTTTCCCCGGCCCCGGTGATGTAGTACCAAGGAAGGAAGGACAAGACGGAGTACAACCACACCACAAGGTGGATTGGAAACAGGAGGATAGCCTGGAGGGCAGAGTCCGACTGGAGAACCATACTGTTCTCTGGAGGAGTACGTGTGGAGAAAAATTTTAAATCTAGGTAGCCTTGGTCGTCAGACTAGTTTTGAGTAGTGGGTACTGGTCACAAAGACGTTTTGGAGCCTCAGAAGGATGAAACCCACCCCCCAGTCCACTCAGAGTAAACAATTGGAAGAATCCCACAACTGCGATATGGGAATATTCGGTCCACTCCCCACGAATGTGAAACCTAAAGTTGGGAGAAAATACCAGATGAGAAGTCAAAATATAAATCAAAAAATAAGTCATGTGCCAACAGCGGTCTCGAAGAAGAAGTTGGTTGGTTAAGTACGTCTGGTGGCACACGCACACAAGAAAAACACAACCCCGACAAACTAGTCAGCCACTTACTAAAGGTTATCCACCCTCTGCATCTCACTCAACACTCTGGAGACTCTCCTCTTGCTCGGTACCAATCTGCATGTCCCGTCACCTTTCCGTGCTCAATTATACGACAGACCTCCTAGAAAGAGTGCGTTTTAACAGTGACAGTTCCCTCACTTGGGGTTCACGCTTGTCCACTCACAACCCCCTGTGGGTTAGGCACTGAGCTGCGCACAACCAATGACAACACTCTTGAAGCTCACCCCACTCAGTGGTCAGTTAAGGCCACTCTAGGTCAAGCTCAGCTCTGTAATAATAGCCTCAAGGTGCAGAGCAGCAGATAAAGGAGGGAAACAAAGTGAATATTGCATTTTTAACTAGTCTCCGCCATGTGAATGTATAACCGCATACAGTGAGAGAACCAGTTCAACAGGAACGCAGTGGAAAGAAGTAAATTGTAGATCACAGCTGTCACATAGGATGTCACTACTTTAATGTCAATTCATAAATATTGAAATAAACAACTTCCACAACATTATACAGAAAGTGTGTGGGTATTATCATGACTATGCATTCTACATTATATGATTTAAGATGAATAAAAAAAAAAGGAAGAAATGTACTCCCTATCCTTAAGCCTGACTGTACACCATGTGATTCACACTTCAGTGAATCATTGCTTCCATCCACGTCAGAGGCATGTCTGTCTATGTAAAGAGATTTAAAAAAAGTTAAAAAAGCCAGCTGCACTCCATAAGATAAATAAAGAATGAACGATTGGGAGTCTTCCTTTGATTTCACAGCATGGTGGATCTCAGTTCACTGAAACAAACTGTAGTAAACCTGAAAAATGCTTGCGGCATAACAGACCCTCCCCTATTTGTAATATATCAATTTGAAATGCAGGTATTCATTCAATTGCAAAACAGCAGTACGAGTCATTACATGATGATACATGGCGAGGATAAGACCAACGTGTCAGACGTTGATGACGTGCGTAACATTTGACCCAAGTTACACACAATTATGAATGAGTTATTAGCATGGCACCATCAAGCACCATATTATATATAATATGACCCATACAGTTTACGGATACACAGCGGGGGAAATGGCCACATTTAGTGTGGTTTCCAACGTACATAAATGTCTCAATAGAATACAAATGACATTTAGATTGAACTCTCACAATAAGAGAGACTCAGAAGACGCGTTCTTTAGCCTCCTCGTGGAGACGTTATTTCGCGGTTTTCCCACAATGGGGCGAGCAGACGGGATGACGACAAAAGCCGGCCCACGTTGGCAGCGCCCGTGTCATCGGGCAGCAGTTGATTAGCGTTAGCGGCGGAGGATGCAGTTAGTTAGCTAAAGCCAATTCAACAGGGCAAACACAAATTAACCCCGACATGATTCTCCAAACGGATAAACGGCAGTATTGAGATTACGTTGATTAGCTACAGAGTGATACCCTGCTTATTCAGCTGGCTCAAGGCATCCTTACCTTCAGCGGAGGACAAAAAAAAAAACCGGGTCAGTCGTGCCTCTATCCAGAAATGACCGAGAGTTACCTTTTCTAGGGGAACGAGAAACCGGAACCGCTACGTCATCTGATTCTATATTTCTGGACCAATGAGCAGCCGGAGAAAGCTTGCCGTACGTTTCTGCTTATGTCGCGCGTCCCGAGTCGGGGGTGGGTGTGTGTGTGTGTGTGTGTGGGTTAGGGTTAGGGTTAGGGTTAGGGGGGTGGGGGGGGGGTGCAGACATATATCTTGGGGGGTGTTAATGACGTCACCGTTTTGTGTTTGCTGCTGGACGTTTTGATGTCAAATGTTTTGTTTTGTTAGAATGTACATCTGCATGACTGACGTACTTCTTCAGCACCACGTCAGCTGACTTTGACACTGTCCCGATTATAGGCCATGGGCGCGCGCTGGAGCCCCAGGGCCGGCGGTAATTGTGCTCGCTACGATTGCAATTAGCTTGCATTTTGTGACCTCAAAACTATATCTTGTTTACCAATATGTGATGTGGAGACTTAATTTTGTATCGTAAGTCATTATTGTAGAAAAAACGAGACGCATTGTTTTTAAGGGGTGGGCATCTTTAATGTAGGTTATTTGCAAGCACTGGGTTAATTCAATTATCTAAACATATAATTATGAAACATATAAAATGGCTTCAAATGTAGTTCATGAAGCTTCTTTGCCACCATAGAATTGCAGAAACGACTCCCGAGGATTATCAAGATTGCAGGTTAACAAAGTGACCTCAAGAGATGTAATCAGTATCTTTTTCTTTCTGTCTTTGATAATAATAATAAACATCCAACTGTCTTACTTGTATGCACAAGAACAGTGGCCCCAACGTGTTCATGTCGATGTCGCCCTCAAGTGGTTGGTAATGGGAGTAACTACTTAATAGAAACCGGAATGGAACTCATCAAACACATTTCATGTTATCATTTTTTTTGGAGCAGTATTTTTTTTTAAAGTAATATTATTTTGTTCGGAAATTGTTAAAAAATATGGACTGTATTTTTGTTGTCCTCATTTGTGTCCACTGTGTCGAACCTAATACTTACGAACCAAATAATTGGAAGATTCTACAGCCAATTTGCACATATTTGGATCAATAAGCCTGTTTTTCTTTTGTTTGTTTTTCATTGTTCTCCTCAAACACGTTAAATCATCAAAACCAAAATACAACAAAGCATAAAGTAGGATAATAACATAATGTTAAATGTAATACGCCCATGATTAATGAAATCGCAGTATCTATCGCAAACATGTAAAAAATAAATAAATAAATAAATAAAGCAGAATAGATACAGGAAGTGACACAAAAAGCCTTATTGGTTGTTGTTGTTGAAGTCGATCAGCGATCTGAAGCAGCTGTCGATGCTCCGTGAGGTACGTGCTGTCTGCTCCTCATCGTGCGCCGCCTGTAGGGGGCAGTGTAACAGAGTGAGTAACCGGAGGCGGCAACGAAGCGCTTGATTTGTGAACCGGAGAAGACATGTATAGCAATTTTCTTTATGCTCATGTTGACCCAACTCTGAAAAACATGCCATTTCTTGGTCATTCGTTTAAGCCCATACACCAAGAGAACAATTGTGTGTTCCCATAAACTAAATAGACACTATAAAGGGCTGTAGAGAAGCTTTCCAAGAAGATACCAGCTTGTCAAGTGCCGAAAAAGGCGGTAATATAATTTACGTTTTAAAAGTGTATTTTCTCCTTAAGTGTAAAATAGCACAGCTACACAATGTGTCTGGAAAACGTTTCTGTTCTCATCATAAAACTAGACATTCAATCAAGAGAACCACCCTACTCTTTCTTTGTTAACACCGCCCCTTTGGCTGTCTTTTACAGGAAAACATTCGCACCACATAGCCGTTGCCCCACGTGTCTCAGAGCTGTTGCACAAAAACATCACGAGTGGCTGCTGCAGCCGTGTGTAGTACAAATACAGCACATGGTAGCGTTTGCTAGCTGCTTTTAGCGACGGACACCAGCGGGGGCCCCAAAACTCTCCTGAGCTTGAGCTCTTGAATTCGCCGTTTGCGAGTTACAGTCGCAAAGCGTTTCCTCCGTTGGCCGTAAAGCAGTCCCATAGCGTTGAAGCCCCGTCCGTCTTCGTGCACGGCTTGTGAGCGTTACACAGCGAGGTCAAGGACTTTTAAAGACACTCCGCCTGCAGCAGCCCAGCAGAAGCTAGCATGTCGACCGGAACAAACGAAGTGAAAAGCTGCCCCATACCCACCAGGGTGCTCACCCTGAAGGACTGGTCCCAGCTACCCGACTGTTACAGCCAGACACCCGGGGGCACCCTCTTCTCCACCACGCCAGGAGGTAAGAACTGCGCGAGGTCTCGCCTATTTAGTCTGCTTTTGTTTTCCACGGACACTGTTAATATGTGAAAATGTATAATGCCCCACCGTGAGCTTGGTGTCGCGAGAAGCTACAGACAATACAAACGAGCATAAAACAGCTGTTATAGGCTATCTGTTTATACTCAAATCGCTGTTAAGCTCGCCCCACACCATCACATAACCGTATTAAAAGGCAAGCAACTGGTCACCACTAATGGGGTGAAGTTGGAGAAGTGCCTTGTCGTTCACATTCTGCACGGTGACAGTTGGCTGTAGCTCCGCGTGTTGTCAGCAAGTTTCCTGTCATTTGTTGATTTTGGCAAAGTGAACCAAACAACGGAAGCACGAAGGGCCTACACATAAATTACATGCATGCATAAGATCAGGTTTTACAAATTTCAAATTGCTATCAAATACATAGTAACATATGTGTATATATTCCTATTGGCAATAGCGGAGCAGTGGTAACTTTGATCATGAACATAAAAAATAAAAAACTTCTGAAAACTCCGATTTCTGCGTTTAAAGACCACAAAAGCTGTTTTTACCCGTGACTTGGGTTCTAAAGAGTGTGTGTGGGTTGGCCCTTGCTGGGGTGGAGGAGCATGAGCCGTCCTATCCCCGCTGCTCTCTGCTTTGCATTTCAGGAACTGTAGAGAACATTCTGTACAAGTTAAGAGGAGGGAGCGAAAGGACATTTAGTCTATGTAATGTAATGCACGGGCAGTGCGTGATGTGTATATGTATATATGTATATATGTATATATATATGTATATGTATGTATGTATATATATGTATATGTATGTATATGTATATATATAATGTGTATATATGTGTATATATATGTGTATATATATAATGTGTATATGTATGTGTATATGTATGTGTATATATATATGTATATATATAATGTGTATATATATATATGTATATATATAATGTGTATATGTATGTGTATATATATATATATGTATATATATAATGTGTATATATATATATATATGTATATATATATATATATGTATGTATATATATATATATATATATATATATAAACATAAACAAATTCCTAAAGGGATCTTAGTATTTTTATTAAATGATTTTCTCCAACAATCAAAGGCACTGTTGAACCCCCATAGGAACTTGCTCCAGACTTTTGACTTGTTTTCCACAACACAGTTCACTCTGCTGGGGTCATGTGTTGCTTGCCCTTTTTTCTTTTTTTTACACAACTGCTTCGCACTCTCGGCTGCCTTGCTTGCACCCCCCCCCCCCCCCCCATTCGCCCCCCACACTTCTGATTTGCTTCCCTTTGTCCAGGACGTGCTGCTCAACACAGTTATTACATAATATGTTTTTCCTCGCGGCGAGGCGGAGCAGGTTCAAACTCCAATAAAGAGACAGCAGTTCTCTCCTTGACTGAAGTCGTGCCCTGGTCCAACTTATCACAACACACCATTTATGACGTTATTTGTTTGGACTTGGTCCAAGTCCTGACGTTGATGGACATGGGACTTTCCAAGAAAATTTTCGATGTTGAAAGCAGAAGAGTTTGTGTGGAGCTTTAGGGTAAAATGATGTCAGCGCAGCTTGAGGAAAAGACATTTTGGGATGCCCACCTTAGCATGTCGCATCTGCTGTTAATGTTAAGTCGTATTCAGTCAATGATCAAACATGTGGCTTTAATCTCAAGGCCTCCTGCATCAAAAAGAGAATGTGTTGTCCTCTGGTTTCCAAGAACCCGCGGCAGCCTTCAGCCCTCCTCCCCTTTGCACGCACATAGAACCCTCCTATTCACACTCAAACCCCCTCTGGTAGAGGATAATGATACTTAACTCTCCAAATGTGCACATTACCAACATGCAAAAATGCTCTTGAAATAACTAGGCTGTTATATTATTAACATCCAATCAGTTGTGTTTTGTCTTCAAAGAATTAACTTTCCTTCCGGTTTAGAAGATAGATTTTATGTTGATTTAGTTATAGGTTAAACACCGGATATTTTTGTCCCTCAGGTACCCGCATCATTTATGACAGGAAGTTTCTTTTGGATTGTCGAAACTCCCCTCTGGCTCGGACCCCCCCATGCTGTCTGCCGCAGATCCCTGGGGTGACAGTACCTGCTACACACCCTATGGGGAAACTGCAGGATCTCAAGGAGGAGGCAGAGGAGGAAGAGAAGGACAGTGCGGGTAAATGTGCATCTATTCTAGTTTTTGTTTTCTCTGAGCTTGATTGGGGTTGCAGAGTGGACTTAACTTGGATGCTTTTTGTAGTTCTATGAAATAAAAATAACCCCCACTATGCGCAAGGCTTATAAAATCAGGCTAGCGGTAAATTACTCAATCGCCTTATATTTCATCTGGTTTAACATGGGTTTTCCCTATAATTTTTGGAAAACCGTGTCCATTGTTGTTGCTAAAGGGGTGAAGAAAGTAACAGGTTTTTTTAGCCCGAAGTTTCTGATAGCGATTATGATAACTTATGAATTAATTGCCGACATTTTTTATATTTTTTTGTCCCAGCAAGTCATGACAGTGTAACCAACGGTTTGGCCTCATGGGCAAGTTTAGATTCATTATTGCGCAAAATGCATCAAACCTCCATTCCTCCTGCCAAAGTAAAGACCAGTAGGATAAGTGCTGACCTCCTTTTGCTCCGCCTCCTTGTCTGGGTGTCAGTAAACACACATGACACGTTCTGCAACCTTGCGAGTTACACCCATATTGTCCAATATGTTTGTTTTTTTTCTTGCCAGTTGTGAATCCATTGATAAGGTCTGTACTTTGTGATCCTCTCTGCAGTCCGTTAAGGTGTGGTTGTGCTCTGACTGTAAACACAAATGTTAACTGCCAGCTGATCGTCAAACACCTCCCCTTCTCAATCTTAACTGTTTCATGTTTCTCTTTTCTACAGATGACAACCAGTTTGAGATGGACATCTGAGCTCCAGTATTACCTCCTGTGGAGAGTTATCATTTAAAACACCTCCAGGGTCATTCATGACTGTAATGCATTGCATATAAAGCTTTTTTTCACCTTTTTATTTTTTAAATAAAAGCTTTTGTGAGGAACCAAAAAAGAAAAAAGAGGAAAAGTTGGAAAACTGTAGGGTGTTTTTGACCCTAGAAAAAGTGTGTTAAGCAAAGAAATGGAGTTTAATGGGCTGATTAGTGGCTCACTCATGAGCTGCAGCAGGATTGAGAAAAATCCAGTTTGATTTAACTTTTTTAAATCTTTTGTAAATAACATTGTACAATGTAGCCTATTTTTTAAGTTGGGGAATACAGGATGATTACATTAAGACATGTAGAGTTTTTCACTGCAGGCATCAGTTGTTTTGTTGTGTATATCCCCCCCAAAGAAACAGATGGCTAACTTTCTTTGTGATAATATTGGGGGTCAGGGCCTATTGAAAATCAGCTTCTTCTCTGTTTTTGTATGGAGGGAGAGCTGAAATGTGAATAATTTCAAATAAAGGCTTTTCAGATTGCCAGCAATTGCTTGTGTGTGTGTGTATTTTGTTTTGTGTGTGTGTGTGTATATCGTCTTCTACTTTAAAACCATATTTAGGACATTGTTGTTCTTTATTACACTTTACAGTATAGTTATGGTTTGTTATCTTTCATTGCGAAGCTGCATGCTGACATTCCATATTAACATCCAGTTTATGGCAGACACAATGAAGCGTGTGTACATATATATTGCGTGTGTGTGTGTATGTATATATGTGTGTATGTATATATATGTAAATGTATATATGTATATGTGTGTGTGTATATATATGTATGTGTGTGTGTATATATATGTAGATAAGATAATCCTTTATTAGTCCCGCAGTGGGGAAATTACAGGATTACAGCAGCATTGCTCAGTACGTAAAGATCAAGTAATATAAATAAACAGTAATAAACAAAATAAACAAAGAAGAAATTGAATGTACAGTAGAATATTGAATATACGTATGTGTGTGTGTATATATATGTATGTGTATATGTATATGTGTGTATATATATATATATATATATGTGTCTGTGTGTGTGTGTGTGTGTGTATATATATATTTAAAAAAATACATGTTGCCTCTTATGCCAATGCTTGTATTTATAAGCGTATACAGGCCAGCTCTGTGGTCTATTAATGTGGGCCTATAGTGAATGTAAAATGTGGCCACAGAAACCTACATGTTTTATGAGTTGCATAACTGTCATATATGGAATGTTTTTGTGCACCACTGGAGTGAACTCCCCTCACTCGGGCAGACAGACTTGGCCCCTGTTCATTAAGCAGTATAGCTTTCAGCTACGTCAAGTCCAACCTAAACATATTATTCTGTTGCTCAAGGTGGAATGTTGATCAGTCAGACATATCTTGGATGTACATCTGATGATGCTCGACCAATACACACTAGTTTAATGAAAGATAGATATCATGTTTTAGTAAGAGTGAATTCAAAGTGCCCCATTAGCACACGTAGCTTAAAAGCCTGAAGGTCATGGAGTCAAGGCTAGGTTTGCCTGCGTGTTCTAGACACTGATCTGTAGATTAGGGAGGCTGCAGGCTGACTGTTGGAGTAGGCCTGGTCTCAAGGAATGAGGTCAGCTGCAGCTCAAAGACCGGGCCTATTGAAACCACTGTGTAGCATGGGGGGCGGGGTGGGACACCAGCTGGTATTTGACCAGGCAGTTATCTCCAATATGTAATTATTGATTTACGTAATATCTATGAGAGCGATGGCATATTTGTTTCAGCGCTGACTCCCAAAAAAACATATTTCAAAGCTACTGTTGATGTCAGGGTATATCTTTGAGTGAGAACAGATAAGCAGGTCCCCATGCATCATAAGTCAATCACTGATGTGGGTCAGTCTGCTCAGCTGGTCTTGTCCCACGGCCTTGCAGGTGTGACAGGCAACCGCTTAGCGTCGCATCAATGGTGTCGACTGAGTTTTATCCAAGATGCTCTGATTTTATAAACTACTCATGATGAGACTTAGCGCATGTGTGTACTATTTGGCCCACACAAAGCCAACTTGCTGTGTGCCATAATGTTACTGTGCCCTTGAGCAAATACTGGACCCAGACTGGACCCGCACTGCAGTGCAGAATGATAAGATAACTTTTTGATAAAAGTCCGGGTAATGCTTAAAAACGTGCTGATTGACCTGCTTGTACTGTTTGAACAAGTTTGTGTGTATGTTTGTTCTGGGCACATGTGAGACATACGCCACAGAGGATTTCCTATCAGGCAGAAGGGGGGAGGGGTTACTGAAAATGATCCTTATCCTTAACAAACAAATTCTGGATTAAACTCACAAAAGAATGCACACATGAGATTTGCCTTCCTCTTTTTTTGGATCTAACTAAATTTGATGTAAATGTCATGTAAAATAATTGCCCGCATAGAAATTACTTTCTAATCATTGTACGTCATTTTTATTATGCAGTAATTGGCCTTTGTAATTTAGGAATTTCTTTGAAAGGATTTGTTGTAGCATTGGGGATCAATTGCTCAGAGTGTGAGATCCCTGCTAGCAGGTTTATCACTGGACATGTGACAGTGACTGTCTGGACGAGGTATCCATATCAGAACGATGGCCAAACGTGTCTGGAAACATTCATCTGATAAAGCTTATGCTGTTGTCTAGAAATGAGATGATTTCTACAAACCCCCATATTGTTTTATTTTGACTATGTGGCAAACATATAATTAGACACCTTTCCGAGGTAAAAAGTAGTATTTAGGGCTATTTAACAGAATGAATCCCAAATGTGACACAAGGTTCTGCTTGCCCCCAATATAAAAAGCTTCATCCTGGCTTGTAGAGAAGCAGTCGATGGTTTGACTGCCGTCCATCCCTGAAATATTGTTTTGGATGTTATTGTCCTTGTACCACCGTAAACAACTTCACTCCATTGCATTCCCTCTGACTTCAATGAACTCTGGTAATCTTGCCCCATTGCCCTTTTCCACTGGCAAACTATTCCCCCCCCCCAGCCCCCCTTGCATCTCCCTCCCCCTGCTCCCCATAAGAAGGTTGGGTGGAGCTGGGCCTGCCGGCCAGGCTCTATTTCTGTCAGCTGCTCCCGCTGAATCCGTTGGTGCGGGCTCGGGCTAAATTGCCAGGGTGACGATGTAAACAGACACTGGTACACACAGCCCTCTTGGTGACATCTATCACGACGGGGCGCTGCCTGATGAACACACATACACAAACTTAACTTTGCATTTCTTTCCATCGCAGGAATTAAGCGTACTGTTTCACACAGCGACTTCTGTCGAGCACACCAGTAAAGGTATATTCAGTTCCTAGATGTGCTGCACTTCATTTACAGATTGTGCTCAGTTTTTTGGATTACACTGCAATTGTAGACAAGTATATTTCATTTCTGGTTTCATCTGTTCTGCTCCTGTCGAGGAGGCTTCCAACAGGGACTATATGCAGGTCGTATAGGAAATTACAACAAACACTCTTTTGAATTGACTACGCCGCTCAGCCTACACTGAATGCAAACCATGACCTTGTTCACACAACACATATGTTCAGAATGACAATGTGGAATACTCTGTGTAGCCATGCACTTGATCTTAGGATAAAGCTGAGGATTCCTTCACTGTTTGTTGCCGGATCTGTGATATGCCTCATTCACAGTCTTAGGTCCGTCTTCTAACAGCTGCTGCAGGGCTATTGCTTCATGTGTCTCAAGTAACTACCTTTCACCAACATGTTTTCAATGCATGACTTTGTAAAAGCTGTAAATATAGCTTAGCATGTGTATGTGTGTGTGTGTGTGTGTGTTATTGAACACACTGGTTTTGCAAGCTTTTATCACACATCGCTATCTGGTATCACCTTGCAGAATATAAACCATTTCCCTTTTAAGTTCCTTTGTCAGTTGCAGCTGTCAAACTAGCGGACTGGCTGCTGGTATGTTACTCTGCTCAAACTGTACTCATGTAATGTCATGTCTGATGGTGGAACTGAGATGATGTTTTACAACCCATGTCTCCAAACCCTATGACCCCTTTTATGTATGTGAAGTACACATGCATGGGTGTGTCTATTAGACAGTGTATTAATAATCTGTAAAGCCAACGGTAGGATACTTTGTTATAGAGTAACATGTCTTCCACCACTCCCTTTCATGTACTGTATAATGAACATGCGCTCACAGTAAGGTATGCACATGCACGGGTGCGACACTGTCTGTGAGCTGTCTCATCGCTGACCACAAGAGCAGAGACGCTCACACTGAGAGGCCCCAGAGCCACAGCGCCTTCTTGTTAAAACAGAATCAGAGCAGACTCACTCAGATATCAGCTGCTCTTCCATGAATACAACAACGCAACTCAATATTACACAGGCACACTATACGCTTCTGGTCACCCAGATCATTGCCAAGCCGTTCATTAGTTTAAAGGCATTCAGTTCCTTTGTTGTAAGCACATTTTAAATGAAAGCTTTACCTGTACGTTTCTGTACCTTGCTGTTTTGATAAATGTTTTTTTTAAAGCATTGTCAGACTGACTGCAACAGTCAAAAAATAAAAAAAAGACAAACAAATCACTTGCGATGTTTTTTTTTTAAATCAGGTAATTTAGGTGCTGAATTTATAATGTAGGGCGTGTGATGCTGAATATTACAATTAAAAAAAAACACAAAAGCAACAAAGACATTGGCAAATACTGTATATTAGCTACATGACAACACAACAGGTCACTGCTAGCTCATCACAGTGCAGGAAACAGGAACAACCGGCCCTCCACAGAGGAATAGAGTGGGAATAGTCTGACACCTGCTGGGAGAAAACCAGTAATGCACCATAGACAAACAGGTGCATTGTTGAATAAGAAAAACACATGATGTAGATCAAATATAAGAGCCCCATAATTGTAGATATGTATATATTCGGCTGTTATATTACATATAACATAATACGAGTATGTCAAGAGCTGCAAATATTACAAAATCCTATCAAAATCTTATCATAATCTTATCATAATCTTATTATAATCTTATCATAATCTAATTCCGAAGGTGAGAGCAACAAGGTCTCTAATTAATGATTAACATGTATTAGTCACCCATTATGACTATTCTCTTTCCTCGTGGTCATTCTGTCACATGTGTCTGTTCAATGTTTTATCAAGTCGGAGAATCAGAAGGTGCTGCCACTGGTCATCGCTCTGTCCTGTGATTGGACACCACGAGCATCTATCACGGTACCCGCCAATCCCCGCTTTCCGTTGCTCAATGGCCCCCTCCCCTCGCCATACCCTTAAACTGACGTCACGTCCCGCAAACGCGATACGCACTGGGTTTTTTTTTTAGACACAAGAGGGTCGCACATTGCGGTAACAAATTGTTGTCAACTCGGAGAAGAGAAGGAGTTTCTTTCCACACAGACATTGCTGCTATTTACGACAGACTATTCATTCAAAGGTAAGCGGTCAAAACGTGTCCTACGGTGTTATGTGTGTGTTTAATATTAAAACCATCATTAACTCAGGGGCCTGGAAAACGGAACAGTGCTATGGGCTGGGGCCTGCAGGTGCCATATGTTATTAGCTTATAATATCTCTTAAACATTATATTGGTAACCGACTGTTGGCGCGAAATAACATTATTATAATATGCCTGCTAATACAATACTGATACCAGTCGACGTTTACACCGAAAGGCTCATGATAAAATGGTAATATTAAGCTAATAACAAGCTAGCTTAATAGCTTAAATTAACGCTATGCGGCTAAATGTCCGTTAAGTCTGTAGCAACAAAGACTATTTTGTTCTTCTCTTCTTACTGTAACCCCTACAGGATATATGTGTATGTATGTATGTGGCCTTTTGTTGTTCCTTTGTCGTGACTTGGCTCAGCGTTGTGTGTTTGCCTTCGTGTTTATGTGTGAGATAGCTGTGGTTCTGATTTTTAGTAATTATGGCCAATAGGGTGTGTTCACATACAGCCTCTGGGTCTTGTGACGCCTCCATTAGATGCAGATGCTGAGAAAGTAAACAAAGGCTGCCAGGCACCAGAGCTGCCCCTGTGTAAGCAGTCCCAATTAACGTTCCTCTCGACACGCATTAAACAAATATGAAAATAGTATTGTACATTGACAACAAAATGGATGACATTTAATGCAATTTGACATCACATTGTCAACTTCGTTGGACAATAATTTCCTCTTCAAACTTCTACACAAGAAAGGGAACTTGTTGATGATAAGGGGACGTTTCCTCAGTTTCCTCGGCATTCATGGCACTTGGCATTTACGAAATCAGTTCAACAGGAGCTGCTGGCAGCAGCCCTGAACAGGTTCACAAAATTGATCATTTACTTTGTTCTGTCTGTTCTTTAGTCTACAGAGATATTGTTTTGATCAAGGGTTAATGACTTCCAATGGTTAAGTGGCCTATTTGTTATTGTATATTGTTCAATGCTGCCTATATTAACACATTTTGGTGAACTGACTGACTCCTTTGTCAGTAATACCATTTTTCAGATAGACGTCTCAACTGCACTGTCTGTACGTGATACTATTGTGGAAACATTGTCTGAACTCATTCTCTTGGCAAACAAATGACAAAAATGCAAATTAACACACACACACACACACACACACACTGCAAGCCTTCCTTGTAGAGACGAGACCTGTAAATCAAATCCCATCTCATCAGAACATAATCTGATATCAAAGGCCGGTGCAGATTTATGTGGGTACAATAGAGCCAAGGTCACCCACACGGTGAACTTTGATGCAGCGTAAACATCCTTACTGGTGTCAGATTACTGATTATTTGTCAGGTCCCTTTGAAAGAAGCTCCTCTCAGCCTTCAGCCGGTAATGTAACACTCTTTATAGTCACAAATGACTTATGAGGTGGGGCAAAGGTCCGACAGCCATCAACGCTTCCCTGTTAACGGGGAGAGAGATCTGGCGATTGTGTGATTTCAGGACTCCTCGCTGCCTCAAGGTACAACCGAAACCACCACCGGGGTTCATCCTGTTCCCCTGGAGCCTGGTACCCATAGTTACAGAGGCCTTGCCATCTGTCAGTCGGCAAAATGTCCAGACGTCTTTTGGAAAAGCGCTGCACAGAGAATATAATGTACTCTGTTGTTTAACATTACTACAAAGAGTCACTATGTTATTAATAGTACTACCAAATTAGGTAATCAATGAGAGTTGTTGTTGTACAACATTGTAATACATACAATGTTGTTTTTCCAAATTGGCAAAACAAAATGCCTCTTGACTCATTTCAATTTACAGCTACGGCATTGCTTTGTCATAGGCGGAGGATTGGATGTGGATGGAGAAGCTGAGCAGAATGGAGTTGGAGTGCTATTTAGGTGTTTACAGTGTACATATACAACGTGATAGGAATCCAGTGAGGCCTAGCAGAGTTTTCCATCTGGCCCACTGTCCATCGCTGTGGATGTTCTACATGAGCAAATCCAGTGATGAGGGCTAGCATGAGGGTCGCGAAAGACCCAGATCCGCCTTATCAGTAGGGCCGTCAACGAATATTCTAAATTCGAATATATATTCGAATAGTTGTTAAAAACAGAATTTCGAATGTGAAAATTAATATTCGAATGTAAAAAACAAAACAAAAAAAGAGAGGGAGAGAGAGAGGTCCGCGGTCTTGGCCATTAGTTAATTTACTTATTTTTGTGTAGGTAATATGATGTTAAATATGTTTAAACTTAAATAAATTACCTATACAAGTAGTTATGTCTCATTGTATTAATTTGTCCTGTTATTGACGTGCCTAATGCGCAACTTCGAATATTCGAATATGTTCGAATATATGTGTTTTTTTAAAGGGAATATTCGAACGTCATTTTTGAGCAATTTTGACAGCCCTATTTATCAGAAGCCATTAGGTTGGGAACGCACTTTCTTCTCACGAGGTCTAGAGTGGAACGGTTTAACCTTTAGACACAAAGCTAATCCCAAACATTTATTGGTCTTTCCATACAGCCTTAGAGATAAAAAAAAACAAAAAACTTCCTGGGTCGGAAACAGCATCAAAACCTTTCCTCTGCCGTGTTGTGTCTCACCCATCACACACGGAAACTATGTACGTGTGATGTTGTTGTGGGTCTGTGTTTCTGAGTAAAGAGAAAAGTGTGAAGATACAAGCAGAGCAGACCCGTTTGGTCACTGTAATGTCTCTCGCTCTTTCCCATGGTTCATTTGATTAGCCTCGCCCTGCACTCAGTGAAGCTGACTCCTCCATTTGTAAAGTCTACGTGTGAACAGTAACAAAATAGTGCTTATCTCTGGCTGTGACCGGTGATCGCCTGTTGACTCAGGACACACTCAACATGCAAACGGTGATATGCTGGGCTTGTCGCTCCCGTGATCGTTCGCCACGTGAGACTGCAGGAGATGAGTCAAGTGGTTAGGGAGCAACTACGAGCTCTGCACTTTACTGTTGTGGGAAACCGTTGCATCATTTGTGTGCTGGTCTGAAAATGTTGTGTTCTTATGGCAGGACTCTGAGGAATTTAGTGTCTAATGGGACTCTCGAGGCTGAAACACACACACACACACACACACACACACACACACACACACACACACACACACACACACATACACACACATAGACACAGAGACACAGAGACACACACACACACAGACATTCTCCGCAGTCGATACAATACCACATTGTTCTGATTTTGCAATAGAATTTGGATGCATTCACATGACGTAAATCATCCAAATTAACTAGTACGATGATGGACTGTTTAAGCATCACAGTTCAATATATAATTAACCCAAAATGTGTATAATGTTGTTATTGTACTACAAACTTACTATCGCTCTACTAACTTTTATATACCTTTTTATAATACACTAATATAGTATATGATGGTATTTAAAGTGTGAAGAATTTGTATTCTGTGTATGTTATATATGAGATTTCCTTTTACATATATGTCAGCATACAAGTAGAAAATCAAGTTGTACTAATTTCAAACATGGGACTTGTTGAGTATTGACTTGTGTTATTTTCTACTCTCCTAGTTTTGCTATCAGTGGCATTAGTGTCCGACACATCTCCTTACTGCAGTGTTTTCTGAGCAGACTAAGTCAAATTAAAAAAGTAACACCGCCACTCCTATTTTCTGCCCTTAAGGTGACCGTTTGTCCCAAAGATGAATTTTGAGCAGCCCCCTCCGTACCCAGGCAATGGCCCCACTGCTCCAGGCTACCCAGCACAAGGCCCACCTCCACAGGGCTACCCACCTCAGGGTTACCCCCCACAGGGATACCCTGTGAACATGGAGCAGCCTAATGCAGCGTACCCCAACTACCCTGCAGGACAAATGGGCCCTGGAGGTCCTTACCCGGGCCCAGGACAGCCTCAATATGGGTACCCTGGACAACCGCAACCACAGTTTGGCTGGCAGGGGGGACCCCCTCCTGGGCCAATGTATGGGGAAGCTCCCAAAAACACAGGTGAGTGGGAACACACAAGGGAGATTGCTGCAAATATCTAAGGTATTCATAATGTTGTCATAACAAAAGATATGTGTTGCCAAAAATAGTCTGACAGTAGAACAAGAAGAGGCTCCTCTTCTGACCAAATACTTTCCTTTTGACTAAAATGTTTTGACTGTGAATAGAGCTGAGAGTCAACGAGCCGCTACGACCAGGAAGGAGAGGCGAGCTAATCTGCTGACATGTTTACTAAGGGCTGATCACCAATGCTGTGTGAGCTATTCCAAAGTTCTCTAATAGACCAGACAGCACTAACTTTGGGCTTGATCGTGTTGTAATAAGAGATTTTTGTTTCGTTTTTTTTTTTTAAATACAAGGGGACACATTTTTATTATGTATTAATTACTGAAAATGGCATTTATTCCCTTTTTATCCCATTAGCTGCGCCGTCTACATTATTTGAAATTGGTGGGAGTCTTATGTATTTAATGATCTGTGGGAAATGTGATACAATACCATTCTTTCAGAAAGTGGGAAGTATTGAGGGGATCATTTGAATTTGATCATAACATTTGAACAGTTTTGCACTGTTGAAGTCAGAAGAGAGGCACCTATGGCTGTCTGTTGGTCATGTGACCCTCATCTTGCAGGTGGTAGCGGTCTGCGTCTAGGCCTTTTGTTGACAGAAGGAATAAGGAAAAAGCACATGCGGATAAAATGAGTAATGACTGAATCCATTAAGCTGCTCCTGGTATTGTTCATGGTGACTCATTGTCACACTGTCGCCGCTTAATGGGACACATAATGTTATTTAACTTTGGCAACAAGGGAGAATGTCTACTGTTAAAAGGACCTATTATTTACATTTTCAATTCATCTGACATTTATAGTCCGGATACATTGATATTGCTCGAAAGGTGGATTGATTGATTATCACAACAGTTTCACATTCATTCTGCCTTTTGACTAATTGATTGAGCTGTTCCAGCAGATAGGTTTTGCTTTACTTTTTTTTTGGCCTGTCAGCCCGCAGAGCAAGTCATGAAGGATTCAGAGGTGTGAAGTTGAGCCGGTTTAAGACGAGAGGTGTGCCAGCGCAGTAGCACCTCCCAACTGAGCATCCAGAATGGAGCACGAGCTGTGAAACAAAAAGCACACATGTCACGGTCATAAAATATTCAAACTGAATATGCAAAGCAAAGCTTCCAGAGCACCTTTAACACCTCTTTGTGTTAAGGAGCGCGGTGGGGTGTTACTGCTCATGTAGCTGATCAAGATAAGCCTCTTCTGGCGGATCAAAGCGCAGCGTTCCGCTGTCGAGGCCCTCGCTCTGAATTATCTTGATAGGAGACGCTCATTATTAAATATTGGCCAATCATTAACCAGTCATTTAATTATCCGAGCCCGGTGCGGCGAGCCGGCTTCACTTAATCTATTTGCCAGGGCCCGGTCACCTTGGTAACACAGCGGCCCCATGTCATGAGTCACTGCACCTGGTTGTTGTGTGGACGCCTGTTCCCCTCCACTTGAATGATTAATCGCAAACACAAGGAACGGGAGATGTTTTCATTCAGGCCTGTTGTTTGACTTGCTTTTTGTATGTGTGTGGAACAGATGGGAAACATAATCCTGTCACATGACTTATTTAGACGTATTGACTGAGGTGGAGTAAAGCCACCGCTAGGCGTGGAGCCCCGAAAGCTCCTGGTTTCACCGGTCTGATGTCACCTCACGGCAGCGCTCGTGTTACTCGACTGTAACGCTGCCCCATCGTGGCTCTGGGCTGCTGTGGCATTACCATGGCGATGAACACAATTAGAGGAAAATCATAGCGTCCCCGGTTACACTCGAGCTTCCCGCTGAAGACTTTGATGGTGAATCATCTCTGCGTTTCTATGCCATTGGAGAAAATTAATCACTAATCGCTTTCTTTCAAATTGTCTCCCTTTCTTCTCCCCTCTTCTCTGTATCACCTTGTTGACCGCTCTCTCTCTCTCTCTCTCTCTCTCTCTCTCTCTCTCTCTCTCTCTCTCTCTCTCTCTCTCTCTCTCTCTCTCTCTCTCTCTCTCTCTCTCTCTCTCTCTCTCTCTCTCTCTCTCTCTCTCTCTCTCTCTCCTCCCCCCCCCCCTCTCCCTCCCCCCCTCCAGTGTACGTGGTGGAGGACAGGAGAAGGGACGACTCGGGAGACACTTGCCTGACAGCCTGCTGGACGGCTCTGTGTTGCTGCTGTCTCTGGGACATGCTGACATAACTATTCCTCCAGCAGTTTACCCCATTACTCCCCCCCTGATTTCTGTGCCTCGATCCCCATCACCCCCTCATCTGCCTTAGACCTTGCACTCCTTTTAAAAATCACCCCTCCGTTTCCCTCTTCTGCCCGTCTATAAATGAAAGCCTTGATTCCCATATGGAAGTCTCTGTCTAGTGCCACTTGCTCGACCTTGACGTGAAACCCTCAGCACTGACCGGCCGACCCCGTCCATGGGCTACTCTGTAGCAGCTTGTACCTAGCTTCTAAACATAACACACGCACACACACACACACATACACACATACGCACACACACACACACACACACACACACACACACACACACACACACACACACACACACACTATAACACTTAGGGTATACTTGGATCTCAGGCTCATCTAGTGTGAGGCTCTCTTGGCACTTTATGAAGATTACCTCTGTAAGATACTACTCCTGCCTGCCCTGTCAATCATCTCCAGCTCTCCCTAACCCCGCCCTTCAGCTTTGCTGATGGCAACCCCTTTACCCTGGACTCCCCCCCATTCACTCCACAGGGCGCTCGTAAGAAGCTAATGCTTGAAATGTATCCCTTTCATTTGCACAGAAGCCGTTTTTTGCCGACATACGTCTTCAGGTGGATACACGTGAATGCATTTTTAAAGATGACAGCGATTTGTGTTTGATTACTCTTAACAGTCAATGGCCACAATGTTTTTTTTCCACGATCTTAATATGAAAAAAATATTCCAATATTCTTTTTTTATTACATACCTTGGAAATAAAACTGAAAATGTGAAAAAAAAGTTAAGAGCTAAAAAAAAAATAAAGTGTTGCTTTGGATGATAAATTTGCATTAAAATAATGTATTCCCATAAAATGGAAGGCTTTGTCATCTGTGTATATTGCTTGTTGTATGCGTGTGTGTGAGCTTAACGGAGAATGGAGAGTATAGATCAGCACCCTGTAGCCGCCGGGGCCTGGCCGGATCCATTCAACTATTTATAACAGCTGCTAGAGCAGGATGCTGGTTGAGACATGGCTGCCGGCCTGACACGTTCCACTGAAGTGAAACCAAAGAACTGGAGACACGGTGTAAAAAGGAAAATGACGATGGAATAAATTACAGGAGGTGTCACGGCCTCCTAGTGCGCAGTGGTGCAAAGCAACTAAGTACATTTAGTCTAGCATTGATAGTTTTGTGGTATCCGTACTTGATTATTTTAATAATACATTTTTTTTTTACTCCACTATAATTGATGGGACAGTTACTTGTTATATTTCAGATTAAAGTTTAACATACCAAAGAAACATATCAGTTTATAAAATATATTTTAACAGTGATAGGGGCTTTGCAGCCTTCCACAGACGTTGATTCAGGGTCCAGAACGCTGCATGCCGGCTCGCTGTCACTCCCTGAACCCTGCTGGCCCCTCACTGCTCAAGTCAAAAGGTCTGCTGTGAGAAAGGCCAGTCTTGTCTGCAGGCAGTTCCTTCCACCTCACGTCTTGGTCTTTGCTCTGCTATGTGTCGTCGGCCGTGAGACCTTAAAATAAAATAAATAAAACAAAAACAAAAATCCAGTTTTCGGTTGTCATTATGGGTCATTGAGTGTAACTTGATGAGGGGGAAAATTCAATTTAAATGATTTTAGTCCGAGCTTGCAGCAAAGGAAAATGTGAAGAGGTCTGAATACATTGTGAATGTACTGTAGCCATGTGATCCATTGTTATTATACAATATTGATTATAGATGCTTTAACATCTCGAACACTGCTGAAAGGGCACGAGTGGAGTCAAATTATTCCAGCAAAAAAGCAAAACATCACTCCATAAGCACTTGGGGTTAACAGGCCTTATTGTAATGGCTACTTAAACGGCACATTCAAATCAAACAGTCGGCGTAAAACAAAACAAAATTAGCCTCCTATGAAGTAGTACAGTAGCTGTGTATGGTTGTTTACTGGCATGGCATCAAGACATCACGGTCACTGGTGTATTCACGTTTTTTTCAAATGGCGAGAAATGTATCTATTTAGCGAGGTTGACGCACGATTAACGAAGGCAAACACAGCTTGTTTTAATCAGGGGAGCTTTTCTTTTTTTACACAACAGTGCAAAGATTGCTTTGAAATGCACCTAATGTTAATGTCAGAGCCATTTACACAGGGTGGAGGTTGCTCCTGTAAAAAGAACATCAGTCTTCAAACACACACACACACACACACACAGACACAGACACAGACACACACACACACACAAACAAAAGAAAAATGAGATGAAAGTGAACTAGACGCTGCTCAGTTGAAGTAAACAATTATGTTTTATTGATAAGGTTCTCAGAAGAGTCTCGTTTCAGTGAATGTATAAGAATCATCCTTTTGATAATACTGATTTGGTACATTATGACATCCAGCACGAGTCTCTTCACAGTGAGAGGGATCCATTACTGCTACCGCTGTTGGGATCTAGGACAGGAATTATCTCTGCTTCCAAACCAAAAAACAGTCAAAAACAACAAACTGGGGATTGATATTGTAGATATGGAATATTAGAGTGCCACAAAACTCTAGAGTAGTAAGACCAGCTAAAGATTTTGCACATTACAAGCCACTTCCTCTTAGAAATATAAAACTCGATATTCTGGACAATATTCTACTGTGCTGCATAAAGGTAAATCTATACACTGTACATCGAAATATAGCTCGAAAAAACAGATTTCACAGTTTTAAAGACTTTATTTAAAGTATAAACCGTTTTTTTTAAAACACTTTATTACATAAATTATTCTTTTTGAGAGTGACTATTATTTGCCCTGGCAGCAAACTGAAATTAATACAAAAACAAAAAAATCGTACATATTTTACAAAAGAAAATAAACTCGTCCATTAATGTTCATTTGGAATAGAACTGGTGACTCATTCATGATTGTCATATAGTACTAAGAATAAATAAATAAAAAAAGAATAAAATAAATAACTAACTTAGCATGTTTTCCGGACTGTGAGCGGTGTGTTTGATCGTTCTGTACAGAAGTGCCTTGGTGAAAGTCTCACAATTCTACCGCGACTGAAACGTACAAAACTACGGCATCTACGATATACGCAACATCCTGAAATTTAGTGTAGTCGGACACATATGTAGGAATATGATTTCTTCACGCCGCTTCAAAATAAACAATGCTGTGTGATACCACTGTCCACAAATATAGCCATCACTTTTTTTTTTTTGTTGTTCACTTTGTTTTTTTTTAAAAAGTTTATTCTCCAGTCCGTCAGCCGCTTGGACTCGTTCGAGGATGCCGTTAGCTTGTGTGTGTGATGCCTGGTTGGGTGTGCGCCGCCTCAGCGGCAGTGGACTGGTCCGTGGGAGACGATGGGAGGCCTGAGACAGGGAGACGACTCATATAGTGGACGACCTTTGACATCGCCTTGTGTGTCGCTGTTTATGATGTCCTCCGTTGATGTGTAGTAGTTGCGGCTGCGCTCTGGAGAGGCTCTGCCTCCGCTTTGGTCCCTGTGCCTTCAGTGTCCGTTAGAGACAGGAAAGCCTTCGGCGCGGTTACGACCCCGCCGTGCGCTCAGTCGCCGTCGTGGCCGCTCTTCAGTGTGACCCAAGAAATATGGGCGAAAAATATCACTATCTTTTTTAAAAAGGGGAATCTTCTTATTCATTAAGCAACGGTTCTCAAAGTTCTTCAGTGCTTTTTCAGTTGTTCAAAGTTTTTTCAAAAAAAAAAGAAAAAAAAAAAAAGAATCGCTTGACTAAACTTTTACATTTTTTTTGCCTGTGGCAGTAAAATGAACAATAATCTGGGTTTTTTTCTGATAAGTCATTCTTTTCAAAAGTCCCTGCAGCGTTCCGTGAGTAACCCCGTGTGTTGGTTAATTCTCCATGGGTTTTGAGTGGAGTCGGGTCGAGAAGGCCGGGTTAGGAAAGAGGAGCAGGATCCAGAGAAGTGAAAGTGGGGAGAGAGGGAAGAGTCCGCCCTTCAGGTGGGCTGTTACCTCTTGCCCATCTCGTTCTGTCTGAGGAACTGGATGTTGTTGCTGCTGTCAGCCAGTTCTGGATACTGCTCCACAGGCAGGACGTAGTATCCGTCGTAGCCTTGTACTCTACCTGTGGTTAGGAGCTGCTGTCTCTCCCCCTCCGTCCACAGGCGACTGCCTCCCTTCCCATCCCTGGCCCTCTGCTGTTCCTTGGCCCAGGCCCCGGCCAAAGCCCTCTGCCTGGCCAGCTCCAACAGTCTTACCTTCTCTTCATCCACCACGTCCGCTGCGAGCCCGTACCGAACGCTCAGCACCAGCGCCGGGACCGCGAACTCCACGGTCACGCCTCTCCTCGAGCGGCCGCTCACCGTCACGTTGATGCCGCTCTCCAGTGACTTGCGCCCGTTGGTGAGCCCCAGGGCCAAGAGGTCGCTGTCGGCCGAGCCAACCTTCACAAAGTAGTGGCAGTCCTTCCCTTCCTGGGTGTAATGGGTGCCTTCCAGGTACTGGGCGCCGTTGAGCACCAGAGCCACTTTGCGGCTGTCGTCGCTGGCCAAAGCCGACACGCCAGCCACCACGCGGCCCTCCTTCAGGGCCAGCATCACTCCACGGCCTATAATGGGGGTGCTGGTGCCGAACCAGTGGCCAGGCTTGTCCTTGCGCCTCCGGCGTTCCTTGTTGAGGCGCCGGCCCTCCAGGGCCATGAAGGCCTGGTTGTGGCGCTCTGCTGCCTGCTGCACACCAGTGATGAGCTGCAGGAGGAAGAACAAGATGGTATTGCTGTGAAAGGTGACCGCTACCTGTATTGCATTAATCACTATCTTGGGGTTCACATTTATATACAATGCTGTCGACCGCAATATGTTCAGCGTACCTGTCCGTTCTCACAGTGCTGCGTGGCCTGCAGCTCGTACGGCGGCTCCACAAAGTAGAGCGAGTGTCGGGGGAACCCGGGGATTATGTTACTGAGCTGGAAGCCAAACATCACCAGCCAGCTCTTCACATCTACAGTAGACAGGAGGGGAATTAATTAGCCGAGTGACTAAGTTAAACACGGTAGCAAACAAATCATTTCTTTTATCATAAGAAAAAAGTCAACGCTCATTTGCTTGTGCGACACATCTGGTGTTATGCAAAGCTATCAGAAAAGGTGCCATCTGCGGTACACTTCTTACTAGCATAAGCTGTGTTTTCCACAACAATCTGTTTCTTCTGCACAATAGAGATATCAGAGACAATGCCAGGACACAAGCAAAGTTCAGCTTGTTCCATTGATGTGATTGAACTTAGCGGTCAGACTATTCTACTGTCACATTGTTGAAAGAAAATGTTTTTTTTAAACGGCTCCATTATGTAGAAACATACAACCACATTAATCCGTATCCCTCCGCTTACCTGTGACGTAATTCTTGACGTCCAGCATGTCACTGAGGGGGTTGTTGTTCTTGAACATGTACAGATTAAACGGAGAGGGATCCTTCCCTATCTTGGGCCACATGCTGTAGTCGGGCGACGTCCAGCGTCCGGCCAGGACGTCGTAGTCCCGCTGAGTGAAGTGGACCAGCTTAGTCAAGGGGTCGTAGAGGCCTCCGTGGAAGCCGACCACCAGCTGGAACTCCGGGTTGGAGTCCAGGTACACCTCCCCGTAGGCTGTGTACTGCACCTGGGTGACACAAGCACAGTTCATTTACTTAGGAAGCCCTTTCCCATATGTGTTTTAACCACATCGCTCTATTTTCGCAGCACTTAATTGATTGCAAACAAAGTGAGAGTCAAAGTTTCCTGTTACCTGTTTGATCATCTGTCCATTGCTGCTGAAGACAGCCAGCGGTGTGCCAGTGTTGTCAGAAGCTATATAGTATTCCTCTCCACTGCTCACCTCCATGGCAAACAAATGTCCCTGATCACGTGACAGACAGACATACAGGACATTTAAATCATGCTCTCGGATAAAGAAGAGATCACTCAATATATGCCGATTTGACAAAATATGAGAAAAGGATAAGTTCATCTCCCCACGCCTACCTGCAGGTCGTAGTAGAGCGACGAGATCTCCGAGCTGGAGTGGTTGAAGATGTGCGTGAACCTGGCCGGGTGGTTGAGGTCGGCGTAGAAGAACTGAAGGTGCTGGCCCACGCTGTTCCTCGTGGACACCCTGCGGCCCAGCCCGTCGTAGTGGTACACGACGCTCCAGCCGCTGGGGCCTCGATTGTAGGCCCTCAGCAGCTGACCTTTGGAGTTGTAGTCGAAGACATCGGAGCCGCGCTGGCTGAGGTAGCCGTCTTCATCCAGGCGGTACTGGACGTCTCCCAGGCGCGTGATGCGGTCCCTGAGGTCATAGCGGAGCGGCAGGATGCGGGCGCTGTTGCCGGGGTTGAGCAGGTGCAGGTTACCGTTCAGGTCGTAGCTGTAGCGCCAGGTGGACCAGTCATTCACCTGGACGAAACAAGGAGGTGTTAGAAAATAATGCTTTATAGTGCTCCTAGTGAGAGATAGAGAGTTTATGTTGGGTCAAGACAAATAAATAACTCTGTATGGATTATCAAATATCAAATGAATGACACTGGATGTATCACACAAATGTACAAATGGATCTCTGTCTCATGGGATATCATCTCTCTCCCATGGGATGTATTTTGTATATTTGGTGTAGTTATTAGTGTGATTCAATTTGAAATGCTGTTCATCATCTTTTTATTAAATCAATTTTCATTATAACTTTCTGCATCCGGGACTTCGCCCAAAGACTTTTGAACTTCACAGAGGTTAGGTCTCACAGGCAGTTTAGTGTGAGGTCAACGGTAGTTTCTGGGCCATATTAGGTGCCATGAACACTAAAAATCACGGCGACTCTCTCCACACCCACCTTGACGCCGCTCAGCTGTCCGTCTCCGTCATAATCATAGCGGTACTGAGTGGTGTTGGCGTAGGGCCCAATTTTGAGCTCCCTCTTCACCACCCGTCCCATGCTGTCGTACTGCACCGTCATCCAGTACATCAGCGAACGGAAGATCTCGTACTGGACCTCCTTGATACGACCGTGGGTGTCGAAATGCTTGCTCAGCGTCATCACGGCGGTGGTGATGATCTGATTAATGTCGTAGTAAATGACCCCAAACTTTCCAAAGTGCTCCACCTGTAGGGGGGATGAAAGGGTTGAGAGAAAAACCTGTGAGTCCTCTGGCAGCCACAAGAGGTACATTACACACACAAAGTTTACTATGCAAGTTGAATTATTTTGCCATTGCTCAAAAGCTGACCAGTGGAACATTTCTGCACCTTTCCAGAGATCTCATCGTATCGGTAGAGGTCAACGGGCAGAGGCGTCTCACTGATGACCGGCTTCATGCTGGCGATACGGAAGCTGTTGTCATGGTAGGTGTAGTCGAACCTCGCGTTGACCATTCCCTCCTCACTGAAGCGGTAGATCTGCTTGTCGATGAGCGGCCCCATTTTGCGGTAGCGGATGGTGCACGAGAAGCCCCCGCTCTGCAGGTTGACCATCTTCAGCACGCCAGCTGTCTCGTCGTAGCCGAAGGTGACGGCGGTGCTGTCGTACACGATCTCCGCCAGCTTCGCCAGCTTGCCGTACTTGTAGAGGACACGGCGGCCGGTGCCCAGGTAGTGCGTGGCCTGAGGTCGGCCGTCCTCGCTGAAGTCGTGGATGATGGAGGCGTTGCTCTCCGGGGGGTTGTAGGTGTTGCGGATGTAGCCGACTGACACGTGTGTGAACATGGTGTGTCGGGCCACGCTGGGCATGGTGACAGCTGTGACCCGACCCGAGGTGTCAAACTCGAAGATGTACTGTCTCTGGCTCTGCAGCAGCAGCACCATGGACTGGAAGCAGAGAGGGAGGCACAATCCAGATTAATATGACAGCATTATCAATGGATGACTTGCCTCCTGTGAAATAGCTCCGGCAGTGATTTGCTCTCAGCTGACAAATTTGCATCTTCATAACCGTGAAAATGATGCATTACTTCCCTCAGTTCTGCAATTCAAATTAGTATTCGTTCGTGCGCCTTTGCGGGGTCGAGATTTGTTACCTGGATGACAACGCTAATGTGCTTACTTTGTCGAGGTAGCTGTAGCTCCACACCTTCCCGTCCACGAAGGCGCGAGACAGGATGCGTCCCTGCGGGTCAAACTCGGTCTTCTCGCTCATGCTCCCCCTCTGCAGCCCGATGAGCTGTCCGGTGGAGGAATACGACACGTTGACCACTGCCAGGCTGCTGCTGGGCAGCCACATAGCCGGCCGGCCCTGGGCGTCGTACATGATGCGCAGCGTGAACTTCCGGTGGTCGTCGTAGATCTTCTCTGTGCGCGTGTTGCGGTCGAAATCAATGGAGAGAAGATTGCGGCCGTGAGCCTAAAGAAAAAAGGGGAGAAAGGTGAGGTTAATTTCAGGAAACGTTATTATTATTTTCAAACAAGGCCCTTACTGAATGGTCAACTCACTCTGAGCTTCCTCCCGAACACGGTGACCTTGCCCTTGGTCTGCTCCTTGCGCAGACGCCATTCGATGGAGTTGAGGCCGTTGTCGGTGGGCAGGGTGATGTTCCTGCGACCAATCGTAGGGCTGACAGAGCCTGCCAGGATGTGGGGCTCTGTGTGAAAGCTGATGCCCATACCGTTGGCATACATCACTCTCAGGGTCCCATTGTTGCACAGCTGGTAGCTGTTCCTCACCTGGTCTGTAGGGGGAGACGGACAGCTGAATGGTGAGGAAAATTAGCCACCAGTGGGACCAGATGACTTCTATCAACGTCTGACAGAATGTCCATGTTGTAAAGAAAGAAGGAAATTACATTAAAATAGGTTTTAATGGGTATCACGGATGTGTGCGCATGAGCTCCTGCATTAACATTTTAATTTTCTCAAAAAGGAAAATCCTAAGCAGAGAGGCTCATATCAGTAAGAACCAGATCATGTCTATAAAACTTTTATGGACCTGATTCGTCTTCATACCAACTCTCTTCATACCGACTGCATGAAAATAGTCGGTTTAAACTCACTCTCTCTGCAGTCTCCCTGTTACTCCAGTTGAATGACTCACTCTCAAACAGAATAGAAACAGATAAGCCCGTGCCTAATGCTGAGACAAAGATTTCCCTCAGATGTCTGAAAACAGGCGTCCCGATCACAATGATGTGATTGAAAGTAAGATAAAATTGTTTTGGGCTCAAAAATATCTGGCGGGGGGGGGGGGGGGGGGGGGGGGTGGGTTTCATTTTTAAAATTTCATTTACAAAAGGTTAGGGGATCAGATGGTGTCTCCCTTTGAAGCTCCGCCATAAATGACAGTAATCCATAAGGCCAATTTGTAATAAAGCTCCAGGCACATTTTAACAATGCCTCAAACAGACAAGTGAAGCTTTTTCCATTGACTTGGCAGCAACAGCCTTTAGATAAATCTCCTCTGCTCTCTCTGTCTGAAAGACCTCGTAATAAAACAGAAGCGAGGGAGAGGCAGACAGAGAGAGGGAGAGGGAGAGAGAGAGGTAGAGAGAGAGAGAGAGGGAGAGAGAGAGCAAAATGAGAGCTTGAGGCCAATGAGAATTCACTGTGGAGGAGTTAATGAAGAGAGCGAGAAAGAGCGGAAAGAGAGGGAGACGGTTAAGTGAGTATGTCAGCAGAGAGCTGTGCAGAAACCCACACAGTGCGGCGGAAACCTTAAATGACTTACAGCTCTGTGAACAACTCTCTCCCTTTTTCCCTCCCGCAACGCAGGTGGATCACTGAATACATCTACAAGGTATTCTCTCGGAGGCCGTTCAGACTCACAGAAACCGGTCTGCCTTCGCACTTCTGTCACGCCACTGGTCAAGAAGTGGGAGGAAATGATTCTCCTTCTCCTTCCTCTTTAAACAGACCAAATAAGCTCAGGGATCTTGGGAACAGGCTGAGAGCTGTGTTTGTATGTCCTCGTGTCTCTATCTATGTGTGTGTGTGTGTGTGTGTTTGTGTGTGTGTGTGTGTGTGTGAGAGGAGAAAGCTTGAGGGATGAGGAGGAGTCACTCTGCATGACTTAATGAATTTTGCTGTGATGATATTCAAAAGCAGGATGATCCCAAATGGGATTAACAACTATATATTGGTAATTTTGCTCCGTGAAAGGGAGCGAGAAAGAGCTGGACGTGGGAAGGGAGGGAAAATAATTTCCTGGAGCACGCACATAACTGAGTGAAGATTACAAGGCTTTCAATTAGAGTCGGCCGCATATTCTCCACCACGGAGGGCGGATGTTTGTGAAAACTAGGATGAAGTAGTTTGGTGCAAAGCATTGACAAGATATGAACAGACCCACCTTAACTTTATCTTATTAATAAAATAATAATATCATACTATATTGATGACTCAAGCCCAGCATTCGTCCGCCTTCGTGCCACATCATCTGCACTTTGTACAAGTGCTTGAAAACGTGACATACCTTGCACCACAGTGTACGAGGCCTCCACGGAGGACAGGTTGGTGATGACGGTGACGTCGTCGTCTCTGCTGGAGCTCTCGATGTCGATGTTGATGGAGCGCTCGATCTCGCGGTGGAGGCTCGTCACCATGCCCGTGGGGTACGTGACGTTGGTCAGGCGGCCCTCGCTGTCGTACCTGGGAGGCGGGACATTTGCAGTGAGGGAAATTGTCAAGGAAAAAGGACACAATGATGACTCGCCTCTCTGGCAGTGTGTGTGTGTGTCTATCTGAGAGGAACTGCCTGTAGTTATGAGAGCTACCACTGGGGGGCAGCAGCACTCTGCGTGAGGTGTCAGGAATAATTGGGAATGCAACTGAACGTGATGAACATTAAACCTGGGAAAGTCATTAATTTTTGTATTTCAGATCGGTGTAAAAGTGTTACAAGCGCACACTCAGCCACTCACTGGTAAAACGTGGTCCACCCGGTCTCGTCCGCTTTGGTAGCCAGGAGGCCGGTGTTGCCGCTGTAGCCCATCAGAGCCACCTCCTGGCCCAGGGCTGACACGCTCCGCAGCCCTCCGGTGGGGTCCAGTCCCAGGGTCACCACTTGATTCTCGGGCAGCAGCACCAGCCGGAGCAGGCCGGCCCCTCCTCCCTGGCCCTGGGCGTCCCTCCTCACCTTCACTGTATTGTTGCAGTTGTCCACCAGCATGGCCAGCTCTCCGTCCGCGCCATACGTGAAGTTGTAAAGCGGCTCCCCGGTCACTAGGCTGATGGTCTGGATGTGAAGCCCCTCCCCGTTGAAGACGTACAGCTCCTGTTCCCTCGGAGACGCCACCTCATACTGCGCGGCTCCTCCGTAGCCCACGCTTGAGACGGCGGGGCCCGGCCGGTTGGCCCGCACAGCTCGGATGCGTATGTTGTTGAGGTCGGCGATGAAGAGTGTCCCGTCCGGGGACACGGCCAAGGAAGTGGGGGAGTTCAAGCCGCCGTCGGGGGCGTAGCCGTCGTCGCCGTAGAAGCAGTTGCAGTTGACGTCGTTCTTGCAGTCGCAGTCGGAGGCGACGCCGGCCAGGAGGGAGATCTCTCCGTTAGTGCTCACCTAAGAAAAAGTGCAGGGACAGGAAGTGGGAGAGGAGAGACGGTTGATGATGAGATTTGGAGTGGAAAAAAAAAAGAAAAAGTCTATCACCGAAAGCACAATTCATTTTGAGTTATCAAAACAGGGGATTGCCCGAGCTGAATGTAGTCTCTGGAGATCTGAAAGAGTATATCTTAAAAAAAACACACTCGACCAGCTGTGCTGTGAGTTTTGCCAGCCAACAAGCTGGACCATCAAATTCACTGAAGAACAGCCGCGCGGACGAACAACCGTGTTCAGCGCTCCTTGATCTCATACCTGTCGGACTCTGTTGATCTTTTTCTCATCCGTCTCAGCGATGTAGAGGATGCCGGTGTGGGACAGGGCGATGGCCGTGGCGCTCTCCAGGGCCGCATGTATGGCCAGCTTGCTCAGGCTGTAGTCGATACCCGGCACTTGACAATGCATGGGCCGACCCGCGATGATGCTCACCTGGAGGCAACAACAGAGACAACGTTACGAACGTGGAGAGATGTTCAGCCGTGAGGCTGCTCGGTACAACGTTACAGATGAAACTTTGGATAATGAAGCAAGAACCCAGAAAGTGGAATATTTCAAGAGCTAATTGCCCCTGAAAGATCCTAATTGGGACAAAATCCTGTCAAAGGCACCCGAAGGGTTTTGCAGGGGCGATCCAGCCTTGTGGTACCGACCTGGTGGTTCTCAGTGATGCGTAGGATGACATTGTTTTCCAGGACATAGAGAGAGTTGTCCATGGGGTTCACCGCTAGGTCCGTGGGCCACTCGAGACGCACCTAGTAGGCAGAATCAAAAGTTAGACATGAGATAATATCTATGCGGATGGAGGCGTTCTGAAAGGATGCCAAGGTTCAGATAAGACTCCTCATTTTTTTAAGTGACTCCGGTCCTCACTCTCTTCTGATCCATTAATTTATCCATAGACTCCTTAATCACTCCCTAAATCAGTCCCTCCCTGACCTCCTGGCTGGCGCGTGTCCACACAGCCGCCCCAGCTCAGCACTCACGGGGCCGCTCTGTCATCATCTATCACGCCGTCACTTCTCACCACCCCAACCGGCACCTCCCTCCCAAACCGTCGTACCTGGCTGACGTCCATGCTGGAGTCGCAGCTCAGCGGCCGCACGGCCGTCAGGTCGTTGGCCCCCAGCAGCGTGGAGATGATGCCGTTCTGGTCCACCTTGCGGATCATGGTGGCATCCACGAAGTACATCAGCCCGTTCTTATCCACCGCGATGCCTGTCAAAGCCGAGATGGACATCGTGAGCGACGACTCATAACTCAAAAACACGGCGTGACCCGTGAACGTTTTAAGTCAATTAAGCTTCAAATATTTCCACCGGCTGGAAACGGATAGCAGCCCTGACAGCTGAATTGCTCGATGCTTCATCGAATGAGAGGGAACAAAGTGATGGAGGGGGCACTGAACTGTTAGATAAGTGTTAGTTTTGGGATGAGTCATCGGGATGCGGAGCCGAGCTCATGCTCCTCCCAGAGGGCAATCGTAGACTGCAAGCAGATTCTTCAGCAAGCCAAGTGATCTGTGGCACTCTACTTCCTTCCTCGGTTTCCCCTCGCTGCTCCTTCCCCCCACCTTTTCTACTCTCCATTTGTTTCTGCATTTCACTTTTTTTTTAGCGTTTACCAGTGGTGCTGTGTCAGCCTCGTCGGTCTAACAGGCAGCCGGCATTCAGACAGGTGTGTTTGTTCGAGGCAACTGTGCCCCCGAAATAACTCAGAAGCGCACCGAGATACACAACAACAGATGGAGGATACAGCGAAGGGCACGCTGTAAATGAGAGAGAGAGAAAGACGGAGAAGGAACAGGTAGTGTGGGCAAGCGGGTGTGTGCTGGCTGACTTTGCCTGTGACAGGTAAGAGGGAATCAGTGGCTCATCGTCTTCTGCTCACACTCACACGCATACACATTCTGTATGTATAAGGACAGCACGAATATGTGCAGTCACACACACATTTACGCACACACACACGCGCTCGTGTCACTGACGGGAAATATGACAGTGTGACATCTTTGACAGTTTGGTGTCACAATGTTCTCAGATCCAATGATCCACAAAAAACATGCCATTAATAAGTTTAACATTAACCTGGTTTATAACCTCCTTCTGTGTCTGTCCTGCTTTAGTTGAGTCACGCTACGGGCACGTTGAGAAAACAAATTATACTCAATAAAAAGGAACACTTAAGGCTCAATCTACATGTCTTGAAAATCACAAACATTTTTATCAGCTGTTTTCATAATTTGAATATGACAATCTAAAGAATCACTTGCATGCAACAAACCTATGATTCTGTAATCACTACTAAATATATAAATATTTGCCGTACTGGCCTTATCTCGCCTCCCTTAAGCTGCAACTAACGATTAGTTTAATTATAAATTAACTCAATACAATGTCACAATTTCCCACAGCCCACAGGGGACATCCTTAAATGCCTTGTTAAGTCTGAACTACAGAACAAAAAGCAAAGGTTTTCCAATTTATAATGATAAAAGCAGCAAACCCTTGCATATTAGCAACACAATGCGGAGAGAGCCAACGTTTTCGCATGGCGATTGACTGAAACGATTATTCAACTCAACGATTATTTTTTTGCCAGCGACTCACCTTTGGGGCTCATAAGAGTGGCTTCAGTGGCTTTGCCGCCATCACCGCAGCGCTCATCAAAGGGCAGGCACTGCTCCCCTGTCCCGGCCACCACCTCCGCATTGTCTGGCAGCAGGCGGCCTCCCGTTAGCGAGTGAACGCGGTATATTCTGCGGGAGTTGGTGTCGGAGATGAACAGAGCCCCAGACACTGGGTCCACCGCCAGGAAGTACTTGTGCGTCGGGTTGTTACTGGAGGTGAGGGAAACAAACATTTATCATGGCAGCGAATAGCTTTGTTTTTACTTTTTTTTTTTGTCGCTATTGTTGCTGGAATGTGGAGAAGAAGCTTTTAATTCATTGTCACGAGGATCTTACCTGTGTCTGAAATCTTTATTCCTTCAAGGGGGAAAGTGAGAGAAAAGCACAAGAAAACAAACGTTAATTCACACAGTCTGTGGAGTGCAACACAACGCCATTTAACCATAGGTACACACACCCTGGAGAAAAGTCTGTTCCACAGTTTATAATTCTACCTCGATCCTGCATCCCCAGTGTCTCACCTCTTTTCTTCTGTTTCAAGTGAGGATGAAAACATCTACTCTTTCCCCCTCTCCTTGTCCTGCCATCTTACTTTGATCCAACCAGCCCTTCTTTAATCAGTATTTTTCCTGCAATGTCGAAAACCCCTTGAATCCCAATCTGCTTTCTAATTGATCATTATTTTACCTTAATTCCAGGATGCCAGTTGTGTTCATAGATGGGTAGACCCTGCGCACAAAGTTGAGGTCCCCGACATAGAGGCTGCCATCGATGCCCATTGCCAAGGCCACTGGCGCCAGCAGCTTGTTGCCGTCTGCCAGGCCGTTACAGCTCGGGCAGGAGATGCTACGCCTCCGTCCGTTTCCCATGGTGCTGGTGATTACCGGGGGCTGCTCTGTCACAAAGATGTTCTCACCACTTCCCTTGTGAAGGATGCCTGGGCAGGAGAGAAGCACAGGCGGTTAGAGACGATGAATTACAATACATTTGGTGTGATCTCTAAAATTCTTCGTGCTATCATCAGGTCAAAATTTGTAAATGTCCAATAGTGAACTAATAATATTCCGGTGGTAATCCGGAAAGCAAATGTTAGCAAGCTAGCATGCTAAATGAAGAGGGAAAACATTATATATACATATATATAGATATATACATATATCTATATATATATAGAGAGAGAGATTTTTGGATGGCCAGAGCGTGGCATTGCATCACTCTGAGGAGAATCATTTCTGCTGCCGTACATGCGTTACCCCCCTCTTCTACAAATACCGCACCACTGCATCTCCAGTTGCGTTCATTCCATTAGCACATTGATTGTTACAGCAGGTGAGCACCGCTGCATCAGCCCATTTATACTTCCATTCCTTTTAGCAAGACTGCACAGAGTGGAGGTAATGGAATAGTAGATCATGCAACGAGAATGACCCCTGGCTCACCGCCACAGAGATCCCGAATAACTTTCTGGAAAACGTATCCTCCCCCCCTGTTCTAATAGTTGCTGCTGATTGGCAGGTGCACATGTTTACTCAGTAGGACCGGAGTGAGAGAACACAAGCTCATCTTGTGAAGAGGCACCCGCCCCATGACAATAACAAGTTCTGTGAGATATACAGTACTGTCAACCTGCTGGGAGTGGCTGAATACAAACTAGAAGGAATTAGGAACGTACCACTGCGTGTGTTCAGTATATGATGCTTGTCGAGCGACCAGCCGCCCAGACTGGTGGGATCCAGTTCGTAGCCCTGCAGAGTGGCGGTCCTCTTCTCCCAGAGGATGAGACTGGCACAGGACTCGTATTCATAGCCCACGGACACTACATGCAGGAAAGGGTAGAGGCGAGAGAAAGAGTGGAAAAAGAGATGACGACACAAAGAAGCGAGATAAGTGGAAACCGAGATGACACGGACATGGAACATAGAAAGTAGCAACACAGGAAGGGAGGCTGTGCAGAACTTCATGTGAGCATAACCTCCGAAGTTCATTTAAGTTGTGAAACGTGTGATACACAGAGCAGCTAGTTAGCACCTGTACCAAAAACCTGCACTCACACCTGACTAACACGCTCACTGCACGTGTGCTAAGTCAATTAAAAACCTTGTTAATTGGAGAGATAACCCAGTGGGCCTATAAACACACGAGCAGCACCGGTTGCCATGGGCACGCGTGCTGATAGTCTGATCTAACTAAATGTACAAATAAGCGAAAAGAGTGAAGATGAAAGGAGTGTGCACGTGTTGCAACTTGCTAAAAGGAAAAGTGTGTTAACACGTCAACTCCCACACAGTCTGCTGTTGCCGGCACCTTCCCAGCTTCGCTACATACAATAATATAGTATACCTGCGTCTGTATCCGCACTTAGCAGAACGTAAGCTAATCGTAAAGCATGTACATGCTTTATAGTCTTTGAGAAATGTCACATTACGCTTGCTCTCGGGATGCAGGGGACCTTTGAGTGACTGTAATTTCTCAAACAGAATGCCCCTCGTGATTTCAGTCCACACTGAAGCCCCCAGATGTCTGCTGCATCTGTGGCCTGACAGCCGCGTTTGGCTGACAGCATCTGTGAGCGACTGTGACAGCGGAATGTAATAGCAGCGAGGCTCCCCTGGACTCCTGCTCGCTGCTCCAGTGGCTAACTGCTAACTCACCCTGATGGCTAATAACCCTTCACCACAGTTACGGCTGGCTGACTGAACCACAAGCGGCTTCAATGAAAAATAGACGTATGAAAAAAAAAAGAAAAGAAAAGCACTTAACTGTGGCTATACCGCAGAGTTGATGGAGGCCGGGTTTCTGGTGAATTAGCTTCCCTTCAGGCTCCCTAATTAGCACTCTCTCCCTTCTGTCATAGCCAGTGCTGCCTCACTGGTAAAGTTTCTAGTCCACTAAACCCCCCCCCCCCCCCCCCCCCCCCCCCCCCGCTCCATATATTCCTTCCACTTACCAACAGCTTCAGAAAGCCCGTAGACCCTCTGGCCATACGCATCGGTCTTATCCCAGATGTAGGTGTAGGCCAAGTTGGGTGAGGCGTGGAACCACTTCTGGAAGAGGTGGCCCTCCACTGCTACCATCAGGTGAACTTTCAGGAGGCCCATGGACACCACGGCTGGAGTCATGGTCACCTTGAGCAGGGAGCGGTAACCCTGCGTCCGGGAGCTCAGGTAGCACAGCTTCAGACTTGAGCCCGGCACCTCGATCTGCTCGTGCAGCACCTGGAAGACAAAAGAGATCACAGGAGAGAGGGATTAGGGGGGGATTAGCGAGAGAGGGAGTAATGGGGGTCACGCGTCCACTGACGGCTGAAGGACAAAAAAGGGGAAAAAAACAATGGAAGAAATAAAGAAATAGAGAAAGAGGGAACACATGGGGGGAGGGGGGAGGGGAAAGCTATGGAAGCGAAAGGAGAAAGAGAGCCACAGGAGACAGGCATACAGGAGAGTGGGAAGAGAGCGAGGGAACCAGAAGGGAGATTAGCCGGCTGCCAGAGGTCAGTTGTACTGCACCTGTGTCTCCGGTATGATGGGTTTCTCCCCTGGCTTGGAGCTGAAGAAGGAGGAGAGAGGGGATGCAATCACAAGAGGGTCAGGCCTGACGAAGCCGCTCAGGTCGCAGCCCGGGATCGTGTTCTCTTCTGTCTTAAGCACCAGAGTGTCCATAGCATAAAACTGGCTCCAGGGCAGCCACACGGTGCGCTCCTGGCTCAGGAAGGGCGCGCGCTCGAACCGCAGAGTCAGTGATGCACCACCGTTAGCTATCAGGTCAAACCTGGAGAGGTTTGCAAGAAGAGGATGGGAATAAGGTACAGATGGGGACGTGCTGTGCCGGACGATCATACACTGTCAGTGTTTGTTTCTCCCAATACAACATTTACTCCACTGCTTTAACTCATCGACAAAAACAACGACACCTGGAATAGATGTTTCAAAATGATGGCATTACGTCACGACTAACTTTTACCACATACACATAGAGACAGGCTGTCGGGACAACAGTAAAAGGTCTGGAATATAAATAGCACAATGTTAGAACGTAAACGTGATTGCATTGGATGCTCTTCAACCTTTTGTCTCCACAGTATGATTAACAGCTGTGGGCTAATGATTAGTACAGAAACAGGTCATCGACACGTTTGCCACGGCACATGGCCAGAGCTTCTGGGGCCGCTGCGGAGAGCCTGCAACAAGTGGAAGAAAATGGCACTCATGAAAACTAAACAAGGTCAGACAGGGATATCATGTTCTTTCAAGTCACAGGTTTGTGAGACTGGAGAGTAACTGCCCCTGCGATACAAGGTTAATTAAATGTTACTAGGAGTTCGGATGTTTCAGCGTCCGCTCGGCCTAACTGGGAGAAAAGGCTGCAAAGAAAGCACTGATAAGAGGAGGAGACGGGTGCTTAAAGAACCTGAGACAGGGAACACAGAAATTGCACATTTAATGAGTGGAGGTCAGTCGAAAGAACCAATGAATCAACTTTTGAAATAACATGTTACAGATGTCAGCCAGACTTGAGTTCAATATAAGTTTGTAAGGGAGGAACTGGACAGAAAAGTCAAATTAAAGCAGCCTAAAACTCCCCGGAAACTTGAATTCCTGCGGGAGGAATGGAAAGACATGTCAGGTGAGTTAACCAAATGTGTTCGGTAGGTGGCTGTTAAAGCAAAGAACTGTGCTGCTTAAACATTCAATTTCAAGGTCGTCTTTCATTTTAGCTTCTCAAGTTTCTGGTGGCCCTATCATTTCATTTCACATATTGCAACATGTCTTTTTTCAGTGAAACTTCTATTCGTGTACAATTGTCCAACCTTGCAAATTGTTCTCAAACATTATGTATAGTCTTTTCATATTTTCTTGCACATTATATTTGCATTTTTTTCAATTTGTTTTCATTCCCGTTACCATTTTTATTAATACATTTTCACTGAGGAGATTGAGTTTTGACTCTCAGTTGTGTTGTTCTTGTAAATACATTTCCTCTGCTCTTATTCAAAATCCCCTTTCTTTGCTATATCTAATTATGTGTGGCTGCAACAGCCCAGTTTCCTCATGGGATCATTATAGATATCTAATCCAATCTAATCCAATCTAATCTAATGCGATCTAATGTAATCTAATGTAATCTAATTTTACAATACAGCCTATGTGGTGAGGTAGTTTCAGCAGAGTGCTGGGTCGCCGTTGTACATACATTCCATCCTGCCGTGTCAGCGTGTATCCATAGTGGGGGTAGTTGACAAAAGACACGTTCACCCCCACCAGAGGGGTTCCATCTGTAGTCAACACCTGACCCCGGATTAGAGACGCCAAACTGGAAGAAGACAGAAGACACACAGTGAGGGAGCGATAGTCAATCTATCAACCCAATCATCTCAGCCATCAATCATCTGGTTTGATTCATCTCGCCATCCTTCAATCACCCTGTTTGCCCATTCATTCACAGCTCTGGTCTTCCACCACTCATTAATTAGAGACAATCAGCAAACCGCGCCAGCCAGATTAGCTCCCGTCAATCATGTAAACAAACCATGACAATGTAGATGGATGCGAGCGTGCGTCTGTGTGTGTGAGTGGCTGCGACCAGGACAACTGATAGGACACATAGGATATAATTTAAATATATATACGGCATCACTTTGATGAGCTACTTTCTTTTGCCGGCACGTGTCAGTGTATGCAGACAAGAATCAGCACCACGGACAGCGCTTCACAGCGCTACCCGAGTCTTCGGGGGAATCTTGACTTGCTCTGCTTTGGCTCTGGGATTGGTTGAGGTCTTGACTGGCTCTGTGAACCCCTCTGAAGTCTTTTTGATATTTGTGTCAGTGGATTGAGAGCTTGTTTTCCTCATTTATTCATATAGCTTCATAACATGCAATCTCACAGGCATGTAAAATCATTTTTTAAACATTGCTGGCAAACATGAAAACACTCTCACCCTGAATTATGAAAATGAAAGATGCAGTCCATAAATAAATGCATTTTATCCTGCATCAATTGCTGTCACTAACCAAGTGATATGAATACTAATACTAATGTGTGCTTAGTTTGCGAGTTTGTGTGCTCTCCCACCATACCTGGAGTTGAACGGGTTTTCCCCAGGGAGGACATGGGTGCTGTCCCGTCCCACGAGCATCTTGACGCGGTCGTAGAAGGAGCGGACGCGGGGCTGGAACGTCGGGCTCTGCTGGATGACCAGGAGAGGGTCCCGGGAGCCCCGACACAGCGGGCTGTTCTGACAGGGACTCTGGATGCAGCAGTCTGGGTCCATGCAGTCTGTCAGTCCATCTGAGAGGAAGGGAAAGAAAAGAAATGAGGTGGTGTTACAGCGGCAAAGAATGCGAAAAAAAATAAAAACACTCCCCCAAAATACATGAAAGCACATTGCTGTCATCGCTTGTCATATCAACCTATTACAAGGTAAGAGAAGCCAATGCGGAAGACACTTGCATTCTCTCTTCTGGCTACTAGGAGGGGGGCGACTCCTCCGGTTGCAAAAAGAAGTATGGTTGTATAGAAGTCTCTGAGAAAATTACCCTACTTTTCACTTGTCAAAAAATGATGAATAGGATAATAATAATAATCGCGTAAGTCTTCTTCCATACAGCATGATGTTCATTTAGTAAATTATAGTCCCATTTAGAGCAAAATAGACCATAAAGCAGGGTATGCTTTCGGGCGGGGCTAGCTTGTGATTGACAGGTCGCTAGGGCCAGCAGAGCCGTATACGGCATCTCTGCTTCACTCCTCCACAGTCCAAATATGGTCACTTCCCCTGACTGGTTGCAAAAAAGATGGCAATGGCCAAATCCCAAGATGGCGACAGCCAATATGCAGACCTCAAGGCTTTAAAACCGCAGTCCACAAAATAATCTCAGTCTAAGCCTACTACCTCATTTCGGATTTACGCGTAAGCAAACACCAAACACTATCCTAATAAACGTAAACAACAAACAAGGTACACACAGCTGTTAAGCATGTTAGCATTGGGAAATATTGTCTGCCCATAATGGAAGACTTTATTTTGGTCGGAGCAGTCGATTTGTTGATTGCTGTCGGGGTGTAAAGATGATTTCAACAAAAAACTGCTTCTAGAATAAATTGCCTAGCCAAGCTTTTCCCAAGAGGCATTCTTAAGTGAGGGCTGCACTTATAATGGTCCGACCAAAAATGTTCTCCTGCCCGCCCCATTTCACCTCCTTCGTTGTCCTTGTTGTCGCCGCAGGAGGTCTCCATGGCAACACTGCACCCGGGGCCCCTCCAGCCTGTCTGGCACTCACAATGCCAGCTCTGCTGTCCCATGGTGCACTGCCCGTTGCCGTTGCACAAGTTAGGGCAGCCGTCTGCGAGGAGAGGACAGGAGGAGGAGGAGGAGGAGGAGGAGAGAAGCAGGGTGATGCTGGTTTGCTTTACCACCAATAATACACAGATGAACACACACACACACACACACACACACACACACACACACACGCTCATATGCTTATATGCTTATGATAGACCATGTATCTCACTCAATTTAATAACCACGTGGTAGCATACTTTAAGTATTGATTGTTCAAGAATCAATTTAATTCAGCACATCAATTTTAATGCACACCTTCCCAACGTGTGTGTATGTGTGGACAGACCTCTTGATTCACTTACTTGATAGAGCCCCACCCGATCATTACACTCTCTTTCTCTCTCGCAGTCTCTCCCTCTCTCTCTTACTTATGATTCAGTCTAGGTAATGGGATTCTGATGGCCTGAGAGTAATGCTTTCTCATGAGAGAATGGGATTATGTTCGCTTGAGTGTGTGTGCGTGTGTGTGTATCTGTGCGGTGGCAGTCTATGAGCTAATAAACCTTCACTTTAGTTTATGCAAAAAGCTCTACCAGAATCTGAGGCCCTGGAGCCAAGAAAGTTCTGTAACTAGCATAGCAAGGCCACCCTCAACTCAAGAGTGGCTTTAAGGCAGGGAAAAGACATTTTAAGGACGTCTGGGAAGGAATTTTGCAATTATATTGGGGCAGTATGATTTTGTCAAAGGGTTATATGGTCACTTTTGGTTGGTTGTAATGACTAAAGATTTTTTGAAGGAATAGTTTGGCATTTTGGGAAATAGGCTAATTCGCTTTTTGCACACAGTTGTATGACCTGAGCTTCGGATAAAAACTGCAAACAGCTCTGTCGGAAGCTCACTAATTTACATTTTGTATCTCGTCTGTTTAATCGGTACAAAAACCTTCTGTTTTGATGGAAGGGGGGTTATGTGCGGGACCAGTGCTCGGCTGGGAGCAGGGACCTGGAGTCTTGTTGTCCCTTTGTGGATGCCAGGCAGCCAGCAGAGACTCCAAAACGTCATTGTGCCTGGCTAGCTCTTTCCCAATGTTTTTATGCTAAGCTAAGCTAGCTTTGTGCTGGCTCCAGCTTCACACTGAACGGACAGATATGAGAGTGGTATCAAACTTCTCATCTAACTCTTGGCCAGAAAGCACATAAGTCTATTCTCCAAAAGACTATTCCCTTAACCGGTCAGTTTGTAGGATTTTTGGCAACATCTAGGGGTAAAATTAAACTTATCCTGTGTGCCTAGCGATTAGAAGAACTAGGTAACAAAACGCTTCTTATTTTTAGATTATACTAATATAATAAATAAAGAATTAAATACATTTCTACAAATAGATCCTCTTAAATGCTACACACTAAAGGTGTGACTAGCCTTTTAAGATAACTTATATGTCAAAAAACCATTTCTATTAAAATGGGTCCAAACGTCCGCTAAATGCCAAGAGATGAATACATTTTTGTATCTGAAAGCTCACTATGACATTTTCATCTTCCGTTAGGGTACTTTGCATCCATGCTGGGACAATGTTGCCCATTAATGTCATTTTCAAAAAGGCCTTTAACTGCTGGCCTGTCTTGCCATTTTCCCATATCTCTCTAAATCACACCTTCCTCGCTGTAACACACTTCTGTGTGTTTGCCACATTATAATCTATCAGGGAGAGAGGGGAAAAAAAAAGAAGGCATGATGACACACAATGACAATGTTTTCTCCAGCAGCACAAAGAGCCTCAAACAAACCTGTCACAGTGATTTCCTCTTCAATAAATGAGGGAGCAGGATGCGACACTCTTAAGTCTACCCACGGGATATGGAGGCAACGCCAGGGTTGACTGATAAAACAATATGTGCATGCACGCAAAGGCACTTACTCACACACACACACACACACACACACACACACACACACACACACACACACACACACACACACACACACACACACACACACACACACACACACACACACACACACACACACACACACACACACACACACACACACCCTAGAGATATTACCTGACATTTCCCACTCAGTAGTAGTGAGTGCCGACACCGAGTGAGGGAGGACAAAACAACCCAGTAAGAGATTATAAATATGAAACGATTTTCATTGAGTCCCCTCAATAGATTAATGAACATATTTTCACTCAAGTTGCACTGTAGGATTTTGCCCTCTAACAAATCGCCGCATCAATAAAGCCATGCATTATGAATACAAATAGCGCAATCTAAACCGTGGCAGCAGCTAAATTAACAGGCATTTCATCCCGATTGGCTTTCTATCATACGTCTCAACCACCAGGCGATGAGGGAAAGTCAACAGAGGACTTTGAGAAAGGCAGGGCGCCATCTTGTTTGAACTCCTAAGAAGAGATGAAGTGTGTGTGTGTGTGTGGTTAAGCAGAAAAGCTTAACCACATTTTTCAGCTCAACAAGAGGAATAAAATCAAAGGTTTTTATCTTTAATTATTACCATTTTCTGCGTCAGGGGACTGCTCATGATGCTGTATTAACAGTCAAGCTGGAATAGATTGTCCCCGAGTATTGAGCTCGGGGAACAAAGGCAGTTAGCAGTGATTGCCTGTTAAATGGAGTTGCCATTTAAAGCAGCCAAATACTTATGAAGCACCCGGACAGGACAATCCATAGCGGGCATTGATCGGCTTGCCTGGGTAGACCGACACGAGACTCCTCTCTCTTTAATGCCAGGGCCCAGTCGATACCCCTCTCATACTAACTAGAATAAAGTGGGATTTCAGAAACTATTAAGTCAACCCTCCCCACTAATGTAGTTGGACTCTGATGAAATCCCCTTAAAAAGGAGAAGAAATTGCCTTGGGTTATGGGTCAGCACAAACTTCTGCTCGCGCATGTGTGTGTGTCGGGGTGTATGACTGGAAAGAGAAAGAAACTGTGTGAGAATCTGAGGAAAGAAGAGCAAGATATATATATATATATAGAGAGAGAGAGATAGAGGGAGAGAAAGAATGAGAACTTAGAGCATAAAAGAAGACTTTGTGCTAAAAAGTTCCTCCATTCTCCCCATTCCCCATGTTACCAGCTCCGTCTCTTCTAAAGGTCACGCAGTAAAGGTCACAGCCATAAATCCGAGACCGCTGCTCTATAGATGGGCCGGATAACTCTGCGCTTCCGTGGATAAACCTCCACTCATCTGCTCCTCCTCCTATTCTCAATGAGCTATCTCGGAAATGATATTGATTACTCTGCCCCGCGTGTTCTCCGACCTGCTTCCCTTCGGCTCCATCTGTTCTCCTTTACGCTCCCTCTCTCTGTCTTGCTCCCTCCTTAACCCTGCGATTTACCTTGTTCTCTGCGCTGGTTCTTTATAAAACAATGAGAGCTATTCCATTAAGCGCAGAGGGTGAGAGGACACTCTCAACGGTGCTCCGGGGACCTGTACTGTCAGGCAATCTGTGCCGCTCCGTGTAACCCGACGGAGGTTCAGCTGCGGGGCTATCTATTAAGCATTCTTGCCGTGTGTGTGAGACAACTCACCCAAGACCTGCGCCCTTCTCTGTTTGCGTCAGTGTTTTAACCTTAGCCACGCTTCTGTTTATCTTTTTGTGATCTGACTAAACTGTTTGGGCTTTTCTCTTTTTTTTTTTCTTTCTAGGCTTAAGTTGGAGAGGATGGGTTTGATGAAAAGATAGAAAACCTGCAATTAATACTGTACGCTCGCTGAGTCACACACGAAAAACACACGAAACACACACACAAACACACACGCACACACACATAAAATAAAATGCATTAGACGCTCTTTCATGGCCGCGACAGTTGCCACAAATGTAAACACGCACACACTCAACAGTTCTGTATTTCTTTCGGCACCACATTAGGGCCTCGCATCAGTGGCCTATGAAATTCACCAATTACCTCAAAAGGTCTTTACGGCTCTCATCATTTTCTCCTTGTGTGAAGCCACTGTGTGTTTACGCAATGCATGACTAGAATACCTGAGCGGAGTTGTGTGTTGGTGTGTTTCCACGTTAGGAAACAGGGAGAGGAACACGCTCACACGCATGCACACATCCACACGTTCACAGCACAGCCCCTCGACACTTCTGATACCACACAGGCTCTACGGTACCCCACGACACATCGAGGCTCAATGACGGCGAGCCCCTGCACGCGGCGCACCGCCGGAAATGGGAGTGCGCTGCGTGCAGGGAGTCGTCATCGAGGCTGGCCCTCTGATCTACGGACAGATAGCACCACAGAGTCTACAGAGCCAAGCCAGGCTGAAACCCACAAAATGCAGCAGCTAGCTTCTACCACCACAGGCTAAGAAACAAAAAACACCAGAGTCAGATACGGTACCTGCTTTGTCAACCATGCTCCCATGGTCTGCAGTGGGAGAAAACGTGCAAAAGGTAAGAGATGGGGAGAGTATTTTGTTTTTTCTTTATAAATGCAAGCAACATCATGCGGAGCTGAAATGAACAACAGGCAAGCTGAGATAAGCCAACACCGACAGTGTCTGGTGCTAGTGAAGTGTGCTTTGCGCCAAGCTGAGGCCTGACAACTCTTTCATCTTGGGCTGATGCTGCAGTCAAAGCTGCCCTACTTTCTGATGGGGGAAATGGGGAGATCACAAACTGTTATTCCCCTGCCTGTGTGTGTGTGTGTGTACATATATACATATAGACTGTATATGTGTGTGTGTGTGGGTACGTGCACAGGTGTGTGGCTTTGTGTGTGTTTCGCTGTTATGTGTGTGTGTGTATCAGATTGCAATCACTGTGCTTGTGGTGACAGGGAAATGAGACTTTGTGTCTCAAATCACTCTGGGTGAATCACAGAAATCTGGCACTCATCCATCCAAAGTGACAGTGATGTCATATGAGACAGTGATTGACTGCCATATAAAGGCACACTCACGGCACACACACTAGCACAACTGTGTGCATGCACACACACGCACACACACACACACACACACACACAAACGCACGCACACACACAGTCACACAGACACACGCACGCACACAGACACACAGACACACATTGTGAGAGAGATATTTTTTTTGATCCCGGTGAGGTGAAGAGTTTTACCTTTCATCACATAACTTTGGTGTTTCAAAGTCCAGAGTAAGTGACACTCCTGGGGTCTGCAGTTGAGAGGCAACCCAAAAGCGTCTAAATCGTGCTCTTTTGTGATCCTACCACCTCCACTCCTCTCCTCTCTGTTCGCCCACTTCCTACATCACCTCATTCACCCTCTTCAAATTCCCCAGTCTCCCTTTTGCCTCCACTTCTCTTTTGCACATTCCTTTAACACAGAGGAAAGGAGCTGCCAGTTCTGTCTGACTGGGTGTTTTTTTTTTGGTTTTGTGCCCACCCACGTGTTGACACGCAGACACCCAAGCGCACACACAGGAATGCACGGAGGTGCTTACCGATGGTGCAGTGCTCTCCGTTCCAGCCCTGGTGACACTGGCACTTGCCGTCCTTGCAGGTGCCGTGTTTGATGCAGAGCGGGTTGCACACCCGCTGATCGCAGCCTGAGCCGGTCCAGCCCTCCTCGCAGCGACAGGCTCCGCCCATACACACTCCATGGGTCCCACAGTCGACTGAGCACACCTCTGAAAGGAAACGGAGAAAGATCTGGGTCACGCACACATTATGCCAGGACTCAAAAGTTGATGCTGTTTGTAGGTTTACATTTTTCTATTTTGCATTTGGGCACTCTGACACAATGGAGACACAGCCCCAGTAAGTGTGGTGACTAAAGGCAAAGGGATGTCTGGATGTCTGGATTGCTACAGAGTACCAAGACACACAGACTATGGGACACTGCATCTTTTTATGCTTTTCTGTCTCTTTTATGTCTGTTTGCGTTAATGTGTGTCTTATTTGGTCATATAGCATCTCTTTATAGTCTTTTTGAGAAACTGTTTGTCTTATTAGGTCGTTCATTGTCTCTATGTAGTCTTTTTGTCTCTCTATGCAGTCATTTTATGATTCTTTTTGGTACGTGTCTCTGAGTGACATTTTGGAAGTGAAGACAAGGGCGTGCCCCTGACACGTGGCGCCCGGTAGGTCTGTTTAGTAATCCATCCATGACTACGACGTGTACACACTTTCACTTTTAAACCCGAGTTTTGAATCTTTGCTGTTTGACTTCATCCCCTGTGACGGTGAGTAACAATGTCAAATTACCCAAGTGCAAAAAAAGTCAAGTGCCCGAAGCGGAAAAAACAATCAAACCTGCATTACACTGAATACATTTATCCACTCTACACCTTCAGTTAAAATCAGCAACAACGGTTTTGTGAAGACAGGGTTTATTTCCTCCGCTTCCATCACAGTCAGTGTTCGGGAGGCTCCCATGTTGCAGGCAGCGATAGCGCATGTGGTGAGATGTGACAATCCCGCTCCTGCTCTCGGGACCCCCGGAGTGTGTGGGAATGCAATACGTACAGATGTTTTGATACACACTTGCCGAGGGATCCTGCAGTGTGGAACAATGTTGTCTTTATTAAAGTTAAGCATTGCTTGTCTCACAAAATACAAAAATGCTGGGGCTCGCTTTTTGCCATCCTGGGATGGGGGAAGCCTTCACAGAGCCTGGTGGAGGTGGCCGTCCCTCTTACAGCGGTGGCTTAACAGCTTTATTTTGTGGAAATGTGGTTTTGTATTGTAAAAGGCTACTTTAACAAGCAATGTCAATGTTGTTGTTCTAATTCATCCAGGGGTGCAGCTGGGAAGTATGAGCCTCGTGCACAGGAAGTGACTGCAGGCACCATTTTCTTCTTTTCATTGGTCTTGATGAGGACCTGAGATTTATCACAGCAGTAATGTTCAAAAGTACAATTAAAAGTTTTTTTATGGTCTTAGGCTTATGAATAGTTGCTGTGTGTGTGTGTGTGTGTGTGTGTGTGGGCTGTGTGCGTGGGTTTGTTATGTGCTTGCCGGGGCTGTTAGTGGGTGGTTATTCTTACTTTTCCTTCAGTCTTCCCTTTTGTTGCCGGAGTTGCTTTTTCTTACATTTTATTCATTCAAATTCTTTATACATGTTGCATGTTTGCGACTTTTATGTAACGCCCATTGTAATGAAATGTGCTGTACAAATAAAAGTGCCATGCAGTGCCCATTTCGGATTTTGAGCACTACCCTGATCATCGTAAAAAGCTGTCATAACCGTACTGTCACTGACGGCCTATCGAGAGAGATGCTTTTATATAGCTTTGACAGTAAAACTAGTTTTAAAACAATTTCTTTTCCCCTGTTTCCAACAATTTGGCTGAGACAATACAACAGTTGCTGTTTCCTATTTCTGAGCAAGTTGTAATTTTGAAGCAGCTTGAAAACCAAAACAGTATTAAATAAAAATGCTAAACGAATTAGCCCTGTGTCCTCCACAATGGGTGGTCAGAAGCCCTTTTCCTCCCTAAATATGACACCCCTTTCTTTACTCTGCTTCACTGCAGCTGGACGGGCTCTGCGGCCGTACGTACCCATAGAGCAGTCAGGTCCCATCCAGTTGGGGTCACAGCTGCACAGCCCGGTGTCCGGTATGAAGGCCCCGTGGCCGTGGCACTGGTCTGGGCACTGGGCCCGGGGCAGCTCGCAGTGCAGCCCTCCCCAGCCCGGCTTACAGTGGCACTCCCCGTTCACACAGATGCCATTGTTGGAACATGTCGGATCCAGGCAATCCACTGCATTACAAGCCAGAGATACAGCCATGTGAAAAACAAAACGGGGATAGAATAAAAGAAAGAGAAAGAAATGAACAAAAACAACTTCACATCAGAGCTGATGTCAGACACAAATTAAATATGAGAAAGAGGCGCCACAAAGGACATATTTCCACTCCTTGTGTACACAAAACGACGATGAAACAAAGGAAAATATTACCAGACGTATTACTAAGGCAATTAAAGCTCACGATAATGAATGGCCTGGTCTATAATTGCATTGGGCACAGCAGCCAACGTGCTCCACTCACTTCTGAAGAGCAGCGAATCTCACTGACACATTATTCAGCGCGTGCGCGAGCCCGCTCAAGCATTGGTGTGTATGCGCTAATACAAAGGGGAGAATCTGACACTGCCAGGCTGCCAGGTTGACAGGCAGCTCTGAGTCCGAGCAGTGAGTGAAAACCAATTTGACAAATTACCTCCTCCCGGCCAAGAGCCCACACACCCCTCTCCGGTCGCTCCCACTTCCTCTCCCTCTCTGTTTCTCCCTCTCTCTCCTCGTCCTCTTTGTCCGACACCCTTACCCCCCAGCCCCGGGCATGATTGACCCCCTTCGCACCCCTATGCACACGCTCAGACATAAAAGCATAAAACCTCGGCCCTCGGTTTCTGTCTGCTCGGCAGAAACGCCGGATCACAGTTATCGATTTTCATGTCGCTGGCACTCCAGGTAAATTGTTTGAGGGACTCTGCTGTGATGAATATCTGATTTGAGACCAGAGGAGAGGGGTGGAAAAAAAATTAGATGGGAGGGAGATGGAGAGAAAAAAAAGAGAAGAGCAGGATAAAATGCTGACCTTGTTCTCCGGCCCTGTGTCTTGACTTTCCTTCTATCTGTCGCTCCCCTCCTTTCTTCCCTTTGTCTTTCTTCTCCTCTCCTCATCTTCACCCTGCGCTCTCTTCTCTCCCTCCTTCTGCCGTTCTCACTCGTCTTCATACATATTCACCTCTCACCGCCGCCCTGACTCCCCCTCAAGCTCTCATCCCTCTCTCTTTCTTCTATCTTTCCTTTCTTCTATCTTTCTATTGATCCTTCTTAACAAGGATCAATAGAAGCTATTCTCATCCCTTAATAACATCTCTCATGTGTTTGGCTTCGGTACTTAATCTGTATATCTATCTATCTATCTATCTATCTATCTATCTATCTATCTATCTATCTATCTATCTATCTATCTATCTATCTATCTATCTATCTATCTATCTATCTATCTATCTATCTATCTATCTATCTATCTATCTAGTTAGGAGTGTGGGTGTGAGTCTGCGGGCGTGTGAGGTGCGTTTGTTTCGGTGCAAACATGTTTCCTTTCCAAACAATGCCTCTGACTCGTCGGAAACCACCAACTCCGCCTCCACTCACCCATTGCGCAGCTCAGCCCTTTGTAGCCGATGGAGCACACGCAGTTGCCGTCGGTGCAGGTGCCGTGGCCGCTGCAGAGCGGGTCGATGCACTGCGTGACGGGGACGTCGCACTCGGGCCCCTTCCAGCCGCTGTAGCACACACAGGAGCCCTTGTCGTACTGGCCGTTGCCGCTGCACAGCACCGGGCACGCCGCTGGAGGAACGGAGAAGAGCAGGGGGGTGGAGGGGGGGTGGGGTAGAGATTAAACCAATTAGGAGGGTTTTTAGGGATTCTCAAAGCAGTGAGAAGCCACCCACACCTGCCTAACCCCACCGCCGCGCAGGAGGGCGAATAGAGTGGTTAAAGGGCTGGAGAGTGGCGATGACATGAGGAGTAATTACAGGCAGAGGTAACTAAACTATTCATCAAAGCTGTCTGTCCCAGGTGAGCACAGAGCCAGGGAGACGTCAGCCGGGGGAGCTGCCATTCATCATCAGTCATCTTGTCTCGGCTCCACCTCGGGCCATGCGCCACCTCGCTGCTCCTAATCCACTCCGCTTGCCACACGGGGCCCGAAATGTGCCCGCTCGGCTAATTAGACGGCGGAAACGGCAGAACTTTTTTTTTCGTATATTATTTCTGCCGCGATGGAGACCGAAACACATTTGCAAGCGGCTAATACCTTTGGAGCAGTCCATGCCGTGGAATCCTGGGAAGCAGTGGCACACACCAGAATTGCACTCTCCGTTACCATGGCAATTGCGCGGGCACTCTTGCACTGAATCTGTGAGAAAGACAAAGTGAGACAGAGGGAGGGGTGGGGGGTTGGAGGGGGAGAGAGAGAGGGAGGAAGAGGGGAGGGGTGAGAGAGTTGGATGGCAGGCATCAAAGCATTCGATTAAATCATTGGCACCATTCATTCTTTAAGATGCTACAAATGGAGTCAAGGCGCTCGGAGCCACACACACACACACACACACACACACACACACACACACACACACACACACACACACACACACACACACACACACACACACACACACACACACACACACACACACACACACACACGCACACGCACGCCATCAAAAGCAAGCACCTTCCTCAAGGATCCCTTGTATTCCTTTTTCATTGCATTTCTCACAGTGTTGGGAGAATGCATTTCGAATCAGGCATTCTCCGAGACGCCGTTACCCATCCATCATTTCTCTGCTCACTATATCTGAAAATAAGAGTGTCGCCCCGCTTTTACGCTACAACCCTTCTTCTGCTCGTTCACCCCTTCCTCTCCACTATATTCTGGCATCCACGCCCTCGTTTCCATTGTTTACTGCTCACTCCTGCCCCCACTAAGGTCATTAATACTTCATCCAGGTGTGGTTGTTTGGTGCAACTCCGCAGAATTTGTGTGTGTGTGTGTGTGTGTTTTTCTTGCCTGTGTGCACACATGACTTCAGTGCTCCATCCACCTTTCCGTCTTAACCCACATACCAGAGACCAAAACAAGTTTGGTGGGAAGAAACAGGAGGCCTTTTTGGACTCTTATCCGTCCCTTCCTCCTTCGCTCATGCTCAGCTTCCACTTTTCTTACACAAAGCATGACTCAGCCTATCTTCCTCTCTAACACTTCCTCCCTCCTTTTCTGTGCTCAGTCCCCCCTCCCTCTTTCAGATCTAAGCCCCATGCCTCCCTCTTACCCTAATGCCAGCCTCCCTTTCATTCCCCTCTTCAGCTCCTCCTTCTCCCATCCTTCACTCCACTTCACTCCATTCTGGTTTTGCCCCCACCATTATGTCTCCTCCAGCTCCCCCTCTCACTCTCTCACTCACTCTCTCGCTCTAATTCTGCCCTCACCGCCTCTCCCTCTGCCTCTCTCTACCACTCCTACTGCTGAAAGCACTCCCGCCACATATTGACAGTGAAGGATTCTTTCACTCGGCTTGACTCTTTCTATCCATCCCCTTGTTCTCACACTCGTGCCTCCAACACAATTGAAATCATTTGGGGCGCTGTTTCAGGTCCTAAAAACGTCCGATTTACAGCTTTTTTTGGGATCCATCTCCATCCTTTTCACACATGCACAGACACCAAGTGATTCTACGCTCTCCGGTGTAATAAGTTGTGTTTTGTTGTTGAATGCGCACTGTCAATTTGTCCCACTACGTCTTTTGGCAAAAACACATCTTTTAAACTCACTAAGCGGTCCTGCCTACTTGACAATGTTGCTATGGTTGTGTTGCTAGCGGCAACGTTGTCCACACTGGTGAGTGTTTTTGCACCCTGCGAATGTGTAAAGTCTTTGAGAAATAGGGGACTAAAACTGACTGAACTGCTTCCATGCCCCAGCCATTTTACACATCAAATGTTGGCAGGTCTTTGAGAGTACTACTGCATATGAGAAAGCAAGTGGTGTCACTTGAGTCAGCAGCATCCGTTGGTCGCTGAAGTTTGAAAGTCGAGAACAATCTGTGGGTGGGGAGTTTGAAAGGATCGAGCTCACCTGACCTCCTGATCTCTGCTCGAGGCTGCATTAGCCTCTACAAGCATGGCACAGCTTAGTATATGGCCAAACTGGAGATTCGGCTGCATCGATTCATATTGTAAAAAGAAACCTGTCCATTGTGAGTCCGACAATGTTATCCTGCAGGAGTGCAATGCTAAATCAGAGGAGGGCTCTTTTGAATCAGTGTCACTGGTGATGAATAGCCTCGTATCCTGAATGCCGGTGCTTAATATCATTTGACCTCCCTCCCTCCATCCATCCCTCCCTCCCTCCCTCTCGAACGCTGACTCCGTCTCACCCATGACGTTTGTGCTGAAGGAGACCGCCTCTCTCTCCCGGCCGTCGTTGTAGAAGGCCAGGTGCCAGGCACCGGCGTCCAGGTACTGGACAAACACCGCCTCGTTGAGGACCACGGTTTGGATGCTCCTCCTCTCCCGCGGAGACTCGACCACGCTCCACTTCTCCTTCCCGTCCAGGCGCTCCATGTAGTCATACTGCGGGAGAGACAAAAAAAGAAGCGTGGGGTTGAACGGAGGTGTGAATGCGAGTCTGAAATCTATGGTTCAACTATGAAGTGCTGCGGTGGCACTTTCTTTCGACTTTCAAGAAAAGGACCAATAGTTGAATGCAGGAAGATTAAAAGATGGGGGAAGTAAGGGTGGCTGGAAAATGCCAGGGAAGCACTAAGAATGCCACAGAGAGATGTTTGAGGGCTGTCATTCCACAGAAAGTGTTTTTCACTGCTGCACAGTGGCCTCAACTTCATGGTCTAGCAGCTTAAGTCAAGCCAGGCAGCGAAAACGCTTATCCAGACGCAATTATCCCATTCTACAAATCAAATCTTCTGTTAACTGTAGTCTCTAATTAATAAGAGGCACTAAAAGTTACATTGCTGTGAAATTTAATTAAGTGTAACTCTTAAGACTGAATTAGCTTTTTCAAACAACCATTATAATGAATCACATATTAATTTTAAGTTGTCCCATGATGCTAGCAAGTTTTTCTTAATCCTTTCTCCATTTCAGCTGATCAATATGAAGATAAAGTGTTCCTAATGAATGGAATTATAACTGTGTGATTAGCCTAAAGGTGTAAAAGCGGTACAATCCAGAACTCTGAGCCAGATTTCACCTGAGCGTGTGAAGGAGGCAGGCCCTTGCGGATGTACACTCCGAACAGGGCGTCCTTGCCCAGCGAGATGTTGAACTTGAGGAACTGGGGTTGTCCGAGGTGGAGCAGGGTCCTCCAGAACACTCCTGGGGGCACTTCTTGGGTCACCCGCCTACCGACCTCAATGTTGCCGGTGTCTATGCTGCTGTTCCGGCCCGCCCACGGCCCTGGAGCGAGGGGGAAAGAAACTGCATAATCTGTGATTACGGGCATCGATTGTCAGAGTCAATAGTTAATCATCACTGTTTGCCGGAAATGAGCCGCCATAAGAATTCATGGCCAGCGAATAGGAGAGGTCGAGCACCATTAGCTCTGCAAACAATGCGCCCGGAGTTTGCGTTAAAATGAGTGTTGTTACATTCGACCGGTGGGTCGCAAAATTATTCCTTTTTGTGTCGGAGCCTTTGAGACTCTGGACTTTTCTGGGATACGACGAGAGGCGGCTGACAGAAGAGCAGGGCAGCGCTTTCCAAGAAGAAGCGCAGACAGCATCCTGCAATCAGGTCAGTCATCTGACAGCAGCGCGTTGGAGCCCAGACACAGAAACACTGAGAGTGAGTGTGCGTGTGCGAATGTGTGTTTTCATATGTGTGTGTGTGTACAGAATAGCAAAGAAATAAAAGTAACAATGAGAAGAACAACAGCAGCATCTGGCCTAGACGGCTGGGGAACACAACACAACAGTCCTCTCATTAATACAGAATACAGACACGGAGCAGCAGCCCACATGTACCTATAGTACATGCTGTGTGTGTGTGTGTGTGTTACAGAGCCAGATCGAGCGAGTGAAGGAAGAATAGATAGAGAACCGCATGGGGGCCTTAAAAGAGAGAAGGCAGGAGGGTGGGTGGGGTGGGGATGATACAACAAGCTCGAGACAACTCAGCGGAGTGGTTAAACAGCACACACTGATAGCACAGCTAGTACTGTGTCATGAATTATGAAAATATTTTAGTTGGTGTGAGCCTGTTTGGGTGCATGGGGAGGAAAAAAAATCTATTGGGTTTTAGTATGTGACGCACGGCAGACACAGCATTTAAAAAGCCTTAAAGGATAAGACGGGCGCGCTTGTTTTCAACAAATCCGACAAAGTGTTATTCTGTCCTTCAAATACTTCTTGACTTCCCTAGCCTGTCTGTTGCACTCAGCCCCGAGCCAATTAGTTTTCACTGAAAACATGAAGAAAATGGGTTGAACTGTATTGTATTGTTCTGTATTTTAGCAGTAAGCAGAGTATTTGTTGGGGACTATTTTCGGCTGTGGATTAATACACATTTGGCAAGTTAATGAGTAATTACAGCACCGGGATTCTGCTTGTGGTACTTAGTGAAAATACCATCGTTATGAAAGAACATATTACCCGGCGCAACAGCGTGGCTCACTGATGTGTTTTTATCTGTTTTTTGGACAACAATGGCGCTCTGTGATGCAGAGGACACATCGGGTTTTCAACACACAGGCGATGCTTGTAAGTAGGTTAATACACTGTTGGTTTTGGTCTTCTCCAGGGATTTGCTGACAATGCGGATATCACCAGCCTCATCCTTTCCATGGCAGGCTGCAATGTGTTGCCGCCCAAGCTCTACATGCAGTGTGTGGACGCTTGCGTGTGGATGGGGGAGGGGGGGGGGTGCTGTAGTTCATACCTCTGCCTCCAGAGGGCAGCGTGGCCACATCGCTGTTGACAGGCAAGCCAGCTCCCAGTCCGTTGTTTAACACGGGGCCGTCGGAGGCCTTGAGCTGCCATGTCAGACCCAGCAAGTTGATCGCTGCACACCAAGGGATGGAGAGAGAGAGAGAGAGAGAGAGAAAGAGAGAGGAGGAGGGAGTGTGAGGACATATGACTTGAACAGTGATATACTGATATGAAAAAATAAATAAATAAAAAGCCACACTTGAAAGCTCATCAAGACAAAGAAGAGCAGGAGGCCAATCCTCTGAGTCTGATCTGTCATGAATACGATGACGGGTGCCTTTTATAGCACGCCGCTTCCCCGCTTGTGTTAATGCATAGCAATCAAAAAACACTGCCAACAAAGTGGCAGGTAACCGACAGCACGAAAAACCGAGGCAAGTCTTACACAACAGACAATTAAAAAAGGATCCTTTTTAAAAAAAATTTCCCCTCAACCTCTCACAATCTTCTTTCAACCTGACAGCATCTGCGGCTTTTATTCGGAGGCCTTTACACCATCTCGCGGGGAGCAAGTGACAGATTGCTCTCTGAAGAGATCGCTCTATGACTCTCCCCTTTTCTCTTCTCCTCTTCTTTTGTCCTCTGTTGTGTTTCTGTGTGCTGGAGGGACGAGGCTGCTCCGGTGTGTTCGCTCTTCACTTTGTCAGCTCTTTGCTCTCCACGCGTCTCATCCCTCCTCATCCAAAGCGTTGCCCGCTGTGGATGCACCGCGTTTGTTCGGGGACTATATTTACAGCTGTGGATTAATACCCCGTTCGGCATGCTGGTGGGTATTTACAGCGCTCGAGGACTCGAGGCGTGGTGTGGAGTCAAAATAAACCACAAGCCTCGTGTTCGTCGCAATGACAGACCACGTTACGTGCACTCTTTGCCCATGATTGAAAATGTACAATATGTTATAGGAGAGGCACAATTCGCCTGCTGTGTTGTATATATACATGAACACCGGGATGTGAGCTTTGGGGAGGCACGCGGCGTGGATGCGTGATCGTGTGCGATGCATTATGTAGGTGTTATTGCGTCGGCCTTATCCCCACCACATGAGCCCTATAACACCTTGGAATCAATTTCCCTCCTCTCAAATATTATCTCCACTTGCCCAGTTTCTGCACACACAGGGATGAGTGAAAAAAAAAAAGTTGCAAGAAAAGGAGAGATGCGGCTTTAGGAATTGCTGCCGGGGCAGACTCATTCTCACCCCCCCAACACTCCCCCTCCCACACACACACACACACACACACACACACACACACACACACACACACACACACACACACACACCCTCCCTCGATGTCCCATCTCTCCTCCCTCCCGCTCCCCTCTCTATCTGTTTCTTTGTTTCTACCCTTTTTATGTATCTTTCGCTCTTCCTCCCCTCCTCGCTCCTGGTCAAAGGAAAGCGCTGACACCTCGGCTGCCGCCCGGCCTCCACTGTCAGCTCTTTTTTTTATTTTTCTTGGGGGGGTGCGGGTGTAGAGAGCAGGAGAGACGGAGCAAGAGGGAGAGGAACTACAGTGTCCTTCCTTCCCACCCCCCGTCTCTCTCCTCTACACCTCTCGCCCTCTCCTCTGTCCTCACACTGACCTTCATTTCTCTCCCTCTTTTCCTTTTAATTCACCCTTTTTTCCCCCCTTCTTCTTCTCGTCTTATCTTTGCCTGTCCTTCCTCCTAGATAACGCAGACATGCATCCGCGCACACATTCAGGCGAAGATGGTATCACGGGGAAGCAGTCGATGGAAAGATTACCAATTGAATCGGCAGGAGACAGTAAGCGTATAGTGAGTCTATTGTGGCGGTGCTCTCCATCTAGGTCATGGCCAAGAACACATCAGACAGCCTTTAGTAAGCGGTGTACGTCTGCTCATTGTGTGCGTTTGAGGGGGCCAGTGCACATGTATGGTTTTCCAAAATGGGTTTTTATCTTTTCTGTCTGTGGGCGGTTGCAAGAAGTTGACCAATAGATGGCACTCTTACTCCTTGGCGACAGGAGCACAAACGCTTCGTCAACAGGTTTCTTTTGCAGCAACACAAAGAGCAGGAGAGACAGAGAGTGAGCGAGAGAGAGAGAGAGAGAGAGAGAGGGAGAGAGAGAGAGAAAAAAGACTGAGACAAAGAGAGACACGTGTCATTTTCCTTACGACCACCATCCCCCATTCTTACAACACTCCTGACTTTGTTAGGGTGTAATTTTAGCCAAAATGAAACCTCTGAAATTGAAGTATTTAGCATAATCATAATTGTCGTAATTAATGTTTTCAAGCAGCATTGGAAGGCTTTATTAAATGCCATGCCAATGAAGACAATCTGAATTGAATTCGACTGGAGGAGAACAAGAGAGATAGTCTGACTATAGGGCTGCACACACACACACACACACACACACACACACACACACACACACACACACACACACACACACACGCATGTACACACACGGAAAGATCACAGAGAAACAGGTTTAACAAGGAAACGAGTTGGATTAAAAATAGATCTGTTGTTTTTTTTCTCATTTTTATGTAATCTCAATGCATAATTCAGAGAGATGCAAACGACAGCATCTGAAACAGCGGCAGCAGCACACGTGATCCTGTGACGAAATAAGGAGAAAAATGGACAGAGTGATGGACAGAGGGACGAGGACCGGGGGTCAGGGGGGGTCGCAAAGAAGTTGCGCCGAACCTCGGCAGAGAGGAGGTGAGCAGGAGAGGAACAGAGAGAATACTGGAGGACAGAGAGGATCTGAGAGAATATTAAAGAACGTATAAAATCCCCTGAGGATGATGAAAAAAAGATGAAAAAAAGCAGGGAAACAGGCTCCGTGATGATGATGATGATGATGATGCTGCAGAGAAGAGAGGATGAGATGAACAAGGGCCCCTGTGGACGGAATGAGGAAGGGAGAAGAAGATGGAGAGGCAAGATTTGCGTTGACTGGCTGGGTGAGAAAAGATGGCGGTGATTCATCCTCTGACGGTAAGTGGTTCCCAACACAGGCAATCAGACAGAAATACAATGCTCATGTGTGGGCTGCGTGTGTTTTGGAAAATATGTATACATATTAAAGGGTGCAAAATGGATTTCTGCATGAGAGGAGAGAGAGAGAGAGAGAGAGAGAGAGAGAGAGAGAGAGAGAGAGAGAGAGAGAGAGAGAGAGAGAGAGAGAGAGAGAGAGAGAGAGAGAGAGAGAGAGAGAGGAGTGACTTTGTGGGCAGACTGTGCTCTGAGTGTCCCCTGACTGGAAGCTATTGTATCATCATCATTCTGTTCTCTGGAACACGTTCCAACTGTTCAAACTCTCTCGCTCTCTCTCGCTCTCTCTCCTCCTCGACCGTATCATGGCGTCTTTAGAAGGCGCCGTCTCCCTTTGCCCCGAATTGCACTGCTCCTAATTGCACCAAAGGCAGGAGAATGACCCCTTGCATGCTTTCGTATGTAATCGCTCGCAATGCGCCAAGAATACACAGAGCGTGGTGAGTGTATATACACACACACACACACACACACACACACACACACACACACACACACACACACACACACACACACACACACACACACACACACACACACACACACACACACACACACACACACATTCTTTTGCCATCTCCCCTGGTCGTCCTGGTAAATGCATATTAACTGTTCTAATTCAACACTAAATTAACAACTCTGACCTCAATTAGGGCGGTAATTGTGGCTGAGACCAGCCCCGCCCATCCTTGGCCCTGCTGCTAATTGGTTTAGGAACCCCCCCCCCCCTCCATCTCCGAGGCCCTCATTTAACGAGACATTTGGCTGTCCAAAACAAACACATCTGCAAAGAGAAATCACCTGACGCACCTTGCTTATTTTTCTATATTGCTTGCACCTTTCTCCCCGCCACCCCATCTCTGCGGCAAGAGGGGTGGGGTGCAAACATGGAGGGAGAGAGACTGAGGCAAAAAAAAAAGCAGCGTGTTGCCTCGGCTGCTCAATATTCAAGCCATTTGGGATGTTTCTTAGAATTTACCACACAATATCCACTTATGTGGTCTATAAATAAAGCGGGCTTGTCTCTCAGATACGTTTTTTTAAGGCGCTGCTTGCTGAGATCATTTAGAGTCTCAGACAGAGGGACGGGGGCGGCAGTTGGCTGCTGCCCTCGGGGGTCATAGACACTGAGAGAGACAATTTGTCTGCTCCTGTGTGTGTGTGTGTAGATGTGTGTGTGTGTGTGTGTGTGTGTGTGTGTGCGGATGCATGCTTAAAATCGCACGGTATTAACAACAAGTGCACACACACACACACACACACACACACACACACACACACACACACACACACACACACACACACACACACACACACACACACACACACACACACACACACACACACACACACACACACACACACACACACACACACACACACACACACCAACCCCCAGCGGGACCTCCTCACCCAGCTGATGCAACTGAACTGTAATTGACTGCAACACAAAAGGTTATGTGAGTTTTTCTCGCAGCTCCCACCTGCAAAACAGCGTCTGGCGAAGAGAAACGGCAACTCACTCAATCACGCAGCAGAAATGGCTTCCTTATTGGCACTGAGATATTGAGACGGCTCGACGCAGATGTAGCCACGTGCGTGCATGAGTGTGTGTGTGTGTGTGATGGGGCTAAATGAAAAGAGATGTGAATCTGAGTGATGTCCTCCTTTCTGAATCCTCATTTCCTCTTCAGATATCTCTACCCTAACTCCCCTCCACCGCCCCACCCCTCCCTGTGCCTTCTCTTTTCCTCATCAACCCACTCTGCCTCGTCTCATCCCTTCCTACCTCGGTCCTCTCCCTCTCATCGATCTGTATTAGAAACAGGATATGAGGAACTATGCTATCTTATCGCAGATCAGAGAGAGAATGAGCGAGGGAGAGAGACGGGGGAAGAGTCCGCTCGGGAGGCCAAGCGACGGGGAGGCTGAAAGAAAATGAGAGACGGGGGGAGAGGAGAAGAGAGGACAGCCATTTCTTCCTCCCGCTTTGCCTCCATCCATCTCCTGCTTCCAACACAGGACTAGAGAAGCATCATGAGCCTAATTCGACTAACGATTGGGCCCAGATAAGACCTGCACTAATGAATGAATGAATGAGGAAATAAATGAATGAAATGAGCCAATGCACGCTTGATGCGGGTGGTTCAAACGCTCGGCTGCGAATTCTGGATTCCTGCACGACATCAAAGCAAAGAACAGATCCTCCAAAGCACGGAGAGAAACTCCAGGTAAACAGACAGAAAGTCAAAGGACGAACATTGATGTTGCCGCCGTGTTCTGTCTGAACAAGCGCGCACTGGGCTTTGTATCACCTGGCCCATGCTGCTGACCCATTTATCCCTGTGCTGCAGATGGTATAGCACCTTGTGCCCGGTCCCGGCCATGCCCTGCCCTCTTCCTGGACCGGCGGCGTGTGGTAAGATCCTAACCTTTATCAGTGCGACAGGCCCTGCTGCTAGGGACACACGCTCCCCGTCTGATCCTTATGCCCAGGTTCCTGCATTCACCATATGCCCTCACCTCACCTCATCACACACACACCAAATGTATATGGACGCACACCGACACTGGCATGAGCGACACATCCTGACCTCTAGCTGTTTCACTTCGGATCGGCAGACGGGAAGCCACATGCAGAGTGCGAGGGGACTTTGGGGTCAAGGAGCTGGCTTTGGAAGGCAGCCACAATGTGAGAGACCTGCAGGTCAGGACAACAGTCCACTCTCTCAAGGGTTTAGCGGTTTTTGTTTCTTATTGAAAAAGAAGAGATAAAATAAACTTGGGTCAGGACCCCCTAGGGTTTTGCGAGATATAGCTGAGGAGTCCAGAGATAGATCAAAGGCAAAAGGCAAAGAAACTATATATTTCTGCTAAAAAAGGATATTCTGCTAAAAAAGGATAACAAAAAAGACACTTAACCCTAATTGCTCACCGTTGCAGTGTCTATCATGTAAGTCGCTTTGGATAAAAGCGTCAGCTAAATGAAATGTAATGTAATGTAATATTATTTTTTATTGATTTTGGTTTACAAGAAAAATTAAATGAGTTTCACTTCTTCAGGCATCTAAAATGATTCAAATGAAGCAATCCAAGAAGGGAATGTCACTCATATAACATTTGATCAGGGGTCACTAGTTCACTTTAAAAGGTAACAATAATTGAAAATCCATCAAAAACATTGAAAATATAATTTCAAAAAAACTTAAACACAAACATTTTCTCTCCATTTTTCTTTTTGTCTTTCAATTCCAGAGACAGTGGGTTGAGACTCCCCACAGGGTCGCTAAAATAAACCTGACGATGATGATTAAAAAGGTGGGAAAGAAGAAGAGGAGAGGGGGAAAGTCATATTTCTGCCTCAAAAACAAATGACTTGAATTTTTGTCAAGACTTTCCTTTTTTGTACTGTGAAATAAAAAATTGTTTCACCTCCGCAAGTCTCTGAAAACTATTCAAACTAGGGACTGTCTTGTGATCAAATCAGGCCAGGGGCGTATCCAAGAAAGGAAAGTAACATCACACTTTGGCTCAACGGCTTGCAAGTGTTAGAAATATAACCTGTGTTAACGGGTCGCTAGTAGACATTGATTCACCAAAAACGGGGCCAAAACTGAGAAAATCGATTAAAACTAAATAAAATATAATCTGTGATGCATTGCATGTTTCCCCCCCCATTTTTCTCTTCATGTTCTATTACTTGTGTCCTGAGACAGTGGCTCCCAAACGTTAGAACCAGTGTCTTAATAAGATAAAGATGAGGAATACAAATCAGATTTCTGCTTCAAAAATATGCAATATTTCCGTGCCCTGGTTCCTTTATTTCGACATAATGAATAATTAACTATTCAATTCCAAGAGGGGAACATTACTCTCTGGTTGGATGCTCTGAACTCATAGAGGAGGCACTGCTTTGCTTTGAAAGGTCAAAATGAATTGGGAACCACTTCATTAAGCTGTCAATGTTGCAGGAAGACATTATTTATTGTAGAACGTGATAATCAGTGTCTTTGTGTCAGGAAACATTCACTTTGGAGGCATGGTGACGTGAAATCCCGGGGGGGGCAATGGCTTGGTCCTGTTTTTTATAAATTTAATCAATGTGATGTGATAATTCTCTCAGGTGTTTTGAAAAGTGGCTCCCCCTTTTGATTGGTTGTGAGAGCCTGGGGCTTTAGTATAAAGGTGTGTGCGTTCACATACCCGACAAAAGGCAGCGGCATCTCTAATAAACTCAGTGCTGACAATGTGCGGGAATTCAACCTTTTCTTTCGTATTATTTAATTTTCCTCTGTCTGGTGTGCATTAGATGACACTCAGAAATAATCTTGTTTAAAACTGAGTACAAATCTGTGAACACACTCTCCTGAAATGCCAGTTTGTTCTTCTAGTGATCACTTTGGCGGTGCAGCCAGCGTATTCTGATTAATGACAAAAATGTGCACATCTTTTTTTTTTTTAATGCAACCTCTGATTACATTAATACCCAGTGTATTTTGGCAGAGCTCTACGTCTTTGAGCAGTAAAAATCATTAACGTGTTATTATGTAAGGGAGCGTCGTTACGAACGCACTGAAGTGAGGCGCTTATAAGCGGGAAGAATGGGCAGTAAGCGATTGTGATCAGTCTGGTACAGCGAGACAGCGGTGATGGATGGAAAGTGGTCGGCTCAGAGGCATGAAGGTCACACTCGATGACAGTGTGTGTGTGTGTGTGTGCGGGCGTGCGTGTGTGTGTTTAATCAATAGACAGGAGAGCTGAGAGCAAGACTAAAAATACATTGTGTCTGTGTGTGCGCGCGTTTGTGTGCTCCCATTCATCAGCGGTGACAATGCCATGTGGAGTGTGCCACTGCCTGACAAATTCAGCCATCACGTGCGCGTGCATGCACACCTTCACACGAGACACCCCCGCGAAGGTGACACCGGCGCCCCGCCAGCGAGTTTACTCGCTGCAGTCAAGGGCACACCTGTGTCCGTGTGAACACCGTCCACCTGGACTCCGACATGTCCTCGCTCCTTCCGGCCTTCATCTCCTTGCTAACCAACGCCGCATCTCTTGTCCTGTCGGTTTCCTCTCTCCTCGTGCGGCTCCTCTCCTCCGACACCTGCCTCCGTCTCCTCCGTCTCCTCGCTTCTGACTTTTTGTTGTCATCCCCCTGTTCTCATCCTCCGCATGCTCTCTCTCTCTCTCTCTCTCTGTCACACTCCCCTTGTTCTCCGCTCGCTGTGATCAATTAGGAGACATTAGTCCCACAGATATTTGCAGGTGACAGGACCTCAGGAGGCCACGCTCTCCTTCATCTCTCCTCCCTCTGCCCGCCCTCGGCCTCGTCACTCCCCTCCTCTTTCCTCGGCAGTGAAAACAACAGACCACTCTCCTGTCCCCCCCTCAATCTCGCTCTCTCGTCCCTTGAGGTGTCAACTGTGACATATCAGCCCAGCCCTGCTCCTCTGTCTCTCCAGCCTCCTCTTCCTCCTCTTCCTCTCCCCTTTATGTTCTGGCCACATGCTGACAGCGACGCATCTCCCTTCCTCCCCTCTGTCCTCTCTGCTTTAACTCTATCCCACCCCTTCTTTTTCCCCCTTATTCTCCCATCCTCTCCCTTTCGTCACCCTCTATCTCGCTCTCTCCAGGTTGCCGTACACAATGACGGGCCCGTCTTCGCTCCTGTATGTCAGCCGCTCACCTGTATCCTAGCAACCGCCTCTCCTTTGGCTCCGGCGCTCCATGCGGAGCAAGCAAACAAGACGCCGGGGGAATGGAGAACAAGCACTCTCGTTTATCCTCCTCCCTCCATCCGTTCAGTCATTCCTTCACACGTAAAGACAAGGCCATACTCCGCTGGAGTTGGGAGCTAAATGCGTTAGCCGAACACACAAATGAACTCTCTCAAACTCACACAAACACATTTTTCAACAGATATGCAGAGACAGCATGCACAGCTGCACGTGTTTATTCCATGTTGTGCACCCATGTGTGCGTGTGTTTCTCATCATCCCCATGGCTCCATTCTAACAGTAGGACACAGTGAATAAGCTTCAAAGAGATAACATCTCTGCTCCTGAAGCATGCTGAGTCCACCCTTTCTAAAAGGTTCTCTGTGCACACGTGTGTGTTTTTCTGGAAGATTGTCCAGCGCTTTCTGAAGCTTTATTTATGGCCTTGAGAGCACGAAAGAAAAATATAATAAAAAGTTTTGTTTGAAGGCCAGCGAGCACTCAAAAGCCTCGCTATCAGACGCAGACGTTGTCGCACACACAGGTAGCTCTGCGGGGTGGAGTACTCACACACACACGCTCACGCGCGCACGCACGCACAAAAAGAAAAGTGCTGTTCAGGCACATGTGTCTTGGTGTAATTTATGAGCGGGCTCCTGGGCGGACGCCTCTGAGGGGTCCTCTTCACGCTGCATGGCTCTGGGTGCTCTGCACAATCCCCCCAGTGGATGCTGGGTTTCCTCACACACACACACACACACACACGTAACACACAAACAAGACTCCACAAAATCCCCCTTATGAGCAGTGAACTCTTCCGACCGAGACTCGCTGCACGATTAACGCTACAGAAAGCTAGGTAAACACAAGGGTTTCAGGCTTGGCAGCACCGCTACAGCTCTGTTCAGCACAGACAAAACACCAGAGCCAAACATTTCCTTACCGCAGCTGAAAAAGAGGAGCCCTACAGTTAGCAAAAGTAATACTGTAATGACAATAAAGTATCATTACAGCCTCCTTCAGCTTACCGAATTATAGCCACTTGCACAATTACGTTGCACTGACGTCTGGCATACAATAAAACAGTAAATACGCAGAAAGAGGAGCTTAGAGGGAAACGTCCTCACACACTGATATCCATAAATAAAATGCAGCATCATACAGCCTGGTGCATTCACACTGTATTGGGACAGCATGTGCACTAGTCTTATTTTTGGCTATAAAAAGTAATTTCTTATAATGGCTAACAAGCTAATGCTAATAATTATCAAGACAGATTAACAACACAGTTAACACGTTGTATGTGTGTGGGAAGTACCCAGATGGTGCACTAACACTGATGTAGTGGTAAAAAGAAAAAAAGAAAATAAGTGCAGAGAAAGCAAGTAATTATGTCCTCAGATATACAAAGTTTTGAATTATTTTCCTCATTAGTTCCTTTATCGGCTTCATATTATTAACAATTACATGTTCTCTGATGAAAACAAATATCTGTGTCATTGCATTCCCTGAGTGAACCCCAGACGCTGCCAATAAAAATGAGATGGAGGGCTTGGTGCACGTTCTACGCTCCACTACGTCTCTGCCCTCAAGTATCAGCGGGGAAGGTCCTTCCTTCCTCTCGCCACTGCTCCGCTTCGCGGCTCCATATGTGGCTGTCCAGCGCAGTGTGACCGCGCAAACCTCCGGAGAAGACGGATCGGCCCGTGTGCCCCAAGGCGAGGGGGCCTTGATCTGCTATGGAGGACGCACACCGCTCTCAAGGGCACTCGGACGGGGTACACAAAAGCACGCGCACACACACACACACACACACACACACACACACACACACACATGAGAGTGCACGTGTGCTTTTTTGGGACACGGATACACAAAAGCACATTTACTGTGGAGAGGGAGATGGATGGTGATGTATATATATAAATATATATATATTCATTTATTTATTTATATTTATAAATCATGTAAAATTGTATTAATAATGTATGTAGAGGAGATAAGGAGGTTGTTCTTTCTGCTGATGCCACTGTTTCCTAAGATCCCCCATCTGTTGCCTCTGGTCTCTGGGGTACGAGGCCAATAAAGGGCTCGGTGACACATCTGCCTCCTCACACACTCGCACTCACACTCACACTTGCGCGCACACACACACACACACACACACACGCACACGCACACGCACACGCACACGCACACGCACACGCACACGCACACGCACACGCACACAAACACACACACACACACACACAAACACAGGCCTGCATTCTCCTGTCCAGTGAACCAGGTCAAGAGGGGATAAAAAATCCTCGCCCACGCACACACACTCTCCGACTCGCTGCTCTTTCTCTCTCTCTCTTCCCTTCAGATCAACCAGAAGCCAGCCATCACAATCTCCTCCCGAGGTGCTCGCTAAGTGCTCTCCTCTGAGCATCTGCCGTTCCTTTAAGTATGACTATCGTGCATTGGCTTCAGATCAGTGAAGAGGCTTCCGCTCCCCTGCTGGGTGAGTCAGGGATTCCTATCTTAACTGATACCTGCTCATGGAAAAAAAAAAAAACAGCCACAGTATGCTGTGGTGTGTGCGTCTTCCCGTCTGTCTGCCTGGCTGTTTGCTGATGCAGAGTGGAGGCCAGGGCCCCTGGCTGAGTCTCATTTTGACAGTGCAGCACGAGGCTGCAGTGACAACCCTCGCACCTCGAGAATCTGCTCTGTGTTTACAGCGGGCCGTTGGCTTCACTGTGGTCCGGGATGAATACAGATAAGAGCAAAGTTCATGTGCTACGGGTCAGGGCAGAAACAAGCAGGGTTAACCTGAAAAAAGGTCTGACTAAGCATGTGTATTCAAAAGAAATGATGAAAGTATCCTATTCATGAACAACATGTGGTGCATGATATCGCTTACCGATGAAGTAGGACAGCAGGACGGCCAGCAGGGCGGCAGCTGCGATGGCTGTCACCGCCGCACATTTCCAGCTGCAGTACTTGGACGGCTTCTTGAGCTTGAAGGCCGAGCGGGAGAAGGTGTTTCTGGGTAGCAGGCGAGGGGGCGGAGAATACACGGTTCCCGAGGTCAGGGGGTAACCGGGGGAGGAGCTACTGAAGAGAGGGGTGGTCCCTGACGACGTCTTGAACAGGAAGTGCCTGAAGAGGGAAAAAACACAGGAGGAAAAAGGTCATCCTACAGGTCGTTAGGGTTTGTGTTATTGTGTTATGAGTCCATTCTGGGGCTGAAATAAGGGGTTAAAAATGAAGGAAACTCTGGTAGAGAGGTAAACATGTAGCGGACACACCACAGTACCGCCCAATCAGAGTCCAAGCAACAGGGTCACATATGTGCAAGCTTCTGTCCAATTTCTCTTTCCGATGAACCCTTCCTGCCATATGGGTTTGAACATCCTTGAACTGATTGTGTCTCCGTTCAGCCCGTTCCAGTCCGAGGTCTCTTTTTAACCTCCACCTGCTACACTCTTTTTTTCCCCTCCTCCTTCCATTCCGTCGTTTCGCCTCCGCTCACCCCACTTACGATGCGGCTCGTTTCTGCACTCGATGGCTTCAGAGGATCACTGCCGACCACCTTTTCCTGTCCTCATTGCCCTGGTGAGGTCAGAGCTCAGAGAGAATAAAAGAAAGATTTGAACCACCATCCCTTTGCTCATATTACCCCTTATCCTCTGAAATCGCTGCACCTGCTCATCCAACTCGTCTCCTTCGCTACTCTTCATCTCCCGCCCCCTCCCATTTTCCATGCTATCATTTTCCTTCCCTCTGCTGCAACTCCACTCCTTCTCACATACATTTATACATCTCCTTGTTCCTTTTCTTGTCTCCTTCTCCCTCCCTCCTTGCTTTTCAAACTCTTTTTCTGATCTGACCTTGTAGGAACATTGTTGCCATGGTAAGGAAATGAAACGCTGCTCTCAAGAAACTTTTCAAGGACATAATAAGAGCAACTTCTGTGCCACCTTTTTGACATCTTTTGCGACACCCACACGGGGGCGCGAGGAGCTGCCCCTACACAGACAACAGGTGGTTCCTCAGAAGAAAGCCCTCAGGTGAATGTGACAGATCAGAGGAGGAGAGATCAGTCCATTGCAATAAAGATGACTGAGGCAAGGGAGTTTTTTGTCTGCTTTTTTCTTTGTGGAATTTGCTCGTTTGTGTGTTTTTGAGTGTGTGTGTGTGTGTGTGTGTGTGTGTGTAGGTGCTCATGCTCTTCCGTCTTTGTGTTTTTGTGAGTTTCTGTTCTTTTGAAGGGAGGACATTTCTGAAAAGAAAGGACATTTTCTCTGGTCCTCGTTTCTGCTTGAGGGCTGGAGCCTCATTTCAGGCGTGTTGTGATGGTTAAATGGCAATTCCTGTTATTACAAATATGTTATCTTGATAATCTTGAATACTCTATTTGGAGGCAAAACCCAAATAGAGTGCACAAGGTTGCACTAATAAATAATTGCACAGGAAAATTGTAGGCCAAAGTAGAACCAGGAAGGGCCTTCGGGGGGTGACTCCTCTGGTGGAAAAAGAGATCTGATTGTGTTGGAGTCTTTGAGAAGATGCCCTTACTACTCACTTGATTTATTACTTCAGTAAATATTGAAACATGATATAATGGTCTCAATTATTTTGGTGGCCTAAATAAATGTCTTGTTGAGCGCTTTTGGTTGTACTTCTTCTGGTGGCAAGAAACAAACAAATGCCAAACACGAGGCTTCAAAACATCAGTTCACAAACTGAGGTGACCGTGTCCTTAACAAGTCATTATGGAATTACCAGCATTGTTAAGCTAACTTTACTGCTAGCTAACGCTAATGTTAGGCATTGCTAATTGTTTAATGATTTACGACATAACATTGTTAACATTGTCGGGCTCATTGATTTCATGTGTGCAAAGTTAATTATCTAGTGCTGGCTCTTAGCTAATGTTGACTTTAGCTGGCTGAGGCACGTTAAAGCTGGCATTAACTTACTCTTCTTTGTCTTGCATATCTTACACTGCCACTGACAAACCGAGATATCATGTTTTGTCTGTGCTGCTACATCCGCTTCTTATATTGTGACACATTTCTTTATCTCTGAGCTTTGGGAGGATACTAAATAATTCCAAGTAAAAAGACTGAAGTCCAAGTAAAGTCACGAGTCGTTGGTGTGAAAGTCCCAGTCGAGTTCATCTTTGTTTTCTTTATCAAGTGGAGACAAGTGGAGACCAAAGTCACCAGATTTGTAACTCGCGTCTGCCTCTAGAACAAGACACGTGACTGACATGGAGTGTCCTCAGAAGTGAAGTCATACAAACAGGTGTGTGCGTGCACAAGTGTGTGTCAGTGCTCTGCTCTTCCTTCAGTAGCTCGCTGTCTCTTTCATTCAGACGAGGCTATCGTCGGACCAGCGGCAATGACACAGGCTGTTTAGAATAATGCTTAACTGCACTTTGCCGTGAGGTCTCCTATCCTTGTGATGCCTTTAATAACATCTGTTTCATAACAGTGTGTCTATCCGTGTGTCTGCTCTTCTTAAAAACAGTTGGTGAAAACAGCCAGCTCAGAGCATAACGATGTGGTTTGGGAGCACTGCTTCACTCTCGATCAATTATTCAGCCAGTATGTGCTCTGTGCTCTCTCTCTCTCTCTCTCTCTCTCTCTCACTCTCCTGATTGTTTGGATTCTTCTCATTTTTCCTCCTCTCTCCTCCTTCCTCCCCCTTTACATGCCAGGTACGCTGCGTGACACCAAGGAGAATAGAGGAAGGAGAAGAAGAAGGGGGGGGGGGGAGACGATGACAACAACCTCTAGACGCATAGAGGCTGAATAAGTGCAAGGAGTTGGCACGCAAAGAAATATGAGGTTATTGTCTAAAAATACCAGCCGCTTAGTGTCACAGCCCTCAATTTGAATATGCATGCCCAAACCTACACGCTTGCAAATGCAAGGACGCGTGTGGGAGGCATGTGCAGACGCACAAACACACACACATTCCAAGGTCAACCAGCATGTGTCTTCGCTTCAACTCATTTTCACAGCCACTCTGTGATGGCAAGGCCAGCGGTAATTAATTACAATACCCCTCATGTGTGCACGTATGCAAGAAAGAGGTGATCTGGTCAATTACTTGCCTTCCGCGCGGCGCCATTTGTATGCAACTTAATGTGCTGGTATGCATTTGAACGCGGGGCCCCCGAATTCATTTAATTCATTTCCTGTCTCCGTTTGTTTGTGTGCGGAAGCTTCACGGCGAGCTTGGTGTGGGATGGGAATATGTCTATGGGCCACACTAATTACGAGTAGGAATGGAAAGTGTCTAATGTGCTCTGGGGAGGTAATTGACATTGATTTATGTAGCGGAGGACTATGGAGGGGTTCTATCATAGCAGGCAGCCGGCAATCACAATTCTGTATCATTAGGGCCGGGGTGTGTGTTTGCTCGCGTCTGTGTGTTTGTGTGTGAACATTGTGGGATTTGTTTGACAGCGGTCCAGCATGGAAACGTCACACATAATTAGAGAGGGTTGACAGAGACCCCTCCCCTCCTCCCATTCCTCCTTCTTCCACGGAGCAGCCAGCTCCCCCCTCCCCCCCATGAAGTCTAACCAATGCTACCTCACTGTCATGCATCCTGTCTTACACATGCAACCCACACACACTCACACATACATGCAGAACCAGCAAGCACTAGCTCACACACTGACACACATTTGCACAGACTCAGACATGGGCGCCCGGCCGCCCACGCACAAACAATAAAAATCCATGTGGGTTTTCTTTTGCGAGATTGCCCTGTACGTGCTGCTAAGCATTTCATTTACATCCTTACAGAGCGAAAAAATGACCTCAGAGAGGGATGGAGGATGGAGAGGGAGGCTATAGATTGGAAGGCAAACAGATAGAAAGGGAGGATGTTTTCACTCCATTCCAACCCTGTCCCCCATCGAGAGAAAGAGAGGACCTGGACAATTAACCACAGAACAGAGAGCATGCTGGGTAATTAGCAGGAAGTCAAAGCTCGCATTCCCCTTGAGCGAGCAAATGCGCGCTCTCTCGCGAGCACACACGCACACACTCTTCATTTTCTCGGCTCTCACAAACATGTGGTTGCTTCGGATAGCGCTATGAGAATAATCATCAGAGGTAGAGAACAATTAGCGGAGGTTGGCTCGGCGTGGGGGTGACTGAAAAAAAAATGAAAACGGTCAGATCTCAGAATGAAACAAAAGGCTCGGGGATCGGAGAAGGCTCGAGGACGGCGCCGTGAGAATTGTTCCCGCTACAATTGTAGGAAACAACAATCGGCAGATGGACACAGTATAATGGGCATTCATTCGCCGAGTGTTGCTTTGAAGGAGGACAGGGAACAATGAGTGCTGAGTGATATGTGTAAAAAGAAAAAATATACAAAGCATCATCTTGTATTCAACTATGCACAGCTGTTATGAAGAAATTCTTTACATTTAGGGAATGGTGCACTCAAAGGAAGGCTTGTATTCTGGCAGTTCTTTTTTTGTGTAAATACCTAGACTAACATCTAAAGGAAATTTGTACATTTCTTTTTTATGAAATACAATATTAGGCTTATTAATCTCCAGGGAAAATAAACATTGGTATATTTAATAAGGGAGGCGATTGTTCATCGTCAAGTAGATGAGATGCGTCAGGATCTATCTGATTATGCTCAGCAAAGATTGATCAATCACATTGCATGTGTGCTCCGCAGTAATTGATCAGAGCAGCATGTTGTGATGTCCGCTGAAGGTATTTTTAAGACCACCAGTTAGACCCAGTCGAGTCTGCATTGAGCTGATGTTAGTTTTAAGCTCTATTATCCTTTACAGCGGCTGTGACAGGAAGTGGGGTGGGGGACTTGTTTCTTTGTTGCGTTTCAGGAATTTTCACACTTTGAAAATCAGCCAAAGTCCCGTGCGGGGAGTCAAGGGGTGTGGTCCTGTGCTATAGTAGTCACGCCCACTCAGGTTGAATTAACCAAAAGTGTCTGGTATGACTTCATCCAAAAAAGAAAGGTGAGTATTGCGTCAGTGGTTACATTTGCAAAGCAGGATATTGCCTAACTTCAGTTTTAATCCCCCTCCAAATTACATTTAATTGAGAATTTATTAGTGGAGCATTTTATTAATTCAGCGTGGACTCCCATCGTCTGATGAAGATCATGTAACATGATCAAAAGCTCAAGAACAGCTTTGAAATGGACCTTGTAGCAATACCTTTTTCTCAACTGCTGTTACTTCGGTGTGTCGGCTAAAACATTGAATCTCAGACAATGAGAGTTTTTCTCTCTATTGTTCATTCACAGCATGACATGAGACAACGCGACGGCATTCTCCACATACACAATATGATTGTGTTAACTCTAATCATTTTTGTGTTTCATCACTCTTTTAAATGAATACCTGAAACAAGTTAAAGTGCAGTTGAAAAAGAGAGCTTACTTTGTGGCTATGCATAATAATATCGGATATTGCTTGAATAAACCTGATATTATGTGGGTTGCATATACACATCGCAGTCTCGGTCACAGGGCTGGCCATGAATCTTTTTCTCTGTAACTGACTCCTTCTTCTCCTTCACCCCCCCGCGTGGTTCCCACAGGTAGCATCTCCGAATCTGTCCCTGCAGTAATGCATTTGAAAGTATCCTATAGCCCCCCCGCCCCGCCCCGCCCCAGCCTCTGCTGCTCCTTCCAGATAAATTGAGATGCTGCAACCCTCTCAGTGATCCTATTTCTCCCCTAGAGCTGTGGCCTGGAGCGGAGGGAGCTGGGGAATGTCCTGAGATCACAGAGACAGATTGAAACTGGCATCAGCTAGCCAAGAGGCTCCAAGGGACCGATTGGAAATCAGGTGTTCGCTCAAGAAATGCCGCAACACATGTACACACATGCACTTGCATGTACACCGAGAAATGCATTTTTTAGCCTGCCTGCCACCCCGAAACACACACACACACACACACACACACACACACACAAACACACACACACAGTGGCACCAGCCATCTATAGTCATTTATCTCACACCGGTAAATGTATCCATGTTCGACGGGCCCCAATCTCCTTCCTCTGCCTTTCTATCTTCTCTCACACACACTCCCCAAAACAATCTCCTTCAATCACCGCCTCTCTCCATTTCTCTCCCTCTCTCTCCCTCTTTATCTCTCCCTCCACTACCGTAAACTATTCCGTTCCATTCCCCCCTCCACCTCCACCCCGCCACCAATCCCCCCCCCCACTCTCATCTTGTCCTATCTCTCTCTTTCCCTGCCAGTCATCCAAGCCCTGGGGTGTTCTTAGGTGATCAATCTTCATCCTCTCAGCACTGTCACACTATCAGGTCAAGCCAAAACATACACACACAGACAGACACACACACACACACACACACACACACACACACACACACACACACACACACACACACACACACACACACGCACACACACACAGATACACAGACAGACACACACACACGAGCGCATGCTATACTATAACGAGTGGACAACAAATGCCAAAATTAACATATGATTACAATGGGGAGCAGTCGTGGTCATAGAGAGCACACATGCTCGGATGCAAACGTAAACACATGCGCGTGCGCGCAATCGTGCTCTTCCCCTCCGTCACGTGCCGGTTACAACGAGTCGGGAGGCGGGCTCATGCCAAACGCGGGGATGGCGTGACTCTCTGGCTCTGACTCCGGTCCTGAGCTCCAGCAGCTCCAGCCAGCCCACCCACCCAATCTCCGCCATGGCCAGGCCCAGTAGAGGAGGGCCCAATCTGGGCTGGAGGGTGGAGCTGGAAACTCTGTCGGCCGCTCTGGGCTCCAGTCAATGCGACGGGCTCCCGGCCATGCCCAACCCCACCACCTGAACATGACCAAATACTGGCACTGAGCAGAGCTCAACAGGGTGTGTCAGTGTGCTCGTCGCTTGGTTTCAATCTGTAAAGATGGCGGCCGCAGCGGCTTCTGTGAAAAAGTGGATTTATAACTTTTGTCAGCCGCAGATACATTTTTTTAAGAAGAGAAATAACTAAAAACAACCTGTCTCCTCAAACAATATTATGGCATAGGCATCGCCATGGCAACACAGGCCTTGATAAACAATTAGACTGGAAATAGCTTCTATTTCAAGCCGTAGGTATTCTTGTTCAACACCGCACGTCTTGTTATCCATCATGCACACCGGCGCGATGCGTCAGCACAGGTTGAGCGCGGACCTGAGACCAGTGGGGCTGAATTAAACATGGCCAGGCCTCATAAATACTGCACAGGGCCGGCACTCGGGGGAGCTTATCCGGGACCATCGGTGCTGGGAGCCCCGGCGCCCAGCAGGAGAAACACAACTACAGCTTGCTGAGTAAATGCTCAGAGAGCGAGCGTGCGCATGCTTGCAAGCATGTAGGCAGCGGCCCCTCTCACTGCATGCCTCATGAATAGTAATACCCGGCATGAATGCGCTATTTGCCTGATAAGTGTTCTTTGTGTACTGGCAAAAGCGCATATGTAGGGTGTGTGAAATGGTTTGTATTTCCTGCTCCCTCACTTCAGGGTGCATGCATAATGGCTTTGACAGCTTTCTGTATGTGTTGCACTGGGAGAGGAGGTAGAGAATGCATTTGAGAAGCACACCCTTGTGGATCAGTGGCCAAGAGCAATTTTCATTTTGTTAATACATTTGGCTTCGAATGATGGGTGGGGTGTAGTGACACACTGTTGTCTTTGCTTAGGGAACAAAAAAGTGGGGCTTGTGTTAGATGCGCCGTTAACAAATTATATTATAAAGTGTCTTTGAGACAAATCAGTTGAATGGGTCGAAGGACCCAGATGTTATGAACCCAGACACGAGGGCGTCTGATGTTACGAATTTCCACAACAAGTATAAAGCAGAAATAAAGGTTATTTCCATGGTGGATGGCGGAGATAAGCCACAAATCACACAAATAAATCACAAATAGTCCAGCGAGGAAACTCCCACGAGTAAAGCGGTGTGGACGCAGCATTAGTCCTGATTTTTGGACCTTCATGCATTGCGGGAAGATTGTTGAAAACACAAATTCATCGTGGGGAAGACAATCAGTGAGAAACAAAATGGTCATAGCTCTTATAGGGGGCTCTGTTGCTCCATTATTTATAACTGTAAAATGTCTGATAATTCGTCTGTATGAAGAGGCAGAGTAAATGTGTCTGGAGCTTGGACACACTGTACAGCTCATCGATGGTGAACATGTATGCTGCTGACCAGTACAAGTCCATTAAAGCCATTCAATGCTGCTATCTTGCCCGGTGCCTCGTTCACGTTTGGTGCATATAAAGCACGGTGTTCAAGGGTAGGGTCGCGCAATGTTTTAATTTCAATGGAGTTGCATTTAACCTCGCTGTGTGAGCGTTCTCAAAGTTGTTTACCAACTGAAAACCACCTTGACAGTTGACCTTTGAAGTAATGGAGAGCATTTCATAAAGGCTCCACAAAAGAGGCACGGTTTGCTGTCAGTCAGGAGTAAAACAAAACCACATCTCTTCAATACACCTTTAACTGGTAAAAACTCAGTAGGTTTAAAAGGTGGCTTGTGTTTAGCAGGCTGGCGTAAACACTATTGTTAAGCTAGCATGTTACCGGTTTAGCTTGCCAGTTGTTTGCTGGTTTTTACTGGCACGTAGTGGTAACGGACCACTTCTGATCCGTGTGGATTCTTACTCGTAGGCATGTGAACCGCAGATTCTTTTTTCACAGTGTGAAATAAAGTTTTACTGACGATCGTTATCCGCCAATATTCAGTGAAATATGTGACTCATGCTTTTCTAGTCGCGATCTCTGATATCGTTACATGTAAACAACCGATTTGTGTTTAAAGTGACACGAGGAGAACGAGGGTTCAGTTCAGTTACATTATGATGCGTTCAGGCTCTGTTCAGGGAAAAATAGTATTGTTAGGTCATTTAATAACATTATTATGATGTGTTCACATGTCATCTCTCAAAATGTAGAGCTGGTGAGAAACTTGAATAAATCCAGTTGTTTGTTTTCACAAACAAAAAAACAAAAGAAAAACACAAATAGATAATAGAGATGAATTATGACCTGTTTACACAAAGCTCTAATCAGATTATTTAACTTCATTCAAATTACTAATGACAAGATTTATTTTGATCCATAAAAATACAATCTTTTATTTCCTTATCATTTGATTTATTGGTTTTTATGAGGAAAAAAACTGACTATAAATTACTATAACAAAGTTCAAGGATGACGATTAGAATTTTTAATGGTTTACTGACTGACTGCAATTATTTTTAGGGCGGTGGCATAAAAATAGTCTGGAGCCTTGTAGACCATCTGCTATAGTCAAACAACAATATGGATCATCAATAAACGGCAGTTAGTATCGGCAATAAAAAGAAAAACGTGATCACCGGATCATCTCAGAAAGTTATATTTGCTCAAATTCTTTTTTTCTTTGCTGATCCGGTCCGTGACTCTGATCCGTGATAAAAAGGTGCTCTCTGTTGGTGATATTGTATTCTTAACGTTATTAACAAAGTCTGTGACTGCCGGAGAGAGTAAACAGTTTTGTATCAGGTAACATCCGCCTCGGCTCGAGCATCTTTCTTGTTGTTCACAGGAATGTTGTTGGAGCAGCCTGGCTCTGACCTTTTATTCCTCGCTATTGATTACTCAAAGCTCATTCCACTGCTGTGCTTACACTGAAAAAAATGACTTTTTGGCCTTGTAATTATTACTTTGAAGATACGTGTAAATTCTACAATAAAATATTATTTCAGTCCTTTTACTTTAAAAGGTCACATTTTATTGAATGGCAACCTGGCAACCTCACGCATGCTCAGCGGGTGACGTCACAGAATAATGTCTTCAGCCAAACACGTAACAGAAGAACTTGGAAAGGACGAGTTCAACCTGTCCAGAGAACATGCATGGCCGAGAGCCACTGCGGTAAGTTATATGTTTAATGAACCTTTATTCTTATTTACTCGTGAGTGAAAGTCAGTGATTGAGCACTGAACGCTAACAGCAACGTGAAGGTTAGTTTAGGTTAGCTAGTGAGGCTGTGTGCTCGTTATTGGGCCGCTTTACAGACGAGGCTCCACCGCTACGTGTTGTGGAAACGTAGCGGTGGAAACGTGTTGTGGAAACGTAGCGGTGGAAACGTGTTGTGGAAATGTTTTTGGTCCACTTTGCAAAGAGAGCTAACCTAAGTTCTCTGCGCGTGTCACTTCTTGCAGAGAACCGTCTCATGCTCATCCCCAACGCACACAGGTCAAAACAGAGAAGGTCACGTTAACCGTAACGCTAACATCTTCATGAGTCTCTTAACGTTGTATCTTTTGCTGCAGCTGTTTAACAGAAGTATTGGTTTAAATATATTAACATGTTGGAGGCTGTAGTTTGTGTTGTTGCTCAATAGTACATTTTACTGGGAGGACTACTGTATTAATTGTCTTAGCAAGGTGGATCATCTTGATCATGTTGTTGTTCATCTTTTGTTTCAGATTGAAGAGTTCAGAAGAATGAGGACAGTTCATCTGGAGCAAACCACTACCAAACTCTTGATGATATTCTGGACAACGACGGGTCGCAGGGACTAAAATTAGTCCGATGCTGGATTCAATCAGCTTGATAAAGTTTAAAAAAATAGGTAATTGTTGTCAAATTATGTTAGGCTCATATACACAGAGAATAGATACCCGATGACATATTTGAACACATTCAATATTTGTGTTGGTTTCCCCCACCATTGTTCCAGTTAAAACATTGCCATTCCTCCTGATATCCTACAATGTCAATTCAGACAAGCTAAATTCACTTCTGTCTGTTTAACAGCAACGTGTTGCGAGCAGAAGAGACGTCATCATCATGCTGGTGGAGTTACTTGAAGAGTCTGGAGAGGAACTCCATCAATTCCAGGTAAATTCAGAAAATGTTGGGTGTTCTGCTGATTATTCTGATCCTAATAAACTTGTCTATGTAAAAGTAAATCAATGCGTAGATACCTAAATATTTACCCAGCATGTAACCAATGTCTTGCTGTGAGCATCTTATTTCTGGTGCATTATTGTCTCTGTAGACTGTATTGATCACTTCAACCAAATGAATATCAGGAACTTAATATAACATATCTGTCATCTGTTGACCTCTGATTCACATGTTTTTGACAGGATGTCAGCGAAGATGCCATCAAGAGGACTGTGCTCATCATCTCTTGGAGATCTTTGTCCGTCATGGAAATGCAGCACAGGAAGGCTTCCCCCTGTCCATGTGTCGGATGGACATCGAGGGGAAAGAAGTTCTCTATGACTGTTAAAATGTGGAAACGACTTGCCTTCTGCTTTATCTTTGCAATGAACTTGACTTGCCCACCAAAGTTGAAATTAGGGCTGCAACTAACGATTATTTTAATAATCGATTAATCTGTCGATTATTTTTTCGATGAATCGGATAAAAAACAAAAAAGCATTACTTTCCAACCCTTTATTCAAAAACAGAACTGATGGTGCAAAAATCTTCAGAAAGTGCACAAACAGGTTGCTCCTTGAACATCCCTGAGCTGTTAAAGTAATAATAATAATAATAAAAATAATAATGGACTAACACAAACATACACATGTATGCTTTATATCTGCCAAATATATAGGCTTTTATTAAATAAAATGCACAAAACATTTTGCACAACATTTTCTTTAAAGGGACCTGAGCTGTCAGAACAATAAATAACTTATAAAAAATAAAGAAAAATACTAATCAGAAAACTTAACAGGATTTGTTTCAACGTCAGAACTGGTTCTCTACACTACACTCAGATACACACACTCAAACACGCACAGACTCACACACACATACAAACCCACACACACTCAAACACTAACAGACGCGCACACACACACACTCACAGACGCGCGCGCGCACACACACTAACAGACGCGCACACACTCAAACACGCACAGACGCACACACACATACACTCACAGACGCGCACACTCTCTCTCTCTCTCTCTCTTTGTTCAGACACATTGTTCTTACGAGCTAACTTGTCAAGCTAATAACGAGTAAACAGCAGAAAGCTGCTGGAGGGACGTTACGTCTTCACTTCAAACGGAACACAACCTGCCGACTAGCCGCAGCACCGGAGCCTCAACCGGAAGTGCCTCTACTAGCTGCCTGTTGAACGGCCTTCCTCCGCGATGTGTTTCAGTCAACGTTACGGTCTCAGCTGGTCTCTCCTCGACCTCCGCTCTGCTCTGCGCTCAACTCAACTTTTCATACTCAAACATCTCCGTGACTTATTGAGTGGCGTAATAATCGCGCGACACAACGAATCGATAATGAAATTCGTTGCCAACGCTTTTAATAATCGAATTTTATCGATTTTATCGATTCGTTGTTGCAGCCCTAGTTGAAATACACATTTAAAATGTTTTAGAAGCTCTTTCTTAATGTTGCTTGATGTCCTGAAGATATCTCTCCAGACTATAAGTTGTATTGGTGCATGTCTGTAAACAGTTACCTCTTTCCAAGTGTTGACAAATAAAGCTGCTGTAGTTTAAAAGCAGCTGTCGTTTCATGTTTTGTGAAAGCCTTTCTGTTTTATTTAGCTCTGATTAATAAATGTAATACATCTATATTTGAATAGTGGTGTAGAGTAGTGGTAGATGGATGACTTATTATATAAATAGTATTTTATATTTGTCAATAGAAACAGTAAAGAAACGCTAGTTACCATCAAATATTAAACTATGTTTTTTAATTAGATGTAAAGGTGGCCTGAGTAAAAATTACTTGAACATTTTGGATAAAAGACAATTCTTACTAGTAAGTAAAGTTAACTTGATAATTTCCTGAGTAAACGGTACTCAGAATTTCTGTGTGGAAATTGTTACCGAGCTTTTTTTAAGTAAATGTCACTCAGTGTACTTTCAGTGTAGCCTGAGTAAAGTATACTAACAAATGTTGAGTAAAGATTACTAACAAATGTTGGGTAAAGATTACTAACAAATGCTGGGTTAAGAGTACTAACAAATGTTGAGTAAAGTATACTATCAAATGTTGAGTAAAGATTACTAACAAATGCTGAGTAAATATTACTATCAAAAGCTGGGTTAAGAGTACTAACAAATGTTGAGTAAAGTATACTATCAAATGTTGAGTAAAGATTACTAACAAATGCTGAGTAAATATTACTATCAAAAGCTGGGTTAAGAGTACTAACAAATGTTGAGTAAAGTATACTATCAAATGTTGGGTAAAGATTACTAACAAATGCTGAGTAAATATTACTATCAAAAGCTGAGTTAAGAGTACTAACAAATGTTGAGTAAAGTTTACTAACAAATGCAGAGTAAAGATTACTAACAAATGCTGAGTAAATATTACTATCAAAAGCTGAGTTAAGAGTACTAACAAATGTTGAGTAAAGTTTACTAACAAATGCAGAGTAAAGATTACTAACAAAGGCTGAGTAAAATTTACTTGAACATTTTGGGTGAAAAAACATTCTTAGTAGTAAGTAAACTTTACTTGAGAATTGTCTGAGTAAAATATACTTACAATTTCTGTGTGGAAATTGTTACCGAGCTTTTTCTAAGTAAATGGCACTCCAAATTTCTTTCAGTGTACTGTAAATGGCTCGGGAATTAAAAAAATAAAAAGAATAAAGATATTTCCTCTGACCTCGTCTCCAGCGGGACGTTACTGTTGAGAACCCAGCTGTCTTGCAGCTGGACCGACTCTGGGGTGGTCGGCCCGTCTCCAGGGCCCGGAGCCGGGGCGTGAATGGGGTTGCGTCCCCCTCTCAGGGTGTTTCTGTTCAGGCTGTTGGCAGACTGGTGGGATAGGGTGTGGTGGTTGTGCGGAGGGGGCAGTGGAGGCCGTAGCGTGGACTGGCTGTGGTGGTTGGCGGCCCCTGGAAGAAGACAAGAACAGAGAGGGATTTAAGTGCCACACTTCCTCGTGAAGGAAATCAAAGAGTTTCAGACGACGGGAGGGAAGGAGTCCGTGCCAAGACGCTACAAATGTAGGACAGACATGTTATTTGATATTTGGTGTTTATTCCTAAGCATGCCAAAAACAAATTTAAAAAATAAGCCTTTTACAGCTGGCAAATTACTTCATTAACATTCCATTATGTGCAACTTTTGTGTCGGCAATCATTTTATAAGAGAAGGTGTCATATTTTCCAAATGGTCGATAACTTATTTTGGCAGGATACTCCAGCAAAAACAAATACATGAAACTTGATGATCATGTTTTCACATTTTTTTGCTTGAGCAAATTCCCGACGTTGTTGTCCGCTCTATTTTTAGCCAATTCGTCCACTTTCTCACATTCACTCTTTTTTCTTTCATTCCTGTTTTCTTTTTCACAACTGAGAGAAAGTGTGTGTGTGTGTGTGTGTGTGTGTGTGTGAGAGCAGTACTCGAGCACTCTGCACAGCGTGTGCCCTCATCTCTTGCTCTCAGACTTGGGGGAACATGTCAGCTAGAATCCAATACCAGCCATTCCAACTCTGAGCTAATGGACTGTTGAGTGAGAGAGCTGAAAAACAAATCCGGATGAGTCAGACAAGAACACACATCACCTTTCTATCTCCGTCTCTCTCTCTCTCTCTTTCTCTCTCTCTTTCTCTCTCTCTTTCTCTCTCTCTGTGTGTGTGTGTGTGTGAGAATCAGTGGGGGCTCTGAACCCGTCTGGAGCATGTGTGAGTCTGTGTGGGCTTGTACAGGAATCAAATCAATAAAACCACATATCATACAGTAGGAGCTCGACGCGGCTGCATCATTACCATGCTTTTGTTCACACATTGACAGGTGTGTGTACTCACAGCACAGCGGATCAAAAAAAGAGTGCATCGCGTGGCACAATTAACTACGCGTTATTGTACTGTGGTCTGAATGGAAATGTCGGAATTTGCTGCAAAAGACACACCGGAGTCACTGATGTTACATTAGGCTTTGAGTTCTTGCTTTACAACACAGTTCGCGTTTTTTTTCTTCCTTTCCTTTCATCAGCATGACACGCCGCTCTTCAATAGTTATTTTACACATCTGAGCGTTGGAATACATTGTGGGGATTGTGTTTGTTTGCGCGTTGCCTTCCTCGCCGCTGATCAAAGGAGGGAGTGAGCTCACATATGCACACGCGCTATAGCTTTGTCAAGCTGCGCAATCACACTTGTCCTCCATTTGTCATTTCCTCTTGAATTGGTTAAGAGAAAACCAGAAGCAGCGAGCGAGAGGAAGGGTGACGGGTGGATGTGTTGCACTCTCCTGTCTGCTTGGATATCTGTCGGTCAAGGGATTCCTGAGAGGCACGAATGATAGCGACTTTACACTAAGCCAAAACACAGATGCGCACAGCAGCCAGCTCATGCAAATCAATCTAGGCAGCAAGTGTATTTATAGCAATATGTCTGCACGCAAACTTTCCCTCTTTCTTCCTCTTCCTCATTTCCGAGCACATATACAGGGCAGCGATGCAACTGCAGCCATAATGGCAACCTGTTTGTAAGGTGACCTGATTCCGGCGCCGCTGGGAAGCAGGTGTCACCCATGCCCCCCCCCCCCCCCCCCCCCTCCCCCGGAATAACCAACGCTTGTGAAAGAAGAGAAGAGCGGGAGAGGGGAAGGATCGGGGGGCCCGACCTCTGCTACCAGGGAGAGACACACAGCATCTGTTTGCACGTTCAAACGCGCTCCGATGGGAGAAACAGACGCACATGCGTGAGGTCTGCGCACGCGCGGCTTACACACCTGCGGGGAAAGTCAAACCCCTGCATCATATATGCAGAGTGTAAATTGATATTCAAGTTTTATTTTATCGTAGTCTCCTCCCCGACACAGCCTCATTTCTTCTGGAGGATTGTTTTCCTCTCTTTCATCTCGCTTTTATTTGCATTTTGTTTGTCTCCTTTGCAGAGATGTAAAGCGCTCTGAGGTAAATCTTGTTCGTTAAAAGAACAGAAAATAAATTTGACTTGACTTCCCCTCCCTGCGATGCCCCTATAAATGTGAAAGAGCTCGCGACTACAACCCTGTCTGCATAAATACTTTTATCTAAGCATATAGCAACAATAGCCCTGTGATGGGGGAAAAAAATTAATAAGATTGCACGCACGCAGGCATGGACACACGGTCCAAAAATAAAAGGAGGCACTCCAGTGCACACACTACCCCGCTGTCTCCCATGTTTAAATCTGCGTAGAAGAAAAAAATGCACGTGGTTCGCCTTTGTTCACTTTCCTGACATAAATATTGAACAGTTTTTTCATTCAAATTCAAATGAATAATATATGGCAAACCGTGTATGGAAGCAGAATACATGGTTTTTTAACCTTAGTTTTCTATGAACCTGTGTGTGTGTGTGTGTGTGTGTGTGTGGATGTTGGCGCGGACTCATCCTGCACCACTGGGAGAGTGTGCCGTTCAACAGTCCAGCCACGACATCGTTACACAGGGTCACATCCTGTGCCGTTGCAGAGACTCACATTTACCGCATTTTGTAGTCAAGACTTTGAACATTTCCCTTCAAATGAAGAAATGAAAGCGCTTTTATCTGGTTGCAAATTCTATTATATTGGTCCAGATAGTCGGGAACATGTAAATGCAGAGAGAAGCATTTCGATGCACTCTTTACGGCCTCCTGGCACTTCGTATCCGTCAGGTTAACTGGAGTGAATTATTTTATGATAGAGAGTGATTGTTTCTTTTATCCTGCGTTGAATCAATGTTCGCAGAATAAAGCGCGTCCGGCTTGCCCGAGAAAATATAAAACACACTGTGTGGCAACGGCCTGCGTCGCAAGGCCGAGGTACAAGGCCGTTTTGGTTTCTCTCGCACGCACAGAGAACTTTGGCCGCAGAAACACAAGTCTGACCAACCGCTGGAACAGAGGCAGATAGCAGAGCCGAGCGGGCTGGAGGTAAACGGGTCCAATAAATGAAGATGGGTTAGTCAGATGAATGGCTAGGGTGCTGAAGTACGACCCGCAGGTAGGCTAATAGGAACAACCGTTTTACCAGGAACCCGGTTCTGATAAAAGACAAAACATGCTGTGAGGAAATAGAGCAATTAGAGAGCAGCCGAGCAGATCACATTTTATTCCGCTCTATCTTTCCCTCCTTTCTTTCTTCCCTCTTTCCCTCACCAGTGTGAGTAAACAGCGATCGTGAAGAGATTTTTCTCGACAGCCCTCTTGTTTTGTTTTCGCAGCCACTTTCTTTGTGGTGGAGCTCTGAGCCCTTCTGACTGCTGTTGAAGGCTGACCCACTTTATTCTGTCCACGGTTCCCATGCGACTGCAGTGGGGTAGAGAGAGGGGGGGCGGTGCGGGTGGGGGGGGGGGCTGTAGCTGTAAACTGGTGGGTTTGGCTCGGGCTAATCCCTGGAAGTTCATTATGCTCGCCAATTCAAAGGAGCCCCAATCAGCAGAGGAGCATTAGCCTGTCTGCTAACCTGCCTCCCCTGTAAAGCACACTGCACTCACACACACCAGTGAGAGGCAGGGGCTCGCCACACCATATTAATCTCACAGTGTGTGTGTGTTTGTGTGTGTGTGTGGCCAACTGGCAGCAGGACCCAACCAAGGCAGTTTGTTTTGCAGCCCTGGATGGGCAAAGTGTTTATTGACATTTTCTGTGGTTAACAGAGAAAAGTCACAGGGCAGGATGTGCGTCTATGTGAGTGTGTGCGTGTGTGTGTGTGTGTGTGTGCATGTGTTCAGGATAGAACTGCCCATTCAGCAGTTAAAATGGATCATTGCAGGGCTCAGCCCCCTATCCTCCCTCTGTCCTTCCCACTCCCCCTACCGATCCGTCTCTTTATTTCATGCCCCATAACTCCACTGCTATCCTTCTTTAAAAAAGAAAAACAAACTAAAAAAGCTGCGCCACCCTCCATTGTTTCCCACGCACCTCCTTCTCTCTCCCTCATAGCTACTTGCTATGCTCCCCACGTTTTAGAGGTGGTATATCCCCATGTGCCCGCGCTTCATATGTCCTCTGCCTCAGAATGTCATATGCTCCCCGTTTGTCATTCTTCTCAGAGCTCAGACGCTGAGCACAATGGAAGGAGAGCGTGAGGTGAGAACAAGAGGCACGCGTACAAACACACACACACACACACACACACACACACGGAGCACCGGCGGGGCTCAATTTGCACATCGGCTTTATTATCCAAAGGCATACATAAAGAAGTTAAAGACATAAATCACACACACACACACACACACACACACACACACACACACACACACACACACACACGCACACACACGCACACACACACACACACACACACGCACACACACACGCACGCACCGCCTCTGCCTTGGCTAGTCATCTCTGTCTAATTAGGAGGCAATAATCCGCTAGAGAAGAGTCATCACATTCAGCCAAAAACAGTCTCCATGAGCAAAAATGCACGTGTGCCTTTCACCCACACGCACACACAGACATAACTAAACACACGCACGCACACAAACCATCCCACCGTTACGCAAATGTCACCCTTACATAAGCACCATTAGCACGACATTAGCGCGGGGGAAGGCGACGCGTCTTCGCAGAGCCTTTTGTTTCTGTAGATTTGTTTCAACAAAGCCATTAAACATGCATCGCTTCGGCAGTGACTTGAGGTGGCTTCCCTGGCAGCAGAGAGCTAGCCACTTTAGAAGAGGCCCGGGCTAAAAATAGCTTAGCATTCCCCATGCATAATGAATGGGCAGAGACAGCGCTAACGCTAGCTCTTTCCAGGAGCGATCCGCCACGCTCCGTTTGGCCGTCTCAGCTCTCCCGGCGTTCCCGGACAGGTGCTCCGAGCTAGACAGTATTCCCACATAAACACGCAGACCCAATTCCCAGCCAATCCTCGGCAGCGCCGTTCCGTTCCCATTCACCTGTCACGCTTCACTGGGAACACAAGTCATGTCTGTCCACCTGTTAGCTCCGGTAATGGTGGACTACTTTACAGGAGCTCGCAGACACAAACACACACATACAAACAGCAGGCACCTTCCTGAGGATTATCTCGCCGTGGTCAGTTTCTGCCTGGCTTGGTAAGGCTCATTTCCTGCCCAGCGTCCACTCTCTACAGGACCCACACAGAAACCCACACACACAGACAGACAGGTGTACACTCGCACAAGCGCATGCATAGACAGTCGGCCGGTTATAGGTGTTTTTTTCTCCTCGCAGCGGTTCCTGTGACTTCCTACATGCCAGGGTGTGTTTATGCAGTGCCAGACTGCCACTCGAAACTCATTTAGGTCGATTTTAATGGACGCCCAAAGCCAAGGACTCTCTCCGCACCCATTAGATCAGCGGTCCTGGCTGGGAAACGTGGCAATTTGCATTTTCATCATCTCAATGTTGTTCTCCTTCCATCCAAATATCTCTCGTTCACCCTCTAAGCTCTCATCAGCTTACCCCCTTTTTTCTCTCTTTGTTTCCCAGTGTCTCTTGATTTCTGTCTCCCTTTCAGTCACTTTCTCCATGCATTCTCACTCGTGCCCTCAGATGTTATTTTTGGTCTCCTCTTTTGCTGTTTTTCCATGCAAGATGTCTCATTAAACAACTTCAAAAGTCAAAGTTTGGCTTTCTCCAATCTCTGCTCCCATTTGCCTCTCTGCACCACTCTTTTTTCTCACTTCTTGGTCGTTGTTTTTCTTTATCCCGTTTTCTTTCCCTCTCTCGTTGTTTCTCTTGCTCGCCGTCTCTGTGTGTACATGCTCAGCAGAGACTCAAAAGGAGCCCCAGAACAGAAAGTGTGGGTGTATGTGAACAAGAATGAGAGAAAGGGGGAGAGTGTGCCTGCGAGCCCGGCTCTCCCTCTTTGCTAGTGTCTGCCATTAGGGTGTCAGTGGCAGAGTGAATTTATTTGCTGTGCGGTTACTGGGCTAATGATTGATGTTGCCCCAGCAAACAGTAAACCAATTAGAAGGCTGATGTAACGTCATTTTAAAAGCCTCCTAATCACGTTGCTCTTGAACCTGGGACCCGGGCCTTCCCTAATGAAGATTTATACTGGATCAAAGGAGAGCCTAACGCCATTAACAATAGATTGTATTCCACCAAAAATCACATTAGGACTTCTCTGCCCACCCCTCCCTTCCCTCCCATCAGGCCTCTGCTAAATATATCTGCTGATTACAAGTGCAGATGCACAGAGGAATGGAGGGGCAGGGGAAGAGCGGGAAAGAGAGGGACAGAGTTGGCCCAACAGTAGCTAATCGTTGAGAATAAATGTGTATGCTGATGAACAAACTCATCACCGCAGATGTGTGCGCGTGTGATGTAAGCACACCCGATGATGAAAGAGAAGGCTTACAGCCAGGGAGACTAACTAGTTTGCCTTTGCCACACTGATCCTCCTGCCGGCACTTAAAATTCATCATCCCCTTACCTTTCACTTTCCGGCGCATTATTAATGTCAGAATGGAGAATAAGTACAAACACACACCTACTCACTGGCAAACGATATGCGCTCGGCGGAGTGCAGGGGTTGCCTCTACTTGCATCATTGTTTTTCTAGCAGCTGTTGACAAAGGTGTGAGGGTTACATTTAAATTTGTAATCCATTAAGAGATTACCGGTTGTCGTCTCGAAAATACGCTTTTTGTACGTGAACCACCTACGAAGTCAAGTTTGGGGAACAGAGTGCTTTTTGTGTTGCTGCTTCTTGATTGTGCTCCTTCACAAACGGATGGTCTTCTCAGCATAAACGTTGATTAATTAACACGGCTCTTTGACAGGCAGGCGTCAACATGTGCCGGTAATCTTTAACCGTTTAAAATACCGAAATAGATCGGAGATTCATCCGTGCACGATCAATCAACGGAGTTCTTTCCACTGTAATAAAACCGTGACATCCATAATTGACCGTGGTTACAATCAATATCTATCTTAAATATCGAACTGCATATTTTATGATGCCTCACAATGTTAATAACAGTTGCGCAAGTCCCCTTTGGTTTGATTCCCAGCCTCGCAAACGAATGCTGACTTCAGAGGAAGGCAAAAAAAGAAGAAAAGAAGCAGAAACCAAATGGCCAAAAGAACAAGATGTGACATTGAAATAAAGGGTTGAGCAATGGCTAAATTGGATCAAGCAATGGACACAGAATGAGGTAATGCAGCGAGCCAGGTGATGGATGGCACATGAATAAAATGAACGGGGGGGGGGGGGGGGGGGGGGGGGGGGGGAAACGAAAGGTTGTGGTTGAATGGTGAGCTCTCTTACCCGCGGAGGAGGTCTGGGCCCGGAGCAAGTACGAGTCCTCCGGGTGGGGCTCCAGGTGAGAGTGGGTGGAGTTTTTCTCCAGCAGGGGCACCTGGCATTCCCTGATCGGTGGGGCCGGGCCGGGGGAGGGGTGGTGGGGGGCAGACGAGGAGGACGGGAGGGACGGAGGGAGCAGGGATGAGGAAGAGGTCGGAGGGAGTGGGCGACCTGGAGGATGGAGGGAGAGAAAGAGGGGGGAGGGAGGGGAGGGAGGGAGGGCGTTAGACAAAACAGATGGCAATGACTGACAGTGAAACGGGTCTGTTCCGAGGCCGGTCTACTGAGTCATCATTTTCAAAAGATAGAGTCCCTGAAGGGGTCCTTGCAGCCCATAAGTGAATAGAAGGGATGGGACCTCAATGTCGACACTTTTCATTGGAACTGTCTTCTATGTTTTCTTGTGAAAACAGTTGACAGTGTGTTTTGCAGGCTATCCAGGGAAACTGGAAAGTTGTTTCTGGAATAACAGTTTCAGTGCCGTGACTAAAAACCGCTAAATACCGCTAAATGAAAAATAGTTTTTTTAAATTTGATTTGGTTGGATCAAACATTTAAAAATGTGCAACACTGATTGATGTAAACAGACCTGCTGCAGGTCGTGCTGGTCACATTGGTCCAGTTAACTCGGGGTAAACGTGCCTCTTGGAACAGAACCCCGGTCTTAGCATGTGAAGCAGCTTGGATACAAACACACAGAGAGACTCAGTCCAGAGATGCAGACTCACGCAAAACGCCGTGAGATCTCCGAGACACATTAATAAGTGGCACTTCAGCTCAGGAAGCTATGCTCACTTGAGCTCAATTTTAACTAATGTTCCATGCAAATGACTTGAACTGAATTAACATAGGGAGTGTCATACTTAAAGCATTTCTTTCATCCATACAGGCTCCAAGAACAAATTGTTTGCAGCACTGAGATATCGTCCTGCATATATCTTAACGCTGTACAAATGAAACTTTTGCTTAACAGTGGTTAATGTAGCCACAAGTGACAATTAGGAGACAATATTCTGAATATACAGAATTTAAATTTAAAGTCGTGGGCAACATGAGCACGCGTAGATAAGATGATGAACGATAAGACCAATATCCTTCCTTGCTGACGACAGCCGCTGAAGCTCTACTCAGTATATTGAGTTAGGCAAGAGTGCCCTTCGCTCACAAACTCAACTTTTCATTTGCAATTTCGCACCAGTAAAAATGGCAGGATTACGATTTTTGTGTCCTCTACACGGAGGAGACAAAAGAAAGTTAACAGCCAAGTCTTTAAATAGTGGGAGCCATGGGACGCGTGGACACAATCAGGCTGTCCCATACACCAGAGAGAGGAAGGAGGGCTGGAGACAATTCACTCTACTCTCCAAAGGTTTGGAATCAAGGACAAAGACAAATCTAATAAATTCTATTTAGAGACGGCTCAAAATATAGAATAATTATGTCTGCCATATTTGCAGCTCAATCAATCAACAATATGGCAAGAATGAGGCCACCGAGTCCAGCCAACCCACCGAAGGACCCGGGTTATTACCACTTCTAATTAGATAGTCGACAAAAGACGCGCTGATAAGCACTTATTTTCTCCTTCTTCCACATTGAAAACGATAACCTCGGGCATGTTTTCTTTCTTCAAACAGCTTGACAAATAAACTTTTTTTCCTATTTTTTCTCTGTGACGCTTTTACCTTCACCTTCCAGAGTGTGTGTGTGTGTGTGTGTGTGTGTGTGTGTGGGGGGGGGGGGGGGGTGGAAATAGAGAAAATAGGCTAGCTCGTCCCTAGTTTCATAAACTTTCTCCATTATTTCATTCGCCACTGAAAACTTCACGGGGAAAATGAAGACGTTTTTCTTTTTCTTTCAGCAAGTTGGTTCTTCTTTCATCGCACTTCTCTTTTTCCGCCGAACAAAAACAGGCAGGAACAGAGGGAGAGAAAGAAAGAAAAGCCGAGCGAGACCTTGAAGAAAAAGCCGAGATGGCTGAACATTCATCATTATAGTATTTTTTTTTCTCTTATTGACAGTTCTTCAGAATACAGATGTGGTGTGATTGTAATCTGACAGCATTCACCTTCCCATCACAGAGTATTGATGGAAATCAAAATGTGTAAAGGCCATGATAGATGGGGAGCATTTTTTTCCGCCGACGGTGCAATATTGCTTGGATCAGGGAAATCGTACCTGGGCAGAGATGATTTAAAAAAACCAAGAGGTTGGACGTAGATGTTGGCTACCAGGCGAGCTAGCCAACAAAATGAAGGGCATTAATCTTTGGGAAGCACACACTTTGAGTCCAGGTGCCATCGCGGCTTTACAGAGATGCGTTTGATAGAAAAATGGAGGCAGAATGATGTCTTTGTCCTGCCGTCCAAACTGCTCCAGCTTATAGCTTTGCGTCATGGAAACCAGAGCTCGGATCGATCCACAGCCCCACGTTAACTACACCCCCGAGAGATGCCGGCCCTGTCTTCTGTTTAGGTATGTGTGTGTGTGTGTGTGTGTGTGTGTGTGTGTGTGTGTGTGTGTGTGTGTGTGTGCGCGCGCGCGCGCCTGTGTGTCCAGTCAATCTCATCAGCGCAAACAGAGAAAAATGGATAAACAATGGCAAAGCAAACACTGTGGCCGACAGGAGGGAAAAGGAGAGAGGCGGGGAGGGACGGCGAGAGACGGATGGAGAGGGATGGAGACGGATGGAGACGAATGGAGAGGCGGGGAGGTCACGGGGATAACCGAGGGAATGGAGAGCGAAACAGAGAGAAATGAATGGTCGGAGCAGACGGTGGAGAAAACCGGACGGACGAGAAGCTATGAGCTGACAAAAGTTATTGGCAATAAAGAAAAAAAGCGGGGAAGAAAGCAATAGAGGAGGGTAATTAGGAGCGGAGGAGGCAATAAGAGGGGACCGAACAGTGGAAGACGGAGGACATGAACTAAAATAATGAAGAGGGGAAAAAAAAAAGAAAAAGCGATTGATCCGAATGAATCGATCACTCACATCAATTGACGACGGGTGGAGATCGCGCTATTTGCATATTTCAAGTAATGAGGCTATTGGTGACAACAGGCAATGAACAATGTGTGTGTGTGTGTGTGTGTGTGTGTGTATTTCCGCACCTTAAATATAGTTTTATTGCAGTTGCATGTTTTTATTGCACGCAACAATGTGCGTACGCTCTAAGGTTACGCGTATGCCGGCGCGGTTATTAATATTTTAAATCACTTTAATTACAAAAAAGGAAGAAAAAAAAAATTGCACTAGTTGGCCAAAAGCAATTAAGGGAACTTTAATCTCCTTAGCAATTATGCTGTGGGGCATCCTTAACGCCGTCATTTCTGCCCGCTACATTTCCAGAAAGGTCAGTGGAAATTGCTTTGTGTTATTAGAACAAAGACTTAGCGATGAGCTTGCGTTCCTCATCTTGCCGGTTGGCCTCGTCGCCGGGCCCTCAGCCCGCCTCCCCCGGCCATCTGCACACATCCCTCCATCCATCTCCCCACGCCCGTCTCTCGCTACTCGGAATCTGCGGTTCCGCTCGCAAGTGTTGATTGGTGTGAAAAGTAAGTGTATCGTGGGGTTTAAAAAAAATAAATCAAAAATACCAAGACTGTGGCACTGCATTAAAGGCATTAGCGGAGTCCCTTGATGATTTCATTACAGCGTCAGTAGAACCGCGGTCGTCATGAGTTGGTTGTGAGAGCGGCTTTGACTTGCTATGCGTCATTTCAGAGTGTGAGCTCTGTAATCTGTTGTTTCTTTCCCCGTGTCACGGCATTACGCGGCGGACGCAGTTCCTCTTGTTGACTGTTCAATGACTTCTCTCCTCTTCCCTTTCCTCGTCCTTGTCTCTATTTCCGTCCCTCCCTCCCTCCCTCGCTCCGTCCATCCGTCCACCCATCTGGCTGAGGTGAGAAGTGGTAGGCCGAGGAGAGCGGAGTGGAGTGGAGCGAGGGATGGAGCGACAGCTGGAGCCGAGTCAGACAAGGAGAGACAAATTACCCCTCTAACGAGAGCCATTCATCATCTCTTCATCTCTCCCTCCTTCCATCTCTCTCTCTTCCTCCTCCACACCTCTACGTGAAATACGGCACACCTGGATGGCAGCACGAAAAAAACAAAAGAAAAGAGACACTCTGATCTGCTAAACAACTTTACAGTCGATGTTGTTCTCATCTAGTCGCCGCTCGCGCTGCTGAGGCGATCTGCACGCTCTTCTATTAAGGTGAAAATAAGGAAGAGAAGAAGGGAGGCAGGGGATGGAGGGAGGGGGGCACAACAAGATAAGGGAGACGCAGAATGATTGAATGAGCGTTGCGCGGGGAAGAGGGAGGAAAAGAGAAACGACACACCCATGCTGGCACATGCAGAGACTCATTACCATGGCTGCTGTCAGCACAGATGTTGGACTGAGGGGGAGCTGTCAGTCAGTGCGCGTGTGTGTAAGTATGCGCGTTTATGAGTGTGTGTGTGTGTGTGTGTGTGTGTGTGTGTGTGATAGTGTCTGACAGTGATCTGAGGGCTATTTAGTGATGACAGCTGCTGACACAATGGGCCCTTTTCTCTATTTATCTATACAGTGCAGTCTGTCTCCTCCATCTCTTCTCTCTTCCTGCTCCCCCCCACGCCCCCTCTCCCCTTTTTATTTTTTCCCCCGAAATCCTCGCCTCCTCTTTCCTCTCATTCATTCCTTTCTAATATTTCCCATCTTGCCCCGTCTGTGGTGAGACGCGCACCTGTTGCCGCCTGTGTGTGCGAGCAACAAATGGATGTCGCCGCCTATTCAGGATCCGTCACCCGCCTCTGCCACAACCTCCCTCCCTCGCTTCATTCCTTTTCGTAATGGGGGAAAAAAAAACCCTGAGTGATAACGCAAGTAAAGAGGGAGATGAGGGGATGATTCAACGGACGTGATTTAATGAGTAAAGTTGGGCTTTTGCAGCCTGAAGAGATGATTGTATCAGTGGCTCTTTCTTTGATGTGTCTGGGTTCTTCTCTGGCTCCGGTCCTGTCTTTCATCACGCCTGCATCACTCCATCATTACACATCTGACCCTCCACACACACACACACACACACACACACACACACACACACACACACACACACACACACACACACACACACACACACACACACACACACACACACACACACCACACACACACACACACACACACACACACACACGATTTCCGTTTTTTACATTCATTCCAGGACTATAGCTAAGGCTCATCATTTTCGCTGCGGCAGATCCGTTATAAATGATTTCCAGCTAAATATTCTGCTCCCATGCAAGAAAAGGCCCCATTGTTTGCACTCCCAACTTTATTTTGTATTATCATATCACAATATTTGGCCAAAACGTTAGTGATTTTCAACTAGACATTGCCCGACTCAGTAGTTTTCTCTAAAGCGAGCCTTCTAATAAAGAGTCCTCAGATGACTGACTTATCAAACATATCAAAAAATACTCACGCATACACTTCATACAATTCTTTGAAATGTAGAAGAAAGAAATGCATATGTGGAAATCAAAAGATGACGGCAGAAATTATTCAAAAGACCTTCGCCTTGTTCCATCTTTTCAACCACCAGCTAAACCCCACCAGTGAGGCCATTCATGATGAATAGCTTCTGATGATTACGCGCCTCTTAACAACCTTCTTCTTGCCCTCACATGGCTGCATGCTGTCGGAATAAAACCTCAAAACTCCCCTGAGAGACGTGGCATTGCACATGGACGTGTACGGTGGCACGCCTCAGGAACACATCATCTCTAAGTAATCCCCTGGTTAAAGTGGCAGTTGTTTCCGTTTTGTTTTTCTTCTAGTTTCGAGAAGAGCGACGAGGAGCGATGAGAACCGACCACGCACGCTGAGTCTGTGCGACACACTCGACCTTTTGAACCAAACGCACAAAAAAAGCGCCAATATGCATCAGCTAATCGAAACATGCCTCGCTGTTGCTGCGAAGTACAAGTGTGTGTGTGAGTGTGTGTGTGTGCAATACATAGCATTAGGATGCTGCGGCACACCCGTGCTGTCCATTGTCAGAGATGTCCACTGCGTAACTTGGGGCTACCGTGGAGGCTGCATTACCATATAAATTACATCCATGTTGCTGCTGCTGCTGTGGATTGATGGTATTGTTATGGATTCTACGCATTGGACCCTCATTGAAAACAATCAAAATAAATAGCCTCCTCCTCCCACATAATGCACACACACACACACACACACACACACTCGATGATAACCGCACGCGCACATGTCCGAGCATGCGGCCGTGAAACCACACAGGAACAAACTCTTAACCCCAGGTGCAGGCAGATAGACACCCGTCCCCTCGGCCTTCCATTACCTTTGAACATGCTCTGAATGCCTGGAAAGAGCAATCCTGCAGATCTGTGGGGGTGCGTTTGTGTGAGTGTTGCGCAAGATGTCACAATGCATATGTTCGGCAAACTGCCCGATGCCTATTTGTAAGTCAATTTGACGGCAGGAGACAAACATGTCATTTTAAAAGTGCAGGAGACACAATAAACATATAAATCAGTACCAGAATAATCACATATAAAAGGTATAAAATTCAAAGAACCAAACAAAATGAAGTAATGTCTTGTCACAAATTAGATGCTGAAGCTTGAAAAAGAAAGAATATAACCCAATTATCTCCAAATTTGTTATTCAATAAGAAAATACAATGACAGCGACTGCACCACGACCAACAAATCTCTTAATAAATGTAAGGGCCAGGCAAAAGCAATTTTTCACAACAAATTCAAGTGTAGATTTAATGATACCAGCGAGGCATATTTTCCCACTTGAGAGCGAAACACGGACGAGCTCTCTGAGGATTGGAGGCAGCACTTGGGTCTTGGCGCAGAGAAGACACGAACAAAACCCTCTGAGTTTGATAACGTATCAATATCTGTGTTTGATACCTCGGAGGGAGAAAGCCTTTTATGAGAAATCGACAGGGTGAAAAGTCGAGCCCCTCAGAAAGTTTAGCGACACGAGACACAAATTGAGAGCGACATGAGGAGACGACGAGGTTCGCCAGCGCAAAACACATTCCACGTTTTCAGCTGTTTGTCATGTAAAAAGGTTGAGAAACAAATCTCAGCTTCATTAATTAGCACTTGTGTGTGAGCCATCGGAGCTTAATTTAAACATCAACACCTATTCCGCGACACCCTAGATTTCCACTCGGAAAGTTGCAGCTACTGCCCACAGTCACCTGTTTTACGGTGGATTTCACTTGTAGAAGACAACAATGTATTTGCATTTTAAGAACGGGCTCTTTTTGTGACATTTTGTAAGAGAAGACTTGCACAAAAACCCACAATCACCCACAATCACCCAGTATCTCAAAGAACGGCAGTCTTCGAGAACTCAATGCAAATGTTCTAAAGAAAAGAGGCATAAAGAAACATGTGCAGAAACAGTGCACACAAAAAACAAGCATCTTGCGCACACACTTCAGCACATGCATGCCTGTACATGGACACCTATTCAACCAAGCAGGGCCCCACTGAACCAACCGGTAATTGCAGCAGTTGCTATGACAATCTAGTTCCGTGAAAAAGAACCGAAAACATCTGAAAGACAAAGAGACAAAACAATAAAGGAAAGAAAAAAAAGATTCGAAAGAGAGAAAAGACGGAGGAAGAGCCCTCGGAGGAAGATGAGATGGTTCTGTAAGCGATGAGGATTTGTTTGGTGCACGGATCTGCCGGTTTGCGACCTCGTGCAGTCACAGATAGCATGTCGTATTGTAACTTCATGAATAAACTTGATTTCTATCTTTTTTTCCTGGTTGTGATGTTACATTATGTGGAATACGTGTGTGTGTGTGTGTGTGTGTGTGTGTGTGTGACAGTGAGCTTGTGAGGCTGAGTCAGCAGTGTCTCTTTTGACAATTAGCAAACACACACACACACACACACACACACACACACACACACACACACACACACACACACACACACACACACACACACACACACACACACACACACACACACACACACACACACACACACACACACACACACACACACACACACACACACCAGCCAGTGGATAATGAGTGTACTGCAGCCTGTTGCTGAGAGAAACCTCTTGTCTCTTTGATGTTCTGCAGGCTCTATTTATAGCAACAGCTGAGGAAAAAGGACGGAGAGCTGAAAAACACAGTACACAGCCATATTGTACTCTCTCTCTCTCTCTCTCTCTCTCTCTCTCTCTTTCAAGGTGAACAGGCTGGAGTCAAAACACTCTGGGCCAAATTCACTGAGCCTTCTGCTTCTCGGGTTCGGACGCACTCGGCGCCTCGGAGCTGTGTGCGCGTTCTTCATCAAAGAGACACGCCGATGCGAAGCTGCAGTCGTGCTGTCGCAACTTGTGGGCTTCTAGCTTTTGTGGACATGCGCGTGAGGGGAAGTGCACCAATAATAAACATAGCAGGAAAAGATACGACACTGGTTGATTCGGCTGGATTTTTACGAAGGCGCTTTCGATTCGCGAGGGCCGTTGTTACAGTGACAATTCTCGTCTTTAAACAAAACTGTCTGTGGCAAAACCAACTGTGTTGTGTGTGAGGGGGAGCTGCAGTGAGTTTGTTTCGGCGACCTCAAGGGCAAAGTGGAAGTGCCATACATGTTCTTCATAATGTCCAGCAGGGGGCGAGTCACGGTAACTATGACCTCTATGAACTGCTTTACTTTTACAAACCTTTCTAGTTATAGGTAATTATTACAATTTAAATATAATAGACGGCCAATTTATTTTCACGGGTAGAGTGCAATTGTGGGCATAGCTAATGGAATTGACATTTTGAATATTCCAAAATGCTATATTTTTGGGGATCTCAGATAAATCCTGCTGACGAGCTCCTCATCGCCTGAGTTAGGAGGCTGTCCTGAACGCTGATTGCATTATTAGCTGCTGCCTCGGTAATTCAAATGTTAATCACTTGCAGATTGCGAGCTCAAACTGAACAAAATGTGAACAAAATGTGCAGCGCAAACTTCCAGCAGTGCACCTTCATGGATGCGACACAAATCGGACCGACCACCTCCAACAGGGTGGAGAGAAGCGATTGGAGATTACCATGCATGTCTGGGCTCTTTGAAGTAGCTGCTGCATTGGTTATGGATGGCTGAGTCCATAACCAATGTGTGGCTGTGTGTGTGTGTGCGGGAGTGTGTGTGTGGGAGTGTGTGTGTGTGTGTGTGTGATAGGTTGAGTCAGAGACCTCTGTGGCCCACTTCCGCAGAATGTCGGATGCGGTTTGTGTTTTGATGCACACGAAAAACCTGCATCAACACATTGCACGTATTAGACTATATACACCCATCCATCCATTTCTTCTGCAAGATCACACGCTCGTCATCGTGTCGCCTTACAATTAGCACAGCTTGCATCAGCTGACTCGGAGGAATATGGAAGTCCCCATGATGATGGACTTCACATGCGGTATTGCATCTGAGTGTGTGCGTGTTTCGGAGCGCTTGTTTGTGTGCCCGTCTCGCACAAACACTCTCTTGCAAACGTGATGCAACTCTCCAAGGCACAACCTGCAAACCCATTCGGCTCATAAACAGTTGTGCCCAGCCAAGCACATGCAAAAGACTTGACTCGGCACTGGAGGAGACAGACAGCCCAGTCGAATGTTCAACGGCGGGCTATTAGTCTCACCCCCTCGCTATGCAGCGCAGGCCTCGGAGACAAATAATAAATGCTAATCTTTGTAGGACGACGCCAAGTCAGTCAGTTTAAGCTGAGAGCGTTGAATGAGATTTTTAATTACTGCATGACCTGGGGTATATTAGCGCATATTAATGAGGATCATTAACCTAGAGGTAACTAAGACCCCTCCTCCTTAACTACAACTGATAGCACCTCTGCTGTCTGGCACTGAACTATCAGCGCGTTGATGTGCGTGTGTGCTTTTAAAAATTCACAGATGGCTTATACGGTCCTTTTTTTTTATAATAAACCGCACGTCCTTGGTAAAAGTAAATAACTCAATCTCCTTTTACAGCTGTGGAATTATACAGCTGAAAGCTTGATCTATGGGTTTCAAATCTTGCAAATGGCAGGGGCGGGCGCTGTGGAAGAAAGTATGTTCATCTGGTCTCTAATGCGGAGATGAAAAATATGAATGTTTCAATGGGCAGCGAGTAAGCACAGCACAGAGCAGAAAGAAAGAAGCCTTTCAGGTGACATATGCAAAGGTCAAGGTAATTTCAATGGATAAAGAAGAAGACAAACAAAAAAAAAGGATTTTCTTTTTTGACATTCTCTCTTCTTTGACTACAAGGGTTGAGGTGGGGCAGAGCAGGCCCCATCTCCCCCTCCTGCAGTGTAAATACCAGGGACGACGTTGACGTCATCCACCCATCCTCGTCTCCAACCTCATGTGTCAGCTCTGCTGTTGGAGCGCCGCTCTCAGTGTATAGAGGCAGACGCTTTTATCTCAGAAGTGGCCGGACCAGCCGTATTTGGCTTGTAACATTTGCTAAGCAAACACGCACGCACGCACACACACACACACACACACACACACACACACACACACACACACACACACACACACACACACACACACACACACACACACACACACACACACACACACACACACACTCTTCCTTATCTCTTACTCTGTCCATTTCTCCCCACTCTCCTGTCTCAGCAGTTTATCCTTTCATCTTTACATAACTGTGCCGTCCCTCAGTGAACCCGCTCTAAAACTAGATGTTGCACGCACGCACGCACGCACGCACGCACGCACGCACGCACGCACGCACGCACGCACGCACGTCCACCTGAGGAGCCTCCTCTCCCACTATAACTCCATATCGTGTCTCTGCTGATGCCGATACGTCGGCTGGAGTAAAAAAATAAAATATATCAATAAGATGACAGGAGTCAGTTGCACCGGTTACACACGTCGGGCTTATGTACGAAATACAGAGCGACACAGCGGAGGAAAAAGGGCTTCTTTGTGCAGTGAATCCCGGAGAAAGAATGAGGGCCGCGTTGCTGAGAGTTCTGGGTGGTTACATGCACAATAGAGGCAATCGCTCGAGCTGTGTGCTATTCTGCTGGTGCTGGTTTGGAATAATGGGGCATACCGCTGCTCTCCGGTAGCCATTTACATTGTATAATCTGATGGGGAGTGTAGTATGGCTGAACGCGCTGTATACTGTTTGAATTTAGACAATGGGGCTTTGGTTTGATGCAAATTGCTTGAGTGTGTGTGTGTGTGTGTGTGTGTACGTGTGTGTGTCTTCCTTCAGTGCACCGTTCATTAATTGCCATTCCCAGTGGTCCGCGAGAGAGCCCAGGACTCCTATGGGCATCTGCACCTTCATTAGACTCTACTGATCATCACTCCGCAGCACCAAGAGAGGCCCTGTTCCTCTCTTTCATCACTCAGTCTTTCTCCTCACCACTCCCCCTTGCCTCTCTCCCATTCTGCCAACCCCACCGTTTTCTTTTCTTTCTTTGTTTTTTCTTCTTCTTCTTTTTATATGTTTTATATATTTCTCAACCACACCCTGCGGTGTCGTTCTCTTTAAACACTATCTTCATGGCACTTCTGGGTTTATTGGGCCGGTTCCGAGGCGGAAAAAGGAAATTATTGGAAAGAGCAGAGCGAATGTATGAGAACGTTCTGGATTAGCTGCAGCTGAACACTGCCACTCTCTCCTCCACCTCCACCTCCCTCCCCACAGAGCCCGCCCCCGAAACCCGCTGCCCCTCGGTGTATCCCGCTCCCTCCTTTTCTAATAGCTCATGATTTCGCTGCCTCCCCTACTCATCCTTCAACATTTATGTCACTTTACCCCCTCCCCACCACCGCCACCCCTACCCCCCCCTCCACTTCCTCCCGCCCCTCATCTCGCCCGCGTTCTTTTGCATTTTCATTCCCATCAGCCCTTCCTTTCGTCATTATCTCTCAGTTAATACTTCCCAGTGTTTCAATCCCCAACGCGAGTGGTTCTTACCCCCAGGGGGCGGGTTTGCCAGCACTTCACAGACCCCTAAAGACATGTAATGCACCCAGTGCACCCCCCATCGCCCCCATATCACGCTCTCTCTCTCCCTCCCTCCCCTCCCTTTCTCCGCAGTGCATGAGAGACGCCAGCTGGAGGAAACAGAGAGAAATGGGCCCAATTACAGCATTGGGAACTGAAAGTTGGCTAATTAACTCTAATTCGCTAACAAACTGCTTTTTCACCAGGAATCATCTCTCTCTGTCACATGTCACACACATGCACGAGGACCTGCATTTGCATGCACTGCCAAATAGTAACAAGAAGAAGGGGAAAAAAGAAAATGCACATCCACATTCAACTGCAGGTACACAATACACACAAAAAAACTTTCCCTCGCCCCCTCCTAATTCCATCGACACACACGAGCCCACACAAATGTGCGCGGGACCCACTTGCTCAGCTGTATTTACCGCAAGGGCAATATGTTGATTACGTTAGAGTGGCTGATTATTGCACAGTGACAGTAAAGGAAACAAATGTCTTTCATAGGCAGGCATCTATCTCAGCAAGAGGGCTCCTAGCTACAGACTATGGCAGCGAATGACTGCGCTGCATCCAGCTATGACAGACGAAAGAAAGAGGGCAGGAAGAGGAGGCAGGGTGGGAGGAAGAAAAGGAAAGAAAGAGGAGAGTGATTGCGCAAATGAGGTGAGGGGAGAACAAAAAAAAAAGTTAGAGGAGCGACAGATGGGGAGGAGGAGGAGAAAAAAAGAAAGATGAATAAAGGATGAAATCAAAAAAAGAAAAAAAAAAGTGGATGGATGGAGGCAGAAGAGCGAGGAGACGGATACAGAGCGAGTCGCTGGGTTTTGTACTGAAGCTGTGAAACTGTTTGTCCCTTCAACGGGATAATGGCGGTTAGAGGCAAGAACAATAGGTTTATCTGGAGCAAAGATGCTATCTGGGGTAAAACACACACACACACACACACACACACACACAAACAAACGTACAGGCTGTAGGATGTTTCATCACTTGTGCGTTACGGACTGAATGTGGAATTACAGTGTAGGCCGCACTTGGAACAATACGCTTGTCAATGTTGAGTTATAAGAGCAGGTGTCCAGTGGGCACAACACCTCTGAAATGTCTGATCCTCCACACACACATACACATACGCACACACACACACACACACACACACACACACACACACACGCACACACGCACACACACACACACGCACACACGCACACACGCACACACACATGAGTAGGAAGGGTAAAGGCATCACTTAAAGCCGTTGTGTGTGATAATATACATGGCTATCACACACACACACACACACACACACACACACAAACACGCACACAGTATGCAGATGTTTTTAGACCCCCTCCCCCCGCACAACCTTTTCTAACAGATCACCCTGCGATGAGATTAATAGTTCTGCCTCCTCCTTCGTTTCTCCTGATCCACCTCTTTTTCGTCTTGCACTTGATCCATCTCTGTCCTTCTCTCACACCTCATTAGTGATGCTAATACCCCGAGTAATAGGGGATACCATTCACAGTGTGTGTGTGTTTGTGTGTGGGTCTGTGTGACCACACACTCGGGAAGGGACTGTGTCTGGGAAAGGGGAGATGAGTTTCCCCCTCTGATCCCATTTCTCCGTCTGGGCCCTGCTCTCCTTCTCGCTGGGAGAAAATCCGATGGAAATGCAATCACAATCAGTTAGGGTCCAGACGAGGACGGACACACACACACACGCACACGCACACGCACACACACACTCTATTTCACTACCGCAAGGGAGCCATGCAGAAAATTGTTTTGGACATGGTGATGAGGAGAGAGGGGTCTGGGGTTTGGCGAAGGTGGGGGCACTTTTTAATTTACATTTTTAATGTAAAATATCATTCAAAGAGGGAAAGTTAGGCATCTCATTATAACGCTTCTTTATTACACACAAGGCACATCAGTCTCAGGGTACCGCGTCCTGAAAAATATGCACGTGAGCACACACACACACACACACACACACACACACACACACACACACACACACACACACACACACACACACACACACACACACACACACACACACACACACACACACACACACACACACAAACACACGTGTGTACAACCTGCTGAGCCCTGCAGCCATAAGGCTCTTCTACAGACACCATACATCTGGAGAGGGATAATCTACCCTGTCCTCCTCCAGATATCATCACTCACGGATACGTCTTTGGACTCTCCCTCCCCCCCCCCCCCCCCAACCCTCCTTCTCCACCCAGGAGGGGTCACTTTGGGGAAAACTTTTCAGAAAAAAATAGACGCACCAGACGGCGATAACGCAGCTGCAGGATTACGGATGCGGAGGAATTTACTTTCCTTTTCTGCTCATGTCACGACTGAACAACAACGAGTGCTGGTGCGTGAACGGCGAAAATGAGTTGTTTGCCGGTGCCTTCCGAAATGACCCGCATGACCACTATAAAGATGAATCATGTGAGCGTTCTCTCAGGGAAACCTCAGCGGAGGAGAGAAAACTCTGCTTCTCTCTCTCTTCTACGAGGAGGTTGCTTGTCATGTCAAGTGTTTGAATGAACAACTTAAGGCATTTGGATGATCAAAAAAAACAAACATTCATGACCATTCATTTTAAAGCAGTAGTAATCTTGTGTTTGGAGGCAGAACTCAACATAAAGATGAACATCACGTTTTTGATGTATTGGCCTTATGAGGCTCGCTACAGCCAATGTGTCAGCAAGCCATGGCCCATTCACACGTCCAGCAGGCATGGAGCGACATTAGCATTTATTCAGAGTCATGTTTCTGGCAACATGATGACCAATATTTACTCTTCTCTCTGCTCTGTTTTGGTCCCAGAGGGAAATATTTTGGCTCTTTTGCTGCAAAAATGCTCCATCCTGTTTGCCAGCTAGCGCACAGTCGGTGTTTAGTGCTTTTGCAACTGGAAACGTTGTTGCTGAGAGTTTGAAATATTGAAGAAAAAAAAATCGGAACAATGAGCTGATAGAATATTTAAGTGTAGCTTTAAGCACAAGCTCTGCATGTATGGTGCAAGGATCAGGAGCCCGAGCCGAGGAGGGGACTTTGCTCTCAGGGCAGAGGAGGGACGCTTTCAAATAAAGGTGCTCGCCCTCGTGTGTTTGTTCCCACACAATCTGTTGACTTCCACAACAGCACGAACGCTGCGAACGCCATCGCTCTGCTCGATCAAACGGGACACTTCTCGCCTACAGCGGTGCCCCGCCTCCGAGGTCAAAGCCAGTGATGTCATGCCAAAACGGGGCCGCGATGGCCCCCCGGAAGCCCACGGGGCTCCTCGTGGCCTGCCCACGTCACGGACGATCATCATCGGGCCACCGGTCTGACAGGCGGCCGCGAGGGCCGACCACCTGCAGGAACACTAGAGGTGATGCCTCTCATGGCGTGTGTACATGTTTTTGTATGTATATGAAACCATCTGTACTCCACACAATTACAGCCATCAGGATGACAAATCCTCTTTTTTTTTTTGCCGCACACGAACGTCTGAGCGTTCATCACCAACATCTGCGTATGTTTGTGTGGACTAAGAGGACATCTGGCCATGTCAGCAGTGATTTAAATGTTCTCTAAACAGGAGGAGCGAGCTGACACAGTTAATAAACCGCTCATCTGACGGCTGAATTGATTGATGCCGATTTGTGTAAACAACGGTATGCGTCTATTTAAAGCCGGGCCCCTAACCTGCGGTAATTCAAACTCTGTTTGCTTATCGTATTGAGTAGCGCTTTTTAAATCAGAGGGATTTGTGACGGCGCTCTGATAATCATCCCACGAGGACCTCTCTTGTCAAAAAAAGTGTCCGTTCACTTTTTGCTTTTTTGTCCTCTACAAGTCTCCTGCAGTTCTTAAAGGCTGAGACGGCACCGTGGGAGTCTGATCATCTACTGAGTCCACACACACACACACACACACACACACACACACACACACACACACACACACACACACACACACACACACACACACACACACACACAATGAGTTTCCTTTGTGCTGCAGAAAAAGAAAAAGAAAAAACCTACACCTTTAGAAGTGTGTCTGTCAAAATGAAATTGCTGGCTGCATTACAAGCCTTTGAAGGTATTGGAGACTCCTTTTTTCAATCACCCCACAGGCAGGTAGAGAGACATCAGTGTGAGTGTGTAGTTGGACCGTTTGTGAGTTAGGCAATGTTTTCGGTCCTTTTAGTCTCTTTAGCTGCTGATTATTATTGTCTTGGCGACAGTTTGTTGCTGAGCTTGTTGTCGTTTCTCCCCACCCCTCCCACCACCACCACGTCGTCTTCTGGATAAACCTTACCTCTTTCTTCCCTTTCGAACTCTTCACAAAGTCATTTCTCCCAGAGACCCCCGACTGGGGGAAAAACAACAAACTTTCAAAGCCAGCCAAACAATGAGTCACGCATACACACATTCTTCCGTGAAAAGACAGACTCCCGCGGCGGAACATCAAGAGGCAAAAAAACGGACATAATGGCTTTCTGATAATTATTCATAAAGGTGACTTTTTTGCGTGAGCGTCGCTAAGTGCTCGAGCTCAGCGGCATGGAAGGAGCCTGGAGTTAGTCACAACACAGGCAGATGACCAACATTATGGTCCGGCTGAAACAGATTGACACACACACACGCACACGCACACACGCACACGCACACACACACACACACACACACACACACACACACACACACACACACACACACACACACACACACACACACACATACAGATTCCGTGCCTCCGATGTTTCAATTAGCCGCAGAGGACAGCCTGGCCGCACATTGCCTCCCATCTGGGGTTACTGCAGTCAAACAGGCAGGCGGATGGACAGACAGAGTGACGGACATGCTGACGGCCCTCCACGCTTATTTGATTTTGGAGTTGATGAGGACGGGGTGAAACCAGAACACAGTGGTGGGGACAATCGGGAGCCGTATCCTCCCCAGAATCACAATACGGTCTGAGAACATATGGTTGTTCTCCATTTGAGTTTCTGTGAGCGCAACACCTCCGGCTCAACAGTTACATAAGCCCCCCCCCCCCCTACACACACACTCCCCTCTTTGAAAACCATCCTGCACCTTATCTCCTCCGCAGTCTGCTTGAACCGGCTTTTGTTTGCAGCTGCCGGGACGCGAGCGGCGGCAACAACAACAGCAGCCACAACTGTCCCGGAGGACCGGGGGGAAGGAGGGCTGCGTCGCCCCTCCACAATCTGTCCCTCGAGAATTACTCCAACTCCCCCCCCACCCCCCCTGCCCCCCTTTTTATTTCTATCCCCAGTGTTTTCTCCATCTCTGGTTTACAGAGTGATGCTTTATCGTTCCCGTACGGAAGTTTAGAAAAACTAAAACAAAAAAAAGATCAATAAGATGCAGGAATAAGCTAATCCCCCCACCTATCTTTCTGCTCACCTCTCTCGCTCTGTGCGGGCCCCCCTCATCATCTCTCTCATCCTCCCTCCATCTCTTTCTCTCCATCACCCTCTCTCTGGTGGAGGGTAGTAATCCCATTAGGATCAATATTCCAGGCGAGTGAGCATCCTTTCACTGCAGCAATTACAAACCTTTAGAGACATAAAGGAGAGCATTTCTTCACAGCTTAGACCATCAATCAACTATTTAGCTTCAGAGGCAAAGGATGTTGTGTATGTGTGTGTGTGTGTGTGTGTGTGTGTGTGTGTGTGTGTGTGTGTGCATGCGCGTGCACGTGCATGTGTCTCTGAATTCTGCAGCATTGTTCCGTCTGCGTTACTGAAATGACTGTTGGGATTTTCGTCTTATAGATCCTATTATGGGTGTATGAATACATGAGAGAGCTTCTTAATGCACACTTCCCAGTTGGCGGTGCAACAAGGCCCTATCATCTCCCCTGTGAATGCATGTATTAGCATTGTCCACAGTGGGATTTCACAGACGGCTAAGCTGGGATGTTTAGCCAGGGTTAATATTTCATGCCTTCGTGTGCCCCCCCCCCCCCCCCACACTGCTCTCAGCCCCGCCAACCACCCACCCTCCTCTACATCGGAAAAAAAAACACACACAACGTGCTAATTTAACAATCTTTTAAACCGGGTTCCCTTTCAGCTGTGGAGCGTTCCTATGATTGCAACGCTACAACTAAAAAATACAAAAAATGGTTTCCTCGCAAACATAAATACCACTGCAGAAAGAATCCCTCTCTCGCCATCTTCCCCTGAATGCTCTCCTTTCCCTTCTTCTCTGGCTCTAATGAGGTGACGTGACTGACAGGAGCGGCGAGGGCACATCACTACTCATCTCGTCAGCTCTGCGGCCACTTGTGCCCCTCAATGTCACAGGGCTCCTCTTTTAGCCCGGAGGCCCCCCGGCTTCCATCTATCTAGCTGCTCCACAACCCCCATCTGGCGCGCCTGGCCCCGGGACAGAGGCAGCCTCGGCTGGGTGACATCTGGAGGCGTTCTTGGCGGCAGGCTCTGGAGCACCGTTACGGCTGCGACAGAGCTAAGGATGCACTTCGTCAAAGGTCTTCATACACATTCTCTGCAGTGGAGATGTAATCTCTCCGTTAGAGAGGATATCACAGTAACATAACATCAATTCTTCACCGGGGCGGAAAACGGAAAATGGTATACAGCATGTCAGACGCAGCAATGTGGGTTACAGTGGATCTTAAAACAACAAATACTGACTATTAAGATGGCGAAAAAAAAAAAAAAATCATCCAGGAAATGACTCGCTATTTTTACCAACGATGCAGAGCTGCATCATAGCCTGTGGCTCACACTGTCAAAATGATCGTTCTAATTCTTTGCCATGAAAAAATTCAATTAGACTATCATTAGACTGGGCTGATGATGAGGTTCTGTTTATCGTTAACTGCACATTATTCGATTCTTCATTTAACAGGCAGCGCCTCATTTGCTGATGATCCATTTAACAAATGCTTTTCCAAAAGTTTCTTTGGACAGAAAATGTGGAGTTTGTGAATGTGTTTTTTTTTGTGACGACCTCCCCGTCCTGCCAGTTTGACTCAGAAACTCGAGCATATGACGGCATGTGAGGAGACAAAGGGAGTGGCAGGGGGGGGGTTTAACTCGTGGATTGTTGTGTGTAAAAAAAAGGGAGTTGGAGCAAAAGGCGTGCATGTATGGAGGAGTGTTAGCGAGAGCGGCAGAAGGGGCTTGATGGCACTTGTGGTAGTGGATTAACTGGTACATCCCGAACAGAAAGTGGGGGCTGGAGAGAAGAGGCTAAAGCCGAGCCCTCTTCTCTTTTCTTTCTACCAACAATAGAGAGGGGGACAGATTGACTCCTATAGGGCCAGCACTGTCTGTTATTCTGTTTCCTGCATCCCATTTCTATAAATCTCCAAATTCTAACACTTACAGAGAAAAAGGAGTCCACCAGCGTCCCCAGTTGCACTTAAAACCCTGCAGGACAGAATTTGGCACCGCACCCTCGTCCCTCCCGGTCGATCCACCCGCTGCCATTGTATCTGCTGCACATCCTTTGCCTTTCCATCACATTAATCCCACCACGCACGCACTCGTTCCCTTCAGAAGACCCTGGAGACGGAGAACACAGCCTAACAAGGGAGCAGGGGATGACAACAGGGCTCTGGGAGAGGAGCAGCGCTGGAGGAGAAAGTAGCAGGGTGGAAGACATCTTTCCTCGGATTCAAACTGTGCATATTTTCATCTTTGCTCATGGACCAACTCCCACAGGACATCCGCGTGCCAAAGCAAAGGCCCGCTGTGTCTGTTTACTCCGAAGAGACGGAATCCAAACTCATTTCGGTAAAGGGAAATTATATCTCCTTTGATTGCGGCGTGTGAACGCGAAAAAAAAAAAATTGCTATCAAAGCCGCTAAGCTCCTAAGTCCTGTTCCAACACCTTCGAGGAGCTAAACGCTCGCTCGACAAATATGAACCGAGCGCCGTCTCGTGAAACACAGCGGTCACATATAGTGGAAGGCAGCAAAAGTGCTCACAGTCGAGCGCAATAATTGAGAGATGAGATTTTTTTTGATTTTATCCAAACTGTGAAAATTGGAAACACAGTGTGAGATCTTTTATGGAGAGCATCCTCGCTGCCTGAACTGCCTGTTTACCGACCGGCATTAGCGGTTCTGACGGTTGGCCTTGGAAACACAGTCCACCATCGGCGAGACGACGGCGATATCACATACACCGGAGCTCGGAATACAAACAATGGCTTTAAAGTGTGTTTATCTCCCCGCACACCTTCCCAATTATAATGTCAAGAGAAACGCGCCCGTGAATCAACAAACAATTTTCCTCCTCGACGTCCCGCCTGCAAGACATATTTAGAGGAAATAAATGCATGGAAATTCAAATGGAGCCCAGTAATGTGGTTGTATTGTCGCCACTTTGTTTGCCTCCCCTGCTCTCTGCTGCATGTTAAGCGGATGCATGCGTGTACGTGGGTGAGGAGATATGCGCTGACAGTCTGGCAGCCTCCATCAGAGCCCTGCATCTCTGTCAAGACTGCAGAGGAGAAGAGCAGCAAAGTGGAAAATGAGCGGAAAGGAGGAGGAGGAGATGTAAAATAGGAGCAGAATGGGAGGGAGGGCAAAGTGGATGATCAGAGAAGGTTAAATAAAACAAGGGGTGGGAAAAAAATGGACGTGATTGTGCCGGCGAAGTGGCGACAAAGAAGATACTGTCGCATCAAAGGGTGGATAGAGGAAGGGCAGACGACATGGAAGAGGGGTGACGAAAACTGCCGAAGTAAATAAGAAGAAGAAGAAGAAAAAGAAGAAGAGATGTAATAGGAACCGGAGGTGTGTGTGTCTCTGTTTGTGTTGCGTGTATACGAGCAGGAACTGGTGTAGGTGAGTGGCAGGGTGTAATAAGAAATGTGACCTATTGATTGGCTGCAGAAAAGATGTCAGAGCTCAGCGGTTGGGGGGGTTGGGTGCATCCACATCACAAGACAAAATGTCTTCCTTCCTCTTCCTCTTCCTCTCCTCCGTGTATTCATTTCATCTTCCCCTGCTCACAATTCACCCACTCACCGACGCATCTCTAGCATCAAATCCTGAGACTTGGCGACAGATAAAAATCTGGTTGTTATATGATTACGACGTGTGGTTAGGGTAACGGCGCCCTAGGGCTGCGGCGTTACTGCACGGGAGCGTTAAACTCAAGAGGAAGTGCCCCCCCCCCCCGCTCCCCAAATTGACAATCCAATTAAACGACCATGTGTCATGTTAAGAGACGGCTGCAGACCACCCAGGGACAACAACACGTACTGCTATATTTGTGGCCGTCAGGAGTCTGTTTGTAGAGAAAGAAGAAAAAAAAAGCGAAAGAAAAACATCCCACTATAGCAAAACACACACTTACACACAGCTTATATCATCATCTCCATCCCCGCTCCTCCAGGCGACCGTGTAGGATGAAAAGAGCGCGGCTTGACCTTGACTCTTCCAATTGTCCGTAACAGCAAACCGGGGGCCGGCCTGCACGCTGTGGACTATTCAGCCTATGGTATCTGCTTCTGTGTAACAAGCTCCCGCTCTCATGGCTGACTTTGTCAGTGTGTCTGTGTTTGCAGGAGGAGAGGAGATCAGAGGGGTAAGTACACAGGAGGCCTATAGACAGACCAAACACTTCAAATGCCATGCGGGTGATTGATTAGCTGGCCTGACCCGGACTCCTGCGTCAATGAGATGGAGCATGAAAGAGCATCAAAGGGAGGATGTTCAAGAGTGTGTGTATGTGTGTGTGTGTGTGTGTGTGTGTGCGTGTGTCGGGTTCCTAATGCTGAAAGGGCCGTTCATTGCTGATCAACTGCCAGACTCTCAGTCAGTTATTGATTAGCTTGTTTGATATTTAAAAGGGAGATGAGGAAGAGTGACACAAACTTTATTTTCTTAATCTCTGCTGATTTTGTTTCTAATGTAGCTGATTTTGGGGAGCCAAGGTGCAGCGCACTACAGCTGTTTGGAGCCATATTTGTGGCTATATGTCCTTTAAGTAAAGCAACCAACCACCACCGGTGCTAACCATGATGGGTATTCTCAGCAAAATAGAACGAAAGTAAAAGTAAAAATTTTGCAGATGGTATTAGTTACATTTAACTGTTAACTAAGGTTTTCTTTTACTAATTTATATACAGTTCGGTATTTTAATGCATTGGCTCCCAACTTTAATTCAACCTTTATTTATCCAGGATAACCCCATTAAAAAAACAAAGCATCAAATAGTTAAAAATAAAATCTGAAAACAAAATGAGACCACAGACTTAAAGCAAACCAGCAATTTGCATTAATCAAAGCATTGTGATTCCATGTTAGGACACAAAAGATCCTTAATCCTGTTACTATGCTGTTATTATCTGAAGAAGATCAGGGTTAGAAAACTTTAACTTTAAAAGTGTTTTCACAGAGAATGGTATGACGCTCCATATTGGTCCACTAGCAGGGACGTTGCAGTTATTGAGGATGAATTACCACAAATATTAGTATTCATGCTTTTGCATAAAATGTTGGATAATCTTTTGCTCTTTGGGACACAAATACTTAATACAAATACCTTATACGTGATACTTAAGTGCAGTACTTCTAGTTGAGTAGATGTACTTATTTACTTTCCACCAACAGTCTGTGAAGAACAGCTGTGTCTGTTCCTCTGTGGGAAGTAAAATAAAACATTGTCCATACGCGTGATCTCAGTTTGAGGGCTACAACTTTATAACAGGGAACCTGAGGACGTGAAGTTTGAAAGATGTAGTAATTCACCCGACAGCAAGGGGGCTAATGTACTGTATAGGATCCTTGCTTTTGTATTGCACTAAACAGCGTCAGAACGAGCGTGGGTATACGGGGCTGATTCGCGTTGAGTTGTTTCACAGATTACAGGAACCTGCACATCTGACACTGAATGTGATTTAAGGTCCCCCGAAGTACCACCTTCACCAGATCCAGACGTGGGCGCAGAGGCAGAATGAGAGGAGGAACCGATTTTATTCGCACAGAGCGGAGTTAAGTGCATCCTTCATTGTTTCCTGTGAGCCTTATGTTGCACCACACATCCGATGCAACGCGCCTGTTCCCTTTTATCTGCGTCTCGACTTTATGCCTCGTTCCTCCCAATATCTGCCTGGCTGCAACCAACCCTGTGTCGACCAATTTATGCGGAGGCACATTATCCCATACGGGGCCCATCTAGACAATCAAGGCTACCCGAAGAGACCCTGGGGGAGATGGGGGGAGGGAGAGGGTGAGGTGGGAGGGCACATGCAGGAGTCGGGGGGAGGGGGGGGGCGAGGGTGGGAAACAGGCGCCGAAAAAACAATGAGGCAAAATCAGAAGATAAACGAGGCGCTATTTCAGTGGCAGGATTTATGTACTGTCAACATTACCCTCGCTATTAGGGGGAATCCAATTACTCTGCGCCTCTCCTCTCCTTTCTCTCTGGGAGGGAGGAAAATAAGGGAGCGAAGGAGTGAATGATGGAAAGAAAATGGATACAGAAAGGGGGAACAGGAACACCTCTGCATGATTTATCCAATTTCCAACACATATTTAGATATTAAGGAGAGGGAGCAAGGAAAGGGAGGGCAGAATGGACTCAACAACTGAGTGAAAGCGACAGGAGGGAGCAGGATGCACAATGGCGCGGCCTAAAGCGATAACACCGGGTAAAGGGACGCGACTGACTGGCTCTTGTGCGCATGAGAGAGGGATATTAAAAAAAAGAGAGAGAGAGAGAGAGAGAGGAAGGGGAGATTCGGAAAGACAGAAGCTTCCTCTAGATTTAATTGCATGCACCTCAGCTTTTAAATGGCTGATAAATTATACATGAAGGATGCTGAGACAATAATTATGAGCTGTTTTAGTGCAGAGCGGGCGGGATGAGGACAGACAGCCAGCCAGCGGCGGCGGAGGAGTGGAAGGCTGGAGTCGGCCAAGAAAAATCCCCGCGGAAGATCTCTGGAGAGCGCGCGGGGTCTAGGATCGGAGGAATCACGGTGCATTATCATGGATATCATGGAGGCTACGCGGAGCAAGTAAATTAGAAGGGCTGGTGGTAGTCTCAGGGAAGCATCACACACAAACACATGCGCTGGATCCCTTTTCAATCCGGTGCCCTCAGGAAGCTCTGGCCCCCCAGAATTCCGGCTTTGTTGACGTGACCTCGCCTGCAGTGCAGATAACACACACACCGGGGCTCCTTGCATTCTGTCAATGCTCCCCAAACGTCTCCTCGCCCCAAACTCTTTCACTCTTTCTCACCCTCTGTCCCACCACGCCCCTCCATCGGCGGATCTTTAAGCAGCGGTGACGCATTCTTCCTCAATCTCTTGATAATCGTTATAAATCTCTATTAAACTCCCACCTTCTGGATGGATGGGGTGTCAGCCCACATCTGGCACTCTATGAGAGATTGTGTGTGTGTGTGTGTGTGTGTGTGTGTGTGTGTGTGTGAGGGTTTTGAAATCCATAAATGACTGTGTGGGAGAAAAAGGAGAGGAAATGAGAGAAATGGCAAAAGGCAAAAGAAAAAAGGATGACAGAAAATCAAACATCTCTTCCTCGACGCGCCGTCCGTCCGTCCGCTCTTCAGCCGGCGTGTGTTTCTGTGTTTTCATGAGCCCTTTATCTTGTTTCGCAGGGCTTGTTCGGAAAGCTGCGCGGGGAGCAGCCAGCGGTCGCGGCCGTCGCTGTTGTGCCCTTAAGCACAGCCACTTAACCCGGGCTAACTCACTCACTCAATGCACTCAATACCCAGTCGGGCAAAAATGGAAAAGCCTGCAACGGCATGCTGCTTAGCATAAGGAGCTATAAAAAGACACAGAGCTGTGCTAATGCTGTGTCCACAATCCGCGTGCTTGTCATATCTGCTAAAGCTGTGTGTGTGTGTGTGTGTGTGTGTGTGTGTGTGTGTGTGTGTGCTTGGTCCTTAGTGGCTAGCTGGGGGCACCGCCACAATGGATGGCGCCATCAGCTCAGAGGCAGATAGCGACTTAGCTCTAACTGCTGCCCTTGCCTGGTGTACAAACACACACACACACACACACACACACACACAAAAGGTCAATTTCTTGCCACACCACTGGTCTGCCCAAGAAACCTGAATTGATTGATTTGACTCGATTCCACCACAGGCAGAGTGAGATGGAGCGAGTGGGAGAAAGAAGACGGACGGATGGATGGACGGACCAACAGCACAGATACAGAGAGAGAGAGAGAGAGAGAGAGAGAGAGAGAGAGAGAGAGAGAGAGAGAGAGAGAGAGGTCGGAGGAGGAGAAAAATTAGTGTGTTTCACATCTAGAAGAGCAACACTGGGAAAGATGTGAATTACGAGCCCAACATTCTGCCTTTGCCTATTATCATCACTGCCACACAAACACACACACCTTGGTGTGAACCTGGCATGGTGGAAGTGTGTGAGGAGAGGTGCGATTGGATCACTCTATTCTAGTCGTGGTGTCGGAGGGGGGCGGGGGGAGATTTTGTGTGAACAGATGGTGTTTACCTAGTAGCAGGTTGGTTGGATCACCTTACCACCCCGCCTCTGTCGACCATACCATTTTAGCAATCCATAAAGAAGACACGCGCAGAGAGAAACAGGCAGGCACGCACCGGTGCAAAGAAAGAAACCTCACACACACGCCACTCCACTCATCTGAACGAGGGGTGATAACTCATCGAGCCGCAGTCGGGGAAAGGATGGAGATAAACGAGGGGTGACGAAATGAGAGAGAAAGAGAGCAGCTAGAGAGGGAGCGGCGGCGATAGAGAGAGTGGAGTGGAGGAGAGGATAATTGGGCCATTGGTGGGGATTTTTTTCCTTTTTCTTTTTTCTCTGGTCTGTAGTTATGTAGGTCACTTTTTTTTTCTCCACGACTCTTGGAATGGGGAAAACTGACATAATAAGGCATTTGGCCCGCAGTGACGCTTCTGAAGACGCTCTGTCTTCTCTTGCTCATTTGCGTGTGTGCCACAGCTCGCCAAAATGCTGCTTTACCTGCTGATCGGAGGAGAGAGAGAGAGAGAGAGAGAGAGAGAGAGAGAGAGAGAGAGAGGGGAGGATGAACGGCGGGAGGATGGCTGGTTTTTTTATTTTCTATTTTGGCCTGGGGAGGGAGAAGGGTGAAAAATGAAGAATATTTAAATGAGAATGAGCCTCCACACAAGCACACAGCTACAAAAAGACACACATTCCTTGATGGCCTCTGAATTTGAGAGGAAGACAGAGAATGTTTGCTATTTCATGCTCGCCTTCCTTCAGAGACCTCTCTTGCTCTTCTTCACCTCTTCCGTGTAAGAGGCGGTGGGAGAACCCGAGGTAGGACTATTAATAATTCACCTGTAGCTGTGACCACTCCACAACAGAAAGAAAGAAAAGGACGGGAATGTTTTCTTGATGACATCGCATGTCCCGTCAGTCTTGGGACATTGTAAAATGTGCACATACATGCAAATACACACACACACACACACACACACACACACACACACACACACACACACACACACACACACACACACACACACACACACACACACACACACACACACACACACACACACACACACACACACACACACACACACAGATGAGCAGACGGTGCAGTGTATGAGGTCTGACAGTGCTCTCCAAGGACCAGCTTGGGTTGCTAAAATAAGGCTGTGTCTGGAAAGAGGTGGATTCCCCTTGAGTGGGGCACAGAAGAGCACTAAAAGCTAAGTGGAGATGAAAAAAAACGCCCCTAGATTTGGAGGAGAGAGCGAGAGGATGAAGGAGAAGGGGGAGAGAAGGTGAAGGGCAGGAGAGGGATGGAAACACGAGACGGGGAGAGGAGAGGGAGAGTATAGCGGAGAACACGGGATTCTGAGAAACATCTCAAAAACACTACAACTTCCTCCCGGAATCCATAACTCATCGTTACTAAAACTGGATTAAATAGAGGGAATGAAATGGTCAAACCCCTGCGAGCCTACATAATGTGACGGGAACGTTCTCGAAAAATTTGATGAATATCCGCACGACTAGCTGAAACAACCGAACGTTTTAGGGAAATGATTATTCAATTGATTGAAAATGAATTGATTTTATAGATTTTCTGTGATGTCGTCCAACCACCAAACATTAATAATCCGCAGCACACACAGGCGTGTATGCGAATATGCCGCCATGGAGAGAAGATGTTCTGTGGACAGGGGACAGGGACTCTAACGTGGATGTGGAGCTTAAAGAGAGTATTGTTTTCTGTATTGTGTTGTTTGTCTTTTTACTCCCCCTCTGCAACACTGTCACATGTATATTAACCTTTAATGAATTTCAAAATATGCATTAAAAAATAAACTTTGGTTTTGGACTGTAAATTACCGTGGGATCTGTGAAAACTGCATTTTTTCACTATTATATAATTTCATAGACATTTTCTGAGTCATCTGTCCATTGAAAAAAAATAACAGTAAATAATTAAAATAATTGCAAGATAAAGACCTAAATAGCGTGTGTATGTATGTGTGTGTGTGTGTGTGTGTGTGTAAGTCTGGTACAACTAGTGCGACTTGTGAAGTACTTTACAACGAGGAGCAGAATATGCGGATAAAAACACAGCGTGTCACTTTGGCAACATGACTGAGCTTTTTACTCTCCTCTCCACTCCTCCATACCCCCCCCCCCCCCCCCCCACCCGCCCACACTCTATCTTTTATGCCCTTGTATGCCTCCATGTCCCTCCCTCTCCATCTCCTCCATCCATGCCTGTGTGGAAGTATACTACATTCCTTCTCCATTAGCTGCTTTTGTCGCTGTTCCAAAGGGATGTCAAGTCTGGAAAAGTGAGTGAGAGAGAAGGATGACAGAAGATAATAGACGTGGCTCAATGCAACGTCTCGTCTGCATACACCTGCAGACGGGAGGCGCAGAAAAAAAAAATTACTGGTTTTCTTTTTCCAGGGGAATTGTGTTGGGAGAACGCACAGCCGAACCAGGAAGAAAATAATAATACAATTTGCAGATGTCTTTAAGTGTGATTGCTTTGTGCATCTGTATTTATTCATGCATGTGTGTGTGTGTGTGTGTGTGTGTGTGTGTGTGTGTGTGTGTGTGTGTGTAGCCATTGTTTTAGGAAAGTTATTTGTGGGCCTGCTGTTGCTTGCTGAGACTGGAACAACAGAAACATGCAAATGAGCTGCTTTTTAAGTCAACGTTGAAAAAACAAAAACCCCACCTTTGATACGTTTTGGCCGTCACTCTCGTGCGTTTTTTGATTTCCCCGCTTTATTTATCCGGCAGCTTTATTTGCTTGTATTGTTTGTTTGTTCTCAGAGATGAGTCTACAGGCCCTGAAATTGGCAAGTGACGCTTTAAATGTGCGCGCCCTTGATCGGGTCACGCCTCTGACGAAAGAGACAGAGAGGAGCGAGACGCTCGGGCACAGGGGCCCCGGGTGTGTTTGAATATTGAGGAGGCGGGGGTTGGGATGGGGGGGGCTCTCAATAAGAATAGCTGGCGAGAAAAGTGCTCGCCAGCTATTCTAATTGAGAGCCCGACAAAATGAGACGACTTTCTGATGCCGACACAGCCCGGGTAATATCCTCGCCGGGTCCCCAGAGCGCCGTTTCAATCTCACCCGGTCGGTGTGGTTATGATAGAGCGAGATATGAGGGAAAGGAGAAGAAGAGGAGTGTGTGTGTGGCGGTAAACAACCTCAACCTGTTCTCCGAGCGCTCCCGGCCATGCGTCTGCGTGGCGAGAGAGGCCGGGTGTGGGCGGGGGCGTGGTTAGCGCGCCTGCGGCGCGAGAGAGGGAGGGGAGAAAACACTCGAATCAGCTGTGGCTAATACGCCACAGCTGATTCCAATGAGTGGACCAGGCAATTTAAGCCCGGCTGGGTAGTCAGTCGGGGGGCAGACCGGTGACAGGGAAGGGAACTAGTATTGTTCTGTGTGTTGAATCCTGAATAAAGCCGATGCAACCTGTGAGAGACGTGTTCTCTGTGTGTGTGCTTCCCACAACCGCCACACCGGGAGATAGGGATGAGACGAGGTGGAGTGTGTTTGAGGGGAAGCACTCCCACTGCCTCCTCTGTCTGTCTTTTCCCTTTTTCTCTCTGCAATCCCTCTCTCCCCGCGAGCCAGTGTGTGTTTGAGTGGGTGAAACACTGCCACAGTCCTATAGCCTCCCGTGAGACACCACTTCAAACAGACTGGAGAAGCACTGCCAAGGGTTCACTTGCTGGATCTGTGTGTGTGTGTGTGTGTGTGTGTGTGTGCGTTTTGTGTCTATACGCACGGATGCTCCTCATGCCTCCATTCGCTCTTTAATCTACTCTTTTTCTTTTTTATTATTTATTATTCATTGCATTACATACGCACAGATCCCCAAACAAACTGCCATCAAAGTGGCACTCCAACTTTCTCTCCCTGTCCCTCAAAACACACAAGCCACTTGCACAGGAAACACACACACACACACACACACGCGCGCGTGCACAGACAGGCGTAATTAAACAAATCCACGGTGTCTATTAAGTGCGGAGGCCTCCCCGCTGCATGAGACATATTAAAACTAGGATTAGCCCAAAACAATTACAAAATGCTACAGACGGGCCCTGCAGTCCCCCGGACGGCGCTGTTAAGCGCGCGAGCGGCGCTCCTGTCGCCTCATGTGGGCTTTAAACCGGCAACGTGGGTTCCTTTTGCTCGCATTGCTCCCTCGTCCTGTGTTTTGTTTGGCGGGGACCTTGAAGCGGCACGCGGCACTAAATAAAAACCACTTTGAATCGCGCGATGAGTCAAGTCTCATTATGTTCGAATTTGTGTCGTCGTGCTCAAATGACGACGTGTGCCGCTGACAATGTTAAGACGATGTACAAGATGTGGAAATTACGCGAGGTGGGTGTGGGGGGGGGGGGGGGGGGGGATGATTTGCTCCCATTACTGGATCTGAAAATTCAACATTTTGTGCTTCACCTGGAAAGTACAAACCATTATCCTCCACCATTGCTGCTCTCTAACTTCTCGTTCTCCTTTTCTTTCCCCCTCTCTGACTCACAACATTTGTGCCACTTCTTGCCAGCTATATTTGCACATTTGTGTTCTTCTTACTTCTACACCGAGGTTTCATACATTCCACTGGCTTCCAGTGTGTCACTGCGTAGAGAGAGAGAGAGAGAGAGAGAGAGAGAGAGAGAGAGAGAGAATACTGTCTATAAATCATTAAATGGCTCAGCCCCAAGATACGACGCTGACTTGCTTGTACAATATGGAACTACTGGAGCTCGTAGATCACCTGGAGCTGGTTTGTTTGCTCAGTGAGAATCTTCATGTCGTTACTGTGCACTTGTGGAACACATTACCAGAGGATCTTACGGTGTGCATTTCTAAGCATGTACACGTCTCGTATTATTACGTGACTGACTTTACAAATGGGCTCTGCATGAAAAATACAGCTCCCCAATCTTTCTTATGCAAATACTTGTCTTTAATTCTTCCATTTTCATTTTTCTCAAATACTTTTCACACGTAAAATTCTTCCAATATGTGCGTGAATTATGCTCTATCAATAAACTTGCCTCCGTCTCCTCCTCCCTTGAACTGTTTCCTCTATCACCCTCCACCTCTCCATCCTCTGTGCCTCTTTCCACCTCCTCGGCAGAAGAAGTGGGAAGTCTACCTGCTGGATAATCCTGCATTACATCCTTAATCCCCTCCCCGTGTACACACACATACACACACATACACACACACACACACACACACACACACACACACACACACACACACACACACACACACACACACACACACACACACACACACACACACACACAAAGCTAAACAATAGAAGCAGGTGTTGGAGGGATTGCACACACCTGCACGTACAGCACAATTTTGTGCAAATAGTAAATTATTATTATCAAGTGACACGTTTTGCACAGACATGGTGTTGAAGCACAGTTTCCCCTGCTGTGACACAGATTGGACAAGCAGAGCGTCGGCACACAGCGGACTGTCACCACAGGGTCCGACACTGGGCTGTCTAAGAATATCTTAAGGATCAAAATAAACCAGAGGCATATGGAGAATGAGTTTGAGGCATATAGGTGCCTGTTCTCTGGTGGGCGAAAGGTGGGAGAAATGAGAGCGATGGAAAAGAAATACAAAATAAAAAAACTGAGTGAGGGATGGAAGCAGAGGAGCAGGCGAGTCACAGACAGACAGAGGATGAGTGGAGGGGAGGATGGAGATCTCTGAGCAGTGGCTCTCATTAGGAAGTGGCTCTGGGGGCCAGTCACTTGCCATTGATTTGTTTAAAATCCAAAGCTCAGCCATCGACAAGCTTGGCGTCCTCGAGTCCCCGTCTAAGCCAACAAGTGCACACAGAGCGCACAGCGTCCAACAACCAATCACCAGTCGTGTCTTTTTTTTATCTTGCCAAAACAGACTTAGCACTGAAGTCAGTGAGTCATCTCAGAACACCCCGGCGTAACACATAACATGATGTTTTTTACACATTACGTTTTTAAAAAACGTAATCAGAAGTCAAACGGATACAATGGGATCCTCCTAATTTCTCCCAGGAACCCCAGACACAAATCTGAACTCCTCAAACACTTAAGTCTGCATCTGCTTTCGAAAATACTCCAGACTCACTCTAGTGCACTTGTGTGTCCGTGCGTGTGTGTGTATGTGTGTGTGTGTGTGCTTCTGGCTGAACAGCCTATGAATAGAGGCCATAGTCAATCAATAGCAATCTACGGCCAGCCTTCGCAATGCTAATGGAACTGTGCAAGAGCTGGCATTTGGCCAGTGCCATCACTGCAGCATCAGTCTGAAAGCAAGCACGCGCGCACACACACACACACACACACACACACACACACACACACACACACACAGCCAGAGAAAAAGGTTAGAGAGACAAGAGGTGAGAGCCACAATGTGTGTCAATACGAGAGAGACAAAGAGGGAGACGGAGACAGAGAGGGGGGGGGAGGGAGCGGGGGGCAGGGAGATGAATGTGCGGTGTGACATTGTTTAGGTGATCGGGAATGATCGATTGAATCATTTCACTGCCCCCTCTGCCCTGCTGCATGGCCCATCTCCCCTCATCGCCCCCCTGAAGCAGTGGTCATTAGGAACACACACACACACACACACACACACACACACATGCTAGCACACATAGGAAGGCTGAGTTTCACTTTGTCATCATCCCTAAGGCAAGGTCACAGTGCCCTGTTTCCTCAAAAAACTGTTAAGACCGCGGTCTGGTGAGTGTGTATGTGTGTGTGTGTGTGTGTGTGTGTGTGTGCGTGTACTTATGTATTCAAGCCTTTAAATTAGCGTGAAAGAGAAAGAGCGCACCGCTGGTAATGTACAGGGAGAAAAAACTATTATGTAACTATAACATAGACACTGAGTTACAAGGTTGCACGATGACTTATTCGTGTACCGCAACTCCAGTGACCTTTCTCAAGTCAGAGTTTTCAGCTCCAACTGAATACTGTACTGCAGTATGTGCCGAGTAAATCCCTCCTGAGCTGGGAAAAGGCCTACGCTGTGACTGAATACCAAAATGGGAGGACAAAAAAAAAAGAAGGAAAAAAAGCCAGGATTTTTCTCCATTTAATCATCTCCTTACGGAAGTGGGCACATTATGTCGAGTTAATTGAGGGTAAAAGAAGAAAAAAAAGAAACATTTGAGTCAAATGTGTCACCCACCTCACAAAATTGATGGACGGCTAATGTACCTTTTTTTCTTTCTCAAGAAAAGTCATTTCAGTGGGTTCATCAAAGTAATTTGAAAGTAATAAAACTAACTCTATAATGCATAACTGTCTCCATGAAGCCAGGTTGGAAGTCCTTGCTGTGATTTAAAGGACACATGTAGGCTAATCAATAACATCTTTCTTAAAAATGAATAGGGTGGCATGGACTGAATAATGCCTATATAACCTGTCCCCCTGTCCCGTGAGATGACCTCAAGTAATCCTTCACTGACACCATGAAATATGGTAATTTCAACCGATTTTCACCGGGTGCTATATCCCAGTATTAACGATGTCGAAGCATAACGTTTCGTTACAATTGAACCGTCAATGTGAAGGTTAGTTTGGTTGTTTGCATGAGTACCACTGTGCAGCATTTTTATATAACTTGTATACATTTCATTTTGTTTCATCATGTATCCAATAGCTTAATATTCCAACTATATCAAATTAGTTCAACCGTTTATCCATTACTTAAGCTAGCTGTTTAACTAGTTATCATTAATTTAGGATAGCTATTTCACCATTTATCAATATATTACGCTATACATTTTACCCTTCATCCATGACTTCAGGTAGACATTTTACTATTCATCATTACTTTAAGATGGCTATTTTTGTCCATTACTTACGCAAGCTATTTCACCATTCATCGTTACTACTATGTAACTACAGTTTATTCATAAAGTTTAGTTAACTGCCCTCTTTGCACGCTTGCTAACTAGTTTGCGGAGCCTTCTCGATCGCAAGGAACAAACCCAATAGTCATGTGTTACAGCTGACGCAATAGTGCATATTTACATATATTCTTCTTTTCCTCTAAATAAATAGCCAAAGCACTTTCTGTTCAAGTGCCTCCTGACAGTGGCAGAGTACGAGTACCCCCGGTTGGGAACCTCTGCTACAAGGTGTGCCCTGACACGACACAGGCAGAGACAGAACTGCACGAGGGCAGCTCCTCCACTTACAAGAGTAGCCTCATTTCCACTAATGCTTTGTAAAAAAAACACCTCCCTCTCTGCGCTTGTGAAACAATCCTACATTTGACCTATTTTTGCTTCAGACACCGCGCAGCCAAACTACCTGCCTGTCTGCAGAAGAGGCACCGCTCTCGGAAACTGTCGGATGCAACTCTCTAAAGCACGAGCCACCGTCGTCACCCCGTCCCTTGAAATTGGTTTCGCATCTGTCGCGACGTGACAGCCGAGGAGGCAGCCAGTAGTTGTCGGGGCGGAGTGACTCACAGTCTGGCCTGGAGGAAAGGTAGTCTCGCCTCCTTTTTCTCTTTTTTTTATGGTAATAACACAGACCTGAGGAGAGTGTTTGGGAGAAAGGAGGAAGAGATGCAGGAGACAGAGAACAAAAGAAAGGGGTGAAGAGTTCAGGAAGCTGGAGTCAGTGCTTTGGGGAGAAGGATATTAAATATGAAGGGAGGTGCTGAGGAGACGTGGACGGGAGGTAACAGAGGCAGAGAGATAGCAGAGAAATGGGTGAACGTTAGATAAGATGAAGAAAAGGAATGGAGGACGGTTAGTCGGGTTTCCAGTTTACAAACACCGGCGTGATGAGTCATTGAGTCACCGCTACTACCCCAGAAGGTATAATGAGGCCGTGTAGATGAACAATGGCACTTCTAAGACAGAAAACCCTTTCCAGCAGAAAAGCCGGGATCAATTTGTCAGCTCAGCATGACTGTAACTGTGACACTTTCATCTGTCACATAGTTAGCTCTGTCACGGATCGATCACTTAGTGTTAGCGTTGCATCGCAAAAAAATGGGATATCACTGCATCCTACGCCGTTGCTTTGATAGAGGGTACAATGCTTTCCCGCGTAGAGGAGAATTAAAAGGTGAATGAAGATGATGAATAGCTACGTGCAAACACTCGTCTTCTTTATTAATATGCGCCGCAAAGTGAAAGTGAAAGCATTTAAATCAACTGCGATGGCAGCTATTGTTTTCTTCATCTTTTTATTTTACAAATTAGCGATTAAAGTGAGAGCAGGCAAAAGATGGAGACGCCAGGGCCATGAGAAGACGGAGCCAGGTGTGTATGGGGGGTTTGGAGATATGGGAGGAGTGGGATGTGTTGGGGTATAGGTGACACACATGGCAGCGCCACATGCAGATGGTACACATGGATGAGCAGCCAGGGTAGTCAAGCATAAAAGCAGCCAGCTCACTGATCAGGCACGCACACACACACACACACACACACACACACACACACACACACACACACACACACACACACACACACACACACACACACACACACACACACACACACACACACGCGCTCAAAAAAGCATGCAGAGAACACCAGTTAGCTTGCCAGCCCTTTACTCACCCAAATCACCACTGTGAAAATTAATACCTCCAACCGTCCATACAAAAAAAAAAACAGCCACTCACTCCATAAAAGACACACACATGCACACACGCACGCAAACACACTCTAGAAATCAATAAATGCATTAAATATTTACATAGGAAAATGCATCTATAAAATTTGCGGGGAAACCATTTGTGGGTTCAATAAAGAAAACAGTCTGAGATTCTAACGTTTTTATATCGGTCGTGTTAATCCAAACGGTTTGTCTTCAAAAACTGACTCCAGAACACGGAGACTGACAGCCGGCTGGATGCTTTTTCCCCATCAGCTTTACCGATGAGAGGCGAGACGATACATACAAAAAAAAACCTCCACAACCTCCTTTTTGTCCGGATTTCAAACATGCGCACAGAGCCATCAAACCGCATGTGTTATACACAAACGCGCAGGCCCTGACGGCCATGCACACAATAAAGCGCGGCGCGTCGGGGAGGACACAGGGGGCTGAAAGCAATCTTCCAGCTGACCTTGAGTGGGGAGGACAAAACGTGTGATGGAGGGAGAGAAAAAAATAAAAACCCAATGCGAGGAAAAGGAGTGAAATACATAATCTGTCTCCACTGGCAGAGGGAAACAAATGCTTTCACTGTGATAGAGGACACATCACCCTCACACATCGGCCCGCACACATATACATACATATATATACATATATATATATACACACACACACACACATTTTGGCTTAAAGAACACTCGATGGAAAAGAGAAAAACTCATTTTCCTAAAGCAGTAGGGGAACACAGAGAGAGAGAGAGAGCGAGAGAGAGAGGGGGGAATGGAGAAAGCGATGCGGCGCAAGAAGGAGAAAAGCCTTGGGTGCAGAGAGAGAACAGAGGAGTCGTATAAAGAGGCCAAAATAGGTGGAAACAAAGAGGGAGAGGGAGCGAAGCAGACAGAGACAGATGGACGGAGTGAAGAGAGGGTAGGGAGAAAGAGAGAGATGCCTGCTCGTGACCGGCCTTTGTAGATGACATGTCGTTGCTCACTTTCGAGTCGGGCTTCACTGAGGCAAAGTCTTAATGACTCACGGCCCGATACTCCGCATAATCAAGCTGTGCATGTGTGGGCCTGTGCGTGTGTGTGTGTGTGTGTGTGTGCGTATGAGCCACTAGTCTTGTAACAGAGAACTTTATTACCATCTGTTCCCACACATGCTTATTTGTTTAGCCGTGACACGCACGTCTTCTTCAATTGCTTTGCTATTTTTTTTCCTCTTCTCTCTCTCTCTCTCCCACTCTGTGCCTCTTCTATTCGCCTCTCTATTTCCGTGTCCTCTTCTCCCCTCTGCGTGGAGGGAGGGATGGAGGGCGAGTGGTATTCCAATAAATAGCATCCGACCAAAAGAAAATCGCGGCCATTACCTCAGTGGCTTTTTTAACTACCTCGCTCTCGTCGTGGGGAAATGGTATTGCGGTATTGTATGGTATTGCGCCATTTTAATCCAAGTGTGTGTGTGTGTGTGTGTGTCAGACTGTGTCACTGTGGGTGTGTCAATATGAGTGTGTGTGTGTGTGTGTGTGTGCGTGTCAGCCTGTGTCACTGTGTGTCAATGTGAGTGTGTGCCTCAGTACCTGCAGAGGCCATTAGGTGGAGCTGGTGACTGACTGAGAGAGAGAACGAGAGAGAGCGAGAGAGAGAGGCAGGACGGAGAGCTGAATGAAATGCAATGGAAGGCTCACTCTCTTCTACTTGTTATTACCAATGTTTTTTTCTGGCAGTATGTGTTTTAAGGTGTCCAACAGTGCTGCTTGAATACAGGAGCATCAATTATTCTCGGTACGGTGGGTATCACTTGCCGGTAGTAGTATTTTAGTGGTTGTAGGTAAAAAAATAAATACATAAATAAAATCCGATTTGTGCACCCTTGAGTGTAACTTAAGTTTAGAGCCACAGAAGATACAGTGTGATACACCCTTTCCCCCCCATGCCATACATTATAATGAGTCATGGCAGGGAAGAGCACAGGTGTAGCTAATAACATTAACGATACCCCAGCAAGCGACCCTGCACACCACCGCGGCCCCCAAATCTGGGACGGCTTAGTGGAATGCAGCCATCGTTAATGTTATTAATTACACCTGTGCTTTGCCCCGCTCCGGCATGTAACAAAAAATGCTTGCAGTGGGGAAAAAGGGGGCATTAACTGAAGATCTATCTGATGTTGTCCAAAGCAAACGGAGCGTCAAATCAGCAAGACTTCAGACGTTGTCCAAAAAAACAAAAACAACTCACAGATTTCCCCGGATTTGTGAGAACACACGGACACGCGCACACCTGTGCAACCACAGATCTTGTTGGCGGTCCAGAGAACAGGGACGGTAGCCTGGAGGAAGGGGCAGGTGTCCACAGATGGAGCTCTGTCTGTGTCTCTCTCTCTCCCTCTACACCACAGATGGACCCAATCACACCTATTTCTCTCTTGCATGCCCTAAAGCTACATGATAAGCGCGGGGTGTGCGCGAGCGTCTTACTTGTTTGCTGTCACATAAGATGGGTTGTCTTCCGAATGAGCCTCTAAATATTCATATATACGACTGAAGTGTTTACAGCCTACAGCAGAGCACGTGGGGCGTGGACGGTGGCTTCTGATCCCACAATGTGGCAACCCCAGGCTCCCATCAGTCCATCAGGGTTTAAGCCAAAGTTACAGTTAATGTGTGTGTGTGTTCGGTGAGACGTGCGCATCCCATAATGCCAACCGATTTTTCCGTGCGCGGCGTACAAATGAGTCCTTAAGATTCAGAAGTGTCTGCCGGCTCGGGATAACACTTGATTTCGTGTCATATTTCGCTTCGGAGACGGCTGAACACGTGCGAGGTGGCCTGCAGAGGGTCAGTCTGTCTGTCTCAGATGGCGGGCGGTCCCGCTGGCCAACGGGACCGCCCGCTCCGCGGAGCAGGAAGTGAACCACCGATCTGTCATCTGTCTTTATAAACCCACCAGTCAGGACCCTCCTAATTAGTCACCATGGAAACCGTGGATAATTCCCTGGTCTGCCATGCCAATCACGTCCTGTCTGTGGCAGCAATCAGAAAGGCACATTTATCCACCGCTGGGCCGGATCCGTATAACAGATGTGTGTGTGTGTTGTTGGTGCATATGCGTGTGGGCGGTTCATGTAGCGTGTGTGTGTGTGTGTGTGTGTGTGTGCACTTGTGAAAGGCCTGTATTTCCTTAGACAATGTTGCCTTTATATTCTGGCAAAAGAAACAACAACCCATGTTACGCCTGTCTGGCTTGTAAATTCCTAATGTTTGTTCAGATAGGAGGCAGATGTGTCAGAGCTGCCGAGAGGGGTGTGTGTCGTGTTGTGATTGTCTGTGGGAACTGTTTGATTAGCTTGACGAGTGCTAGCAATCCCCTCACACCCACAAAGCAATCAAACAACTATTATATGATGCACACACACACACACACACACACACCGACGCGGCGAGACATCAGCACCGTTACCTTCTTCTCTGAGGTCAAACTGTTCGTCGGAACACACAACGTAGCCCCCCCGCTGCTTTCAAGTTAACCGCACATGCACACGTGGGGTTCGTGACAAATCAGGCCGCTTTGATTTTCAAATGAAATCACGACTAAATATCCAATCAATTCATCAGCGTTGAATTAGAAAGGCAAATACCTAGAAGTAACCTTGTAAATATTGAGGACCACACGCACATGAATAAATTATGGATCGGAGGGGAACAGGGGCTTCCCGCGTCCCGTCCATTTCTCGCCATCAGCTACCCGTCAATCACTGTAATTACAATCAACTGGAACCACCAGAAGGCTATGGGTGGGTGGGGTGATGGTGGGGCTGGGGGCCGCACACAAGAGCGCACTTTCGTCAATGACCCCCCCCCCCCCCCCCCTTCAAAAAAAATATTACAAAAAACTCACACAGGAACACACACGCAGAATGGCAGCACACACAGCACTGGCATTCACGGATGCCAATCATAACTTCAAGCGCACATCAAAGCCAAGTTCTCTGTAGATGTATGCCGTTTGAGCGTCTCCGCCGTGCCCATACGCGCGCACGCTCCTCCATATGTGCGTGTAACCTACATCACAGCGAGGCAATCAAATCCAGGATGTATGGGTTAGAAATAATTCAAGAGGGTTTTTAGAGCGTGCGCGTCTCTCCATCCACAGCAGAGGACACACGGGGAATCGGCTATAGTCAAGTTACAGCGGCGCTCTATTGTCCTCACACTGTTGTCTGGAGGGAGTGGAGCACAACGCCATCCGACTAGCGACAAAGAGGGTCTTACCTGTCTCATGAGAGAGGGTCTTGCTTCTTCCAGTGTTGCCTGAGTGATGCATCGCTCCGTACTTGTCGCTGCCTCTGATTAACCCTCTACCCTTATCCCCTCTCCTCCGCACTCTGCTCCTCTCCGGTCCCTTGAGAGTCCGCTTCTCTTGGTTCTCAATCTTTTGCGCGCCCCCCCGTTCACTCTCCGGTTCTCGCCAACGTCCTCGCCGGCAGGTCGCCGTCCGCCCCGCCGCTCGCTCGTCCTCACTCTTGTATTGCCCGTTTCTTCTCCCCTCTCCCCGTCTGTTTGCGGTGAGCTCTGGCTGAAGCTCAATCCGCTAGCTGAGTGCTGGAGCACCGGTCGGGAGGAGAGAGAGAGAGAGAGAGAGATGGAGCCGGAGCCCGAGAGACACACTCGCGCGGTGTGGATCGACACACTTGCACACGTGTAGCTGCGGAGATGAACGCCACACACCAAAACACCGGAGGAGGGGGGATGGAGGGGGGAGGAAAGATGAGCCCCGCACTTTTCCCCCTTTTTTCCTTTTCTCCTATATTTTTGGGTCTCCCTCCTGTTTCTAGTCCTCAGTCCTTTCCTTTGTGCAATCCGTCACAGATCAAGGGCAGCTCGGGCGTAGGGGAACGGGTGGATGAGGAGACGCTGAGAGTGAAAAAGAGAGTGCCTTTCAGCCTGTGGCAGGCAGAGCAGAAAAGATGTGGAGAGATGTGGCTGCGGCTCCATCCTCCATCTGCCCACAGCTGAGACTGAGAGCAGACTCAACGCACACACTCTCTCTCTCTATCCTCCTCTCTCTCTCTCTCTCGCTCTCTCTCTCCTCCTATCTCTCTCCCAGCAGCGCCGCACCAGTGAGATGGAGGGGGAGGAAGGATGACGGCGGGAGCTAACGAATGAGCCAAATGGAGAGAAAGAGAGAGAGAGAGAGAGAGAGAGAGAGAGAGAAGGGGCATAGGGGGAGACAGTAAATGAGGGAGAGCGTAGTGGCAGACAGAGGGGAAAAAGAAGAGGAGGGGGAGGAGGCTGTGACGAGGGCGGGAAAAGGCGACGGAGCCCACGAGCACTGGAGAGTGAAAAGAGTGACAGGATCATGGGAATGTGACAAAGCGTGCACATCAAAGGCGAAGGGGAAAGGGAGAGGATAAAATGAGATGTAGGGGACGCGAGGGAACAGGTTGGGCGAGGGGGGGAGGGATGAGGCGAGGTGGAAGCAGAGGGAAGACGAGGTTGAGGGTAAAAAGGAGGAAAGACAAGGCAGTGGAGCAGAGATGGGGGGGGGGGGGGGGGGCAAAGGACACTGCGGCGATGAAGCCGGTAATATGTCAGATCTCACATGGACGCACTCGCATCCACGCAACGTCCCTAAATAGGAAATGAACAATGTCTAACGACGCAAGGGTGAAGGGGGGGCACAAAGTGTGAGGGGGTCATGGGTGGCAGCCTCTTTGACAAAACCCTCACCCTGAAACCAAACTGCACCGGGAAACGAAAAGGAGGGGAAACGAGATCAACCATTTCGTCCTCTGACATCGGGACACGGGGCGAACCGGAGCCACGGGGACACTAAAAGGTGCGCTTCCGTCTCCGTCCCCTCACAGACTCCGGCCACCAGCTCAGGTGTCAGGTTACCAGGTGAGTGAAGGTCCTCGCAGTGTCCAGCAGAGGGCAGACATCTTTGTCACATGGCAGCCAACGGGGCTGAGGTCATCTCCAGCTCATCGGCGCTGGAGTGTTACCGCACGCTGATCAACATGCAGTGTGCATTGACACGGCACTGAAGACGCGAAGCATCTAGACGGCCTCGCATCTCGAAAGCCGTTTACGCACGGATAACTCAATATAGCTGAAGAGGAGTGAAGCTTAATGTCAGGACTGTATTCCTTTCTGTCCTCATTCGTAGTGAAAACGAGTGACGCCGCTGAAGGTTACGAGAGGAATGCATGAATGCAGAGAAATAAAAGAGAGCGAAAGCGTATATTGAACAGCAGCACGAGTGCCGGGAGCCTACAGCTGACACAAAGCAGGTCTGTGCTGTGTAGCGCTACCACGGTGAAGGAGGAGGAGAGGAGCGCTGTGAAGGCCGACCCACGAGCCACCCCTCCAGAGGCCCGTCGTCGGCCTCATTTTCTACCTCTTCACGTGACATTCTCGGAAGCCATCCATCATCCTCAACGAGTCGCAGACGCTCGCACGTAGGCGGTGCATGCGCACACACACACACATGCATGCATTTGCACGCACAGGTGGTGAGGCCTCGATTTACGGCAGAGGGGTTGGGGGCACGGAGGGGGAGGGGGGGGGGTCTTACTGCTATGACTTCATCATGTTAAAGTTGAGAGTGAGGCGGAGGGGAGAATCAGCGGGAGCGCAGGAGGAGACGCTGGATTTCTAGATGAGGTTTGCGTCGATTTGTCATGATAAAAAAAAGAAAAGAAGAACCCCCCCCCCCCCCTCTGTCCGAGACAGAAACAAATTGCTTTCTTGACAACACCTTGTAATACTCCATCACGCACACGCACTGGCATGAGCCGCCGTGCGTGTATGTACACGCAAACACCTTCTCATGCAGGTTATTTATCAGTGCCATTCAGGGTCATTATACCTGGCATATCTCTATAACTGTGTATATGTATATACATATATATACATATATATATATATATATATATATATATACATATATATATATACATGTATATATATATATATATATATATGTATAACTGTATATATGTGGGCTATAGGTGGGCTACACTGGAGAGTCCTACCCACTATGCTTTAGCATAAAGGATGTGAGGCTGCATGTAAGGAGAGGAAGCATGTGTCAAGGGAATGAGAGGGAGAGAGAGCATATGGAAAGCACTGACAAAAGTGAACAAGGATCGTGTATGAGATGAAGATAAAACCACTGCTCATTAGGCCTATTATGCAGATTGACTCAATCTCTCTCTCTCTCTCTCTCTCCATCTCACTACTACACTCTTCGGTTAATGTCCGGTTTCTAAAACTCAGGCAAGGCATTTTGAATTGCAAGCTGTCGATTCATACACTCCTAGCATGTTATTTTATATTTCTATTTTCTCTCCGCCACACAATTCCTTTCTTCCCCTCTGTGACAGTTTCTTGTTCTTTTTCTTCTGCCCCCACCCTTTCCCCTTTCCCGTTCCCATCCACCTACCTCTTGCTTCTCCTCCTCTTTCTACCTGCCTCCTGAAGTGAAACACCAAGGGAGAGCAGGTGAGGGGGAGAGAGGGAGGGAGGGAGGGGAATAGATGGAGAGAGAAGGTGTGCTATAAGGTGCCCCCGTGGGTTGAACACGGTCATTTGTCATGAGGCTGAAAGCTTAAGAAAAGACTAGTTAACCTTTACAGCTGATCCCCGTGAGACACGGGAAAAAACATAGCCTGGCAAAACACCTCCAGGAGGAGGCGTGCACACACACACACACACACACACACACACACACACACACACACACACACACACACACACACACACACACACACACACACACACACACACACACACACACACACACACACACACACACACACACACACACGCATGAGTGGCCCCTGCAGTAGCCTTCAGAATCAAGAATCGATAGCTCTACAAGAAGAAACCCCCCCACCCTCCCTGTTTTCCCTTAGTGAAAAGCCTGGTTGTCTCCATGGTCCTTTCCCCTTCAATCCCAGCCCCCCACCCTTGTCATTCCCACACCCCACCAGAGTAATTAATCACCTTGTGCTAATGAGCTATTAACTAATGACAGATTGACGTGCCTCTGCCCGTGTGCGCATGTCTGAGCGTGTGTGTCGGCGCGTCTGCGCGGGCATGTTCGAGTGTCGCCAGAGCCACCCCCAGCACGCTAATGTGATTAATAAGGTTAAGCTCTTATCAGGGTGGGAGCACAATGAGTACACTACACACACACACACACACACACACACACACACACACACACACACACACACACACACACACACATCCATGCTCACAAATAAAAAAATCTCTTCTCCACAGGGCAAAGAATGACTTTTGTCGGCCTGCTGGAAGTCTAAGTATAAATAAAACTAAAGCACAGAAAGACATATAGCATCAACTGCTTTATATCCTTTACCATGTATTCTCATTACCCAGAGGCTGACTCTGCTATACACTAATCACAAAAGAGGGGGAGTGCCGGAGGTATGCACATCACCACGGCTTAGCTTAAGACGTGGAAGTTGTTTTTTTTGTGTGTGGTCGTTTGACGCCATTTTTACAGTCATTTAGCAGACGGCACGCTCAAGCCCGCGGAGATCAACACGGAGTGTGCTTTGCTTGCTGTTCTTGACATCCCCCCCCCTCCTCTCCCTCAAACTCCCTGTCCTCCCTTCACCTTCAAGCCTAGTTTCAGCACCATGGACAGCTACGCAAAGGAGCCGCTTTATGAACAAAGTGTCCTCAGGACGATGTCCTTGTTCGGTGCACAGCGTGACACCCTCTTTGTAATAACGCTCACACCATAATATACAAAACAATTACAGTGGAAAGGAGAGGCACTACATCAAAAACGTAACACAAATAGGAAGGTGTCGCTTCAGACAGGGAGTTACAGTAGACGTATGTATGCACCTGCAGTCTGCTTAATCAGATGATCTTAATCAGACTCTGAAGCCTCTGCTTTCCAATTCAAAGATAAATGTAGTTACAGCAAGATCATCGGATACTCAGGAGAATCCTTGCACTTCGTAATTGGGAGCCTAACCGAGCTGTGCGCGTCGGCCCGTGACTGTCCATTTGCATGTGCCAGCGCATGTACTGTACCCCGTGTGCTTCAGTGTCTCTGTGACCTAACAGTGTCCCCCCCCCACAGGAGAGGTTTTGGCGCATACCGCGACTCATTTGCATTCTCGTAGCTCTTTAAAAAAAAAATTATGTGGCTTTAGACGCGAACAGCTGCTTAATGGTCATGGCTCTTTGGAGACAGGACATTGGGAAGCACAGAGGGGGTTAGCCAGGGTTTCTGCACTGCCAAGTACACACACACACACACACACACACACACACACACACACACACACACACACACACACACACACACACACACACACACACACACACACACACACACACACACACACACACACACACACACACACACACCAGGTAAAGCCTGGTTCAGCTATGGTTCTGAGAGCGAGATGTGACCATTTAGCAGATGTTTTTCTTCCCAAAAGTGACTTTGTAGGCTTTTCACACTGTTGAATTTAACAACAATAGAAAACAAAGCCTGGCACACATGCATTACGCTGTCGCTGATGTGACAAAAAGAGAGAGAAATCCTTTGCTCACTATGTCAAAAACAATACTGGTGTTTGAAAGGATATACAGCATGTGACGAGGATGCTTTCATGTCTACGTGTTTCAAGCAGTGAAAGGGTGTTTGTAAAAAAAAAAAGGATTTAGGCTGCACTTTTGGGATGTAGGGAGGTTCAGTGCTCTCTCAATTTTTTTTAATGTTTTGTGGGAATCACAAATAAGCTAAAAAACAAGCCATAAACACACTTCCAAACATGAGTACATCAAATTGCCTTCATCTCCACGCTCATTTGACTGTTTGCCTTGAGCGAACACCACCACCACACACACACACACGAGTTGTGTTTCATGAGAAGCCAAAAGAAGGGATTTGGTGAAACACGAGACAAGTGAGAGAAGGTCATCGCCTCGCAGTGTGTGAGTGCGGACAGCCGTCCTGGTTCCACCGTGTTCTCCTCAGCGGGGAACCTCATGTCTTGACCTTTACGTCTCCGAGAGTACTCAAATGTTATTTTTTTTGACAAAAGCCCATTGTCAAGAGCGGGTCAACGCGGCGCACACAGGCACAAGCACACACAAAGCAATGATCGATTGATTGACAGGTTTATTGACCCACCAATCATAGCTGTTTGGTTGCCAGAGCTATAAATGAACATGACAATCCTGAAAAATATTTGATCTAATATTAAAAAACAAACAAACACAATTGATTTGATGTGTCTGTTTTGACTTAACTAGGTTGAAAAAAAGTAACATGTTGAAGGCTTAAGAACAGTTTGTCAACCAAGAGATTAGATTAGTGTCTGGTTAACAAATAATACATCATGGCAAATACGTATAAAGATTGATTTGATTCTATGCAGACAATGGTCTAATTCTGTTTGGGTCAATATACTTACTTCACATTGTTTGATCAGCTTGAAACTTCATGCCTTTTCTGGGAATTGCTCATGAACATATGCTTCTCACACAGCAAACGTCAATGACCTCTTATCCTTGAGTTTTAGAGCAATTTGTTTATAAGAAGTCTAACTATATATATACTTTACAAATAGTAGTGTATGCAACGCCATTGCTATCACTGCCAATTGAATTCATCTGTGTGCAGTCAGGTGACAGACTATTAACGCCAACAAGTGTATGGTTGAGATTCATGGGCGCTGGATTGAGTATACATCCAGCCTCTTTCTTTGTGATTGTCAAACAGGTGCCACAACTTGGGAGTGGGTTTAGAAAAGGCTCAAAAACAGAGCGCCTTCAACTCCTGACCGCAGTCAAGCAGTTGTGCGTGACACAGCATTTATTCTGCAGCTCTAATTGTTGTGACAAAACGTTGCTTTTCTGATAAATGCCACCCTTCTGCTTTCCTTCAAGTGGGGTGAAACACTTCACTCATGGGCCTAGCGTAGCACATTCCTACCCCAGATGCCACACATAGAATGGTATTCACCGTAAAATAAGAAGAAAAGATGGGGTGTAGTCTGAAGGGGCCAATAGACGCATACACAAATGGCCCTGAAAAGAGAAAAGAAAAACACAAATAAAAGACTCACGCTCACATATCTGGATGATGAGGAGGAGCCGGGCTATGAGAAGCAGGGGACAGGACAGCTCTCACATAGAGACAAATCATCTCCCAACATCACAGACATGGCGGGCCTGAGGAGAAGGCGGGTAAATAGAAGCCCGGATACATAGGATAAAGAAGGCCATAGACACGGAGGGAGAGAAGGATCAAACACAACGATTGATGGGCTTGTAATTTCTCTCTTTTCTGCCGGCTAAAGATGATGAATCCCTCTGTGGCGAATTTAATCAGACTCCCAACAAAGAGCATGCACACGAGCCGGGCTGCAACAAACCTGTCGTGGGCAAGTAAACAGTGTAGCACAAAGCCAACACAAAGCAGCCATGTGTGACACCAAGGCACACACACACATTCACACACATGTCGTTCTGATCGAAAATGATGCACACGCAGTAATTAGCTAAGATCCTGGGAGAAAGCACGCATGCATTTCCCGGGGAACAAGGGATTGATTTCCAGCGGGAAAATGTGTGCATGTCCTTTGCTGGCTCTTTACTGGACATGAATGCTGCCTCTTTACCAGACTGAATAGATTACAATGCCTCTGCCACACAGATCGATACACGCAAGCTATGGCCAAATTAATTGCTTGTGACAACGCAGAGGAAGACCACAGAACTTGTGAGAAGAGGACTCAACCACGGTGGTGGTGGTGGTTGGGGGCGGCGGTGGGGGGGGGGGGGGGGTCATGTATATGTGGCGAGCATGTGCGTTGTCCGTTGTCTGGATGAATTGGGCATGCTCAACATAGTCATTGTTAGTCAATAAGCAATTTCAATGTCTGCGGCCTGCTGGATGTACAGTCTATTAATTTGTTTGCAGCAGACGCCCTTGAAATTTCTAAATACAATTTGGAAGAAAAAAAGGAAATCTGGAAGTGGAGAACACAATGTGTGCAAAAATAGAGAGAAACGATGGGAGAGGGGGAGGGAAAAAGGGGAAACAAGTGCAGTTTGGGGGGTTTCTGTCATCATGATGGATATATAGAGGGAATAGGGGCTCCCAGAGAGAGGTGTAAAAATAGGATAGCACCTCTCCCTTGACACCTCTACCTCTCTGCCCATTTATCCAATCACGAGCATCCTCTCTCTCTTGTCCCCTCCCCCCCATCACCTATGACTGTCCTCTTCCCCCTCTTCCCCTCTTGCTGCTGTTGCTCTAGACATCATCAGCCCAGCATCCTTCCTCTGTCCTTCCTCCTCTGCGTCCATTTACTCATCCGCTTACACCTACACCCAACACAGACAAAAGACAAAAAAAAACTCTCCATCCCACTGGGTTTTCCTCTTCACTACACTCAGCTGTAGAGGCTTTACTTTTTTTTCTTTACTGCGCCGATCCCAGATGACACACTTCTACAGTACACTTTGACTATTCTTTCCATCAAAAAAAATATATTTACAACCAGGGACAGCTCGCAGAGCCTCGCGTCCTTTCATCTCGACTGTCTCGCCCCGCTTTGCATTCATGCCGCCACGCGGATTCAACACGTCGGAGTTAGTGGCCTACGAGGGATACTAATGGAAGCTGTTCAGAGCGACGCTTATTGTCCTGTGTGTCTCAAACGCTCGACGAGCCAAACAGCGCAGACACCACCAGGGCGGGAATAGAAGTCGTCCTCCGCAGGTTCGCCAGAGTTTTCACCCCAAGTTCTCTCTTCTATTCTTCTTTGGTCCTTTCCCATATCTATCCCCTTCTCACTTGTTAGCCCCCACCCCCCCCTTTCACCCCATCCCCCACCCATTTTCCTCTTCCTCCTCCTCCCCGGGGAGGAAAAACAAACAGCTGTCAGGGTCAGGCTCGCCGATGAATTCCAAATGACTTTGAAGGGCAGAGGGGCAGAGCAACTTTCTCCAGAGGAGAGGCCGGTTACAAACACCGCACGTGCACGAAAAACAAGCAATCAAACAGCGTTGGATGAATATGGCCCGAACCCCGACCCACACGCACGCACGCACGCACGCACGCACGCACACACACACACACACACACAAGCTATGCAGCTACTCTTTGAATCAATACTGCATCTTAAGTCAGCCTATTGCCTCAAGGTGAAGGCAGCTTGGACCTGTGTGTGTTTGTGTGTGTGTGTGTGTGTGTGTGTGGGAGGAGCATGCCCAACAATTATTTAATAAAACATCTCTAGTTAAATGTACAGGCAGGTGAAGCTCAATGAACAGAAAATGCGCTGCTCGCAGGTTTGCTCACTTCCTCCGACTCCGATTTATTTTACAGGATTTATCTCAAGTCCTCCTCTCAACTTTTCTAAAGACACAAGGAGTCAATTTCACCTCCGTCGGCTCGCCACCCGTGGCTCAATTTGCAGCGCTCGCTGGGTCAAGATGAGTCGATGAATCACTTTTCATCTTATCAATCATATCGGTGTGATATCTCTCCGTCTCGTCTGCTGTCCGAGTCCTCCCTCTATCACTGTCTGTTGCCGTTCATCCATCACACACAAGAGAGACCTCTAGGTTATGCAGTGAAGCGAAGCCGATGTTTAATCAAGACGTTTACATCACTCTCAATTCTTTTTCTTCCGTTTTATCTCAAATGGAGTCGATAACGAAGTCTAATTTGATTAACCTACAAAACATTTACATTTACAACATCTACATTTATAAACGAGTCGATCTTGATAGAGATAGCCATTCAGAGGAACTTTATGTGCAGAAATACAGAAAAATCAGGAAATGATAGAGGTTCACTGCACTTTGTGTATCTATGTGGTCACAAAGAGAGCATGAAGACATAACTTCAACTAATACTGATCTGGGTGGATCGTTCTGACTCTATTGTTGTACTGTCTATTGTTCAGGTGGTGGGTGGGCAGTGGAAAATGACTAAAAGTGTCACTATGATCAAAACTGACCGGTGGGATTGGACTGATACGTTCAATGTCCAGCTTGTTTCAACGTAAATTTGTTTTGATGGCAGCATGTTTCACATGAGGACATCAAGGCTTTTCTCACCTTTACAATAAGTGGTGCTCTGACTAACAAGGTTCCATGAAGTTGTTTGGATTGGACATAGTAACACTTGAAGATAATCTCGCACTGAAGGGCCTCTTTGGATTATTAAGTGTACTTTGGCTTTTAAGGTTGAACGCCATTGGGATGAACTTTATGTGCAGATGATAAATGAGGAAATGAGAGGTTTAGTGCCCTTTGTGTGTTTGTACATGGTCGCTGATGTCACACAGAGAGCACAAAGAAATGCATGAAGAGACGACAACCTTGTATCCTGAATATGGACATGTGGAGACAGGAGGGGAGCAAGTTGATATGTCCTATATATCAAGATGGAAAAGATTGATTCACATACATTTATTTTGCAGTTCCCATGTAATGTATTTTTTATTTACACAACATATTCTTATATGTGTGTGTGTCTGTCTGTTGCTGTCGTTGAGCTCGGGAAGCCCGACTGGTTTCGGTCTTGTTGGTTAAAAGAAAATGTGTTTGAATCACTTTCAAGCTACACATGAAACCTGTGCTTACGTCTCACAGAGTCGGTTTAAACAATGGCTGACGAAATTCAATTCACTTTTTACCGCTCGGGTAACAAGTCAGTGTGTATGTGCCTGCTTGTGTGTGTCTGTGTGTATGTGTGTGTGTGTGTTGGTCCTTCCAAGTCTTTGAGTTCTGGCAGGAAGATCAGAGGAAATGTGCGTTGTTGTGTTTGTGTGTGGATGCCTGACGGTGTGTGTGTGTGTGAGAGAGAGAGAGAAAAAGAGAGAGAGAGAAAGAGAGAGAGAGGGAGAGAGGGAGAGAGAGAGAGAGGGTAGGCATGAAAGTGGGATTCTGCTCTGAGACGTTTGATGTCGAAGAACAGCGTCTGCAGTCTGTCTGCCAACTGCCAACCCTCTATCACCATCCCAACACATGGCCTCTGCAACTGTGTGCATGTGTGTGTGTGTGTGTGTGTGTGTAAGTGGCCTGATTAGGCAGGGACTCGGCTATGTGACACTGCTACGGAGCTAGTTAGACTCATAACGTGCACCTCGCTGTGTCACAGTGTAAATGTGTGGGCCAGAGAACGCAAAATAGGATTTTGTTTTTAAGCACATGACAGAGAGACGAGGGAAAGAGGTGTGTGTGTGTGTGTGTGTGTGTGTGTGTGTGTGTGTGTGTGTGCACGTGGGCGTATTGTAAAGGGTGACTAATCTCTCACTTCTCATACCTCTCATCCCACATCACCAATCTTTGGATGGGTCCTTAACATGGAGTCAAGCACACTTATGGCTAATTGTTAACTGATGTATGTGTGGTTTATGTCTGCATGCATGTGAACATGTATGTGTGTGTTTGTGTGTGTGTGTATGTGTGTGTGTGTGTGTCTGTGTCTGTGTGTGTAGGTTGTGCGCAACACTGTGTGCCAGAATACTCCAAATCCCTTTTTCGACATGGCTGTTACTGACACGCTACTCGTTTTCAACTATAACTGAAACTTTGTTCCAGCTTATATATGAGGATAGGGGCTTATATATATATATATATATATATATATATATATATATATATATATATATATATATACTATATGTGTAATCAAAATCACCAAATAAGGGAATATCTTCTGTAGGGTGTTCATTCCCCCAGTATATGATATATACATTTATATATGTGTATATATACATGAATGGTAAAATGAATAAAAACAAAACAAAAATGAGCCACTTTCTTCTATATTGGGCTTCAGAAGGCCATGGGATGCTTTCATGATGATTTTTAGTTAGGTGGGGAAAAAAACCCTGCAAAGATCCAGCAGACGTGTGAAGAGCTAAAAGACGGAAGAACAAAAGCAATGTAGGGGAGAATGGAGAAGAAAGGCAGATATGAAATCTGCTCAAAAAGTCAAACACTTGTCTTTGACTCCCTCGCAGACACGCGTGCCTACGCAAACTTAGGCACAAACAAACAAAACAAAAACAGTGATTGAGGCGCTAGCATGTGCGCTCGCAAAGAAACCACACTGAGATATTGGCAGAGCAAAAGGCTGAAAGATCAGGTGGATCTACACACACGGATCTTTCTCTCGTACGCTTCTTGACATTTTCACTCTGATGGGGCTGGATATAGCTTCCCTGCCTCCTCGCGGCTCACAAGAACACACACACTGTGAGAATGAATAGTTGAAGGCCGAGGGGGGGGAGGGGAGTTGTTTTGAAGGGGGGGGTAAAAAAATGAATAGAATATGGTTCAGAAGCACAGAGTGGCCAGGCACTGGAAATGTCCCGTGGCAGCAGACAAATAAGCGCTGCTGCTGGAGTGATCGGAGCCCCTCAGGTCGGCTACATTGATGGAGAAAATTCACAATGATGTTCACCCCTCCGCCCCCGAGAGGCTCGAGGGATGGAAGGAGAAAGAGACGAGGATTAGAATCAAAAGTATGAATCTAAATCAATATGTAAGCTGGTGACGACACGTGTGAAGGGGCTTGAGGTCTGAAAACTGGATTACGCTGAATAGATGAAGAGTTGTGAGAAGAGAATGTCAAAGTGCTTCTTGTTGCTAATGTCCCCGCGTTACACTTAACGGTGTCGCGTCTCTTCCGTCTTTGGATGGAAACAAAGAGACAGCAGCGATCTAGCGATCTGCGATGGCTCAATCCATTTCTGGTAGGTCCAGAGGGCTGGGCTGCATTAATTACACCCAGAGGTGACTGGGACATACTAATATTGATCTGGCTGGAAGGTTCTGACTGCCTATTGTTCAGCTGGCGGGGCAGTGAAAAAGTGCTGTCTGTGGCATATTGAGTACAAGTGTCAATATGATCTTGTTTCAACGTGAATTTGTTTTGATGGCAGCATGTTCCACATGAGGACATCAAGGCTCTTCCCACCTTTACAATAAGTGGTGCTCTGACTAACAAGGTTCCATGATGTTCTTTGGATTGGATATAGTAACCAATTATAATTTTGCACTAGAGGGGCCACCTCGGGTTATTAAGTTTACTTTTGGTTTTAAGGTTAATGAAGGTAAGATTGAGTTTTGTTCAGGCATCTCCTACCTAATACAACTGCACAGTTGTAGCCTAAACCTCATTTTGTGTAATATCCTATAGTATTATTTCATATATCTTGGAATAGAGAAGTGCCAGTGTGGAAGTACAGCAGCACTGTATTGGTGTTCATATTTATATGCTTATTCCAAACCAGCTCTGGTTGCTTCTTCAGACTATTATGGTGCATCTTCGCCAGGTGGCTTGAATGGAGTATGCCACCAATTTGTCTTTGCATAGTTCATAACGATCTTAGTGCCTCGATTGGCTCTGGAGTTGATTCCAGAAATCAGCTTGGTGCTTATACTCTGAATGCATTGTTATTGATTGCAGTGACTTGCTGCTGTCTGCCCATTAAAGATAGTTAGGACTTTGCAAAGGAACCAGTGGGAACAGAGGCCGGAGTGGTCCGGGCTGACCCATTGATTAGGTAAAAAGGTGACCGCGGTGTACTATTGATTTGAACTGGAGGGACATCTACGCCATAGAACTAAAGTGGACTGAGCTATCAGTGTGACAACCAAGAGAGAGAGAGAGAGAGAGAGAGAGAGAGAGAGAGAGAGAGAGAGAGAGAGAGAGAGAGAGAGAGAGAGAGAGAGAGAGAGAGAGAGAGGACAGACTAAAACACTTCACATGCGCCTATTTGTAAAGTCAAGACAGTAGATAAATTCCTCAAAAAACAGCTGATGAAGATCCAAAAAGTTGTACTTCTCTGTTTCCTGGGCTTCAGCTGCACTGCCTGTACAGCGGATACTTGGCTTAGCCATGAAAGGGGTTTAGAAAGAGAGATTTGGGACCAGCTGAGATGCCAGGGTGGCTCCATGCTCGGTTATGGAGAGATGGAAGATGGAGTCAGAGACGTGTCTGATGATTAGCCAGCGTGGGTATTAAGTGGCGAAACAAGAGGACTAGCACAATCAGAGGTTAGAGACTCTAATATAGATTTATTCATCTATTCTCTTTCCTCCCATTTGACTTCTCGCAAAACAAAGCCAACCTATTAAAGCAAGTATTGAGCGGAGAAGAAACGCTTTTAACAGAAATATTGACATCAGCGCTGCCGCTGCGCTGCTTTTTGTTTTTTTTCAGCACAACAGTGGGGTTTTAATCAGGATCCGTGTCTTTGCTGGGTATCTATGCAGCGACTGAGCAAACGGGTCGGCTTCACGAACGCACACAGACGCAGGGCTCTCATGCATGCTTTGAACACCGGCCAACGACAAGCCAGTAGGCTTCATTGATCCATTTTTTAAATAGAAAGTGTACATCATTATTTACTAAGGGCGTGCAGTCTCAAGAAATGGATAAATACCAGGAAGTGTATTTAAAGAGAGATGCTACTGAATTGCACAGATCGTGTAGGAGTTTTTCAGAATGCACAGCGTAGAGGTTACATTGCTGACGTTATGCCAAGAACACGCCTTTGTGATGTGTCGCAGAGATCGACTGAAATGAGCTCGCTGACCAGCTGTAGTCAGCAAGTCCTTTCTTGTAATACCATTTTCTGTATTGAGTTAGCGGTTAGCTGCAGCCACTAGCATTCAGCCACTGCAAACTCAAGCTCTGACCTATGACATTGAAGTCTGTGTATCATTGCCCAGCTGCTGGTTAGTCATTGGCTTTTTATTTTTTTACACACTTACACACATTAATCTTACACACTGCAGTTCTAAAGCTTGACCTACTGGGGAGTGAACATCTGGATTTCTAAACCTTCCTTGAATTTGTCTCTTGAAGTGCTTTTATCTTTATGCAAATGTACAGTTAAAAACACCTAAGCTAAAGATATTCAGTCTCAATTTCTCAAAACTCCTCATATTTCTCATGTTAAGTCAAAAGGGTGTCTACTTTACTTCCATAACACATCATTTAACACATTTTTAGTGGGTTTAATTTATATATATATATATATATATATATATATATATATATATATATATATATATAACAATAATACAGGGACTACTCATCACACTCAGATTTCTTCAGAAATCAGCACTTCAAAATAAATGTGTGAGAAGCCGACCGTCGCGGTCAATAGCTCCTCGTTTGAAGCTGATTTAATCGTAACAAGTCACTGGAACCTGAAGAGGAAGAACACTCACAAATTGACTACTTTGTTGGGCTCCGGTATGTTGTTAAAGGGAGAAAATAACTGTCCATTCAGAGCTAATTGCATACATTACCTACTTAATGCTTAACCCAAGCTTCGGGCTGGAGAGACAGAAGCGAGTCTGCTACTTTAAGAGTGATTTTGTATAGCAGGTGTGCACCTTTAATCACAACTTAACAATGACATTTTACAGGTGAGTGCACGTGTGTGACATGTGCTTATGCAGACCTGGCTCTTAGTGAAGAGCCAGGTCTAATGTTGCTATTAAACCGCATCAGGTACTCGCTCTCTCTTTCTGTTTCACAAATACACAAACACTGGCCAGCTGAGACTTGCAAGCTGATGCCACGCCATGCCTCGCCGTGCTGTGCGGTGCCCCGCGGTGCTGCGCTCCATTCGATGAGACAGCATGAAGCACAAATCAATATGGATTAAAGCTCTGTAAGGAGCCACTGATTCCTCCTCGGCCGAGTAGGGAAGGAAAACGTGTGCACTTATTATGCTGGATTGCATATATATATATATATTTCCCCCCCCCATCTTTTAAATCATAGAGGGAAAGTTAAGAATGCGGGATAAAGTGACGCTGGACGCCTGTGCCACGCCCGCCTCTTGCTAACTGTGGTGCGTCTCCATCAGGCTGATTAGAACCTGGCGCGGTGGGGGGGAGGGGCACCTCATTCCACCTGCCACACCTAGACTGAAAGTCTCTCACACACACACACACACACACACTCGCAGAGTGTACAGTGGCAGGCCTGGCGGTAGGTCTCACCCCCTCTGGCTGTGGCGTGCTCCCCACAGAGCTCTGCGGGATGCCGTAGATTATCCCAGCGCTCGCAGACAGTCACAGAATGTTAATCCTCAGCCATCTCTTCTACTGTACTGTTAAATCTGGATTCTCCTCTCCATCGCCCCTCCTCCTTAGATCCCCCATTTCGTAATCCATCGCTCTCCATCTTCTCCTTTGCGATCCGCTGAAATCTCCCCTAAATTCGAAGCTCCATCCGCTTTCTATCATCTGCTTTTAACCTCATCCTCTCCTCCCCTAAAATCTCTTGATCCCTGTTTTTCCTTACTCGAAAGCGACAGGGCCTCGTCCCCATTCCCTCTTTATCCTTCCTCTACGCTTGCAGGCCCAGCCCTCGCTATCAGGCCCGCATTGATCTCCTCATTCTGGGAAAACAAAACACCAATCAGCCTGTCATAATCACTCTGCTGGAGGACGGAGCGCCGAACGTCGAGCGCAGCTGCTACGTGTTGATGTAGAGACAGCGGAGAAGCTAAAGGCTGCTTTTTTTGGGGGGGGTTTGTTTTTGAATGAACTTGTGCTGGATGTGTTCTATTTTTAAAATATGTGGACAAAAAAAAAAAGAACGGGGACCATGAAGGTTTATTAACTACACGATTGATTCCATTCTGTTAATGATGATACTGACTAATTTTTTATTTTTATTTGTGTATGCTGGAACAATAAAGTGACAGCTGCTGGAACCGTTCCTTCTGAAAATTACACAAAACAACCTCTGAATGATATCTGGTCTCCCGCAGCTTCCCTCTCCTATTCACTTGCTCTCATAAAAATTGCCCTCTACTGCTCGAACATTTATTTATATTTTTTACTACTTGTCCGACGGTGTGGCTGCTAACTTCCAAACAATAAATTGAGTTTGTGATCTGTCAGCAGTCTCCAGGCTGTTACCCCTGTCGCACTGTGCTTTGTTGTCATGCAAAACATGGATCGCAAACTTTACGTCTTCACATACCTCAGCATCTTTCCACCACGGGCGATCTGGCAGATCCAATAAATCTCCGGCTGAAATGTTTGCTGCGGTGCATTTAGACATTGCATTAACCACTTGAACTGTACATTTCCCCCTTAAATTTCCCCTTAAATGACTTAAAAGTTCGATAAATCACTTTTTCTCCGCACTGTTTGACACCATCTGCTTGTCCCAGCAGATAATTCTGGCTGTAAAACACACAAAATGTTCACATCCAAAACGCAACTCTTTCTGGCTGCTTCATGGCATCAATTGGAAACGTTTTGGACTGTACAATTTGAGTTAATTATGATGGACATGCCAACGAATCTGCAGGGGTGAAGGGGTTAACGCTTCCTGAAAAAAATGTTTTACAGTCAAATTCTTACTGGTTTTTACACACCATTAAACACTTGATATAACTCGATACTATAAACACAAGAATCGTAAAAGAAAGCCAAGCAGCATTATAAAACTCAGACCATCCTCTCCAGACAATATTTCTAAAGATCAATAATGTTGTCTGTTACAGCTCAAGGTAACATATATCATCCACAAATATATGATACATGTGGAAACAGTGTTTATTGTGTTGGCTGGTGGGATTCATCAGATCTCTCCTCTCCTCTCACAGCTCTCTCATAATGGAACAATTCAACAAACAGTGTAGTCACATGATATAGTGATGTGGCATCAGAAATACACTACAAAGCTTATTTGAATTAGGGAAGGAAGTAGGTTGTGGTTTAAGATAAGGCTGAACGATTGTGAAAAAATATCTAATTGCAATTATTTTGACTGATATTGCAAGTGGGATATGGGTTGCTCGGGGGTATGATCGTTTTTCCTTCATTATTTCTCATATATTATTTCTTATTCAGTATTCTTCATTTCATTGAACGCACATAAAATTACTATGGAATTATTTTTGCGAGGATTTGTACCAAATAAAGATGTTTTCTTATGTCTACAGAATATGAAGTGTAGGCAGAGAGACAATATTTAATTGAATTGGTTTTTGCATTTAACAAATGCAAAAACCAAAAACAAGATTACTTTAATTGCAGTTGGCTACATTGTGATTTTGATACAATTTTGATTAATTGTGCGGCCCTGGAATAAGATGTTACTCTGACAAGCTGCCGGCTTTCTGGAGAGCATGAAAGTCTGCAGCAAATTCTATTGGCAATCCATCCAATCGTGGCATATTTCACCTAGAAACAGAGACGTCAAGCTCATGGGGCCACTAAAGGATCACCAAAGTCATTGGGATTCACTGTATGAGCACGATGGATATCTGTACCAGGGCCAGGGCACATCGTCCAGTAGTTTAAACGTATAAACAAAAGAATAGTGGGAGCATTTACATGTTTGATGGCGGAACCAGTACATGAGTAGATAATGGTCAGCTACCAGTAATGGCTGTTCTTTTCACCTATCACCTATCTGCCAGTTGTAAGATTGATGACAGTGTCCTCCACGGTCACTACTGGGTAGTATATCATTCTTTGGACAGGTGACATCTGTTTGAATGTTTTGACCCGGTGGATAGCTCAGTAATTGTTCCATCACATGCTGCACTAAACTCTTCTCATCTTCTGAAATATGATTACGTTTAGTTGGTAACTTTATAGATTAAAAGATGAATATTTGTCTCCTATTTTTAATTCATTCAAAAGAGAAAAATACAGAGCGTTGCATGTTTCACTGTGTATGCTGGACCTTCCTTCTTGCAAGAACTTAATATTCCTCTGGTATTACACGTAGCAATAAATTGAGAAAGCCTGTGGTGTCAGCCGGGGAAGTTCCTGTTGGAAATTGAAAGCTGCTGAAGAGCTAAAAAGTTCAAATGTACCAATAAATGAAATACTACTTTAATAAGTGGTGGAAGGAGAAAGATAGTTTTTGATTAGTACAGTTGTCAGGCTTTGGCTATTGATTGTACTGTATCTTCCACATCAGTATCAGTGATGAACTGTCAGTTTCCGGTTCTGTGACACAATTTAACTCTGAAAGCTTTAGCTGGAATAACTTTACGTACACTGTAAAAAAAAAAACGTAAAATGAAGGTCAAATGACTGGCAGCTGCGGCTGCCAAACAAAAACCTTAAAATGAAGGTAAAATATCTTAATTCAAATAAAGGCCGAAAACCATAAATTAACGGAAATTTTCATTAAAGGTTTTGCAGTGAAACACTGTTATTTTACAGATTTTCCCTGTATTATTACAATCAAACACCTTCAATAAAGAGATATCACTAAAATTCTGCAGAGAAAAACTATTATTTTACAGATTCTTCCTGTATTATTACGATCAAATACCTTCAACAAAGTGATATCACTCAAAGTTCTGCAGAGAAATACTGTTATTTAACAGATTCTTCTCATATTATTACAATGAATCACCTTCAACAAAGTGATATCACTCAATGTTATGCAGAGAAATACTGTTATTTTACAGAATTTTCCTGAATCATTACAATCGAAACCTTCAAAGAAGTAGGGCTGGGTGATATACCAGTGTCAAATTTACATACGGTATGAATGTTTCACATACCGTCACTCCCCAACAGGCAACGCATTTTACTGTTCACCAGTGAATGCTGAGGGTGCAGCGGTCGGAGCTACTTGTGTTACGTGCATTGAGTTTGAGTCATGGTTTTAACTTTATAACAACAATTAATAACCCACAACTCTCTAACGCTCTAACAGTGTAAAACACCACAAGACAACAGTTTATGTTACATAAACAATTATAATCCAATAATACATAACACTAATAATTGTACGTTTATGAGATTTACACCGCCGAACTGCATGCTGGGTACAGCTCGCCCACTTTCACAACTATAAGAAACTTCGTAGCTACATTAAAAAACGGAAAAGAGCGATGCAGGCGGAACAAGAGAGAGCAGAGATGCACCAACACAACGTGTTGTCCAGAGAGGAGCTGTGTCTGCTGGCTGGAGGGTTTGAAAAGTCCGACCAGACACATAAAAGCTGGGAATTAAACCACCAACCCTGCGGTTACCAGAGGACCTTCTCTACTCACTGGGCCACAATTAACCTATGTTGCTCCTCCTAAAGGACTAAAAATGTATCATTCTTGCTACTACTTTGTACTCTTTAAAAAAAAAAACAGACTGCATTATGTTTGATGTAATGGAAAAAGTTTGCTAAATTAAAATCCGGATTTACAGAGTTTGAATGTAAAAGTACATGTTAATATAAAACTAATATGATTTACCTTACAATTACAAAGAAAATCGTTAAATTGTTAGTATGGACATAAACCTTTATATAATGAGCTAGATATTTAATTACAGGTAATTATTGTTATTTTACATGAATTTGTAAGTAATCTAGGAAAACAGTAAAAATACTGTATAAATAATACAGACATTTTTCTATAAAAATATGAGAAAAAAATGTAATTTGTTATTATTAGCATAATACGTAAATTAAAAGTTGGGTTGTTGATTTACAGATAATGTCTGTAATTTTACAGAGTTTTGTATATAAACTAGAAATAGAATATAGAAAGTGTTAGACTGTTATCCTTCCCAGTATTTGGATACTGTATATGTGCTGTACAACAAATCAAATATATTTCAAGACTTTCATTTCCAAGGAAGTCCTGCATATTTACACACCAGAAACCAAGGCGACTGTGATCAGCAAATAGTATATTTCTGATATATTTCCAGAGACAGAAAGTAATAAAATAAGGCATAGAGGGAAATTAAGATTAGTAAATATCAGCTGTGATAACTTTGCCTCATACAGGTACTCTAATTTAACCAGCAGAGCAGCGTCTGAATTTATATTACCAGCAATTTCATTTAAAAATGTCAGTGTAGAGTTCCATTATTTCTATACTGTTCATGTGTAGGTCAGGTCAAATGAAGTTTCCGAGCTGCATATCAATCTGTTGGTTTGTTAGGGCTGAATCTATTCCTCGAGAAACATCAATGCTGGTTTTGGGCGAGAAACTTGAATAATAACTTGTTTGAAGGAGATGTTTTCAGAGAGGGAAAATACACTCAGAATAATCATCTTATAATACATGATTAAAACTAGTAATAGCAAGAGTTTTCTTGTCATCTTAGCAAGTATCTAAATACATATACATTTATGTATTTTCAAATAATTAAAATTGTGTGTTTTTATGCAAATGACCACAATAGGTGACCGTTCACACTGGATTCGGGAATGTTAAAATAATTTTTACGGACGGTGGTAAAAAAAGTAAGCCTGAAACGTAAACTCAGAATGTAATATGGCACTTAAATGCAGGGCTTTACTACTGCTCAATGAAGACAACGCATTGCTTTACCCGAGTACTCTATGAATTAATTTAATAATCGGTAGTAATACTCAATTTTATAAATTATATATATTTCTATCTATGTGAGTTCACCAACTGTAATTGTGCGACTCTGTGCCTGCACGCTGCAAAACCTGATTTCACCTCTTTCTTTATATTCAAAAGTGCTTCAAGAAGATTAACCTTTACATGATTCCAAGCGCAGAGCACAGTGAACCTGAGCTCCGTTATCTCCTCAGCTCTTTGCTGGATGCCTTACTCCTTTACTATTCACTCCAAGGTTGTGACCTAAAGTATCACGTCCAACAGGTTCGTAATGTGCCAGACAAATCCTATTACGCGAACCATACGGCATAAAAAATAACCTTCACCTCCCAACACACAAAGGTTTATTTCCCTTCCTTCCTTACTACGCCGTCAACCCCCTCCCACTCCTAGCACTCTCATTCAACTAATGAAAACAGATGAAAACTCCACAGCCCAATAACACCAACATTAACACTAATTCTCCCTCGCAGAGACAAACAATCTCCGAGACGCAAGTAAATACGGCTGAGTTTCCGGTAGGGAGAAAAAAAAGGAACACACAACATAAAAAAAACTCACCCTCTGGGAAATTTTCTCTGATCAAGTGCAAAGAGATTAACCAGTTGGACGTGCACTAATGAACAGGAGATCATAATGAAAGGCACTCGTAAATGTAGATGAGGCATGTGAAAAAGAACAACGGTCGCTCGTATCGGAGGAAACAAGAGTAATGCACAGAAACCAATTATGTGACTGTCCCCGTTTCCCACCTAACGCCAAATCCTGGCAACTTTTAGCAATGAGCTGAAGAAAATGTTTCATTACAACAATTACAGTAATATGTGCAATCACACTTTCTAGAACGAGCAAGCCTTTGAACCGAGTCGGGGATAATGTTGTACTCTCAGCTGGAGCCCAGTTTGAATCTATTACATCGTGTGCAACAGCCTCTTTCATAAAAAACAACAGAAAAACAACAGCACATCAACTTATAGACAAAACAGTAAATCACGCACAGACAAAGGCAGCAGAGGGCACAGAAGCACATCAAACACAATCACACAGAAGCAGATGGGCCTGAGGTGGCCTGAGTAATCTAGGAGAGGCTACAGTCAGACGCGACTTACTGATTACATAGTCCCCAAACGGATCCTGATCCTCCTCCTCATCTAGGTAAGCTGGGGGAGAGGGAGTTGGAGGAAAGAAAGAAAAATAGAAACACACAGAAACAAAAAAAAAGGGTTATGACAGAAAGGAAGCGTGAGTTTTGAGAGCAAAACAACAACACAAAAACTGGACAGGTAAGAAACGTAAAACTGAATTAAAAATGAACACAATATAGAGAATAAATAAATGGATGAATAAATAGTGGAGTAAATATATAGTAAAAGCGACTGCGGCCTCACGTCGTCCACCTTCGTTGTTATTCTCAATCTGATACCTCCAGCCTTCATTAGGAGGCAAAGCGCTGACCATTAAACTACTAAACTAGTTTCAGAGACATGCAGAGGAAAATATGATCGCTCATAATTGGCTGGAGGATTCTCAATTTGCTCTCAGTGCGCCTGCTCCCTCTCTCCCTCCCTCTTTCTCCGGCAGGTCTGAAGATGGCATGAGAGGCCATTACGGCTAACTAAATTCCCTATTAGGACGGCAGCGCGGTCGTCAGCAAGTTACAAATCCGACGCAAACGATATCCCCCCCCCCCCCCCCGTGACTCTCTGTCACCTGATAATAATGCAGTTAGCATGGGTGGGCCCTCACTGCGGATGCACCTGCCGCCTCCTCACAACAAGAACATGTTTTTTGTTGTTGTTTTTGTCCAATGCCGGCATTGTCAGCCGAATGTGAAAATCCCTCCTTCAATCTCTCCCTTTTCCATTTATTCATCGCTCATATTTTCCTCCTCTTCTTCCTCTTATCTCTCCATCACTCCCTTTAATGTGAGTTAGCATCCATCTACTGTGATCAATATCCCAGGGCTTTTATTAAACACTGCTCTTATGCATCTCTCTCTCTCTGTGTGTGTGTGTGTGTGTGTGTGTGTGTGTGTGTGTGTGTGTGTGCACCCACTTCCCTGAGTGTGTCCGTCTTTGTGCGTGTCCTCACTTCTGGTCCAGCAATGCCAACGAATGCTTCTATTCACCCGTCTTTTGTGAACATGTATGAGCGCCACGTTCAGTATGTTGAATGAACCAATCTTTATTGATCCGGCCGCGGGGCATTTTTCAGACTCAGATTTACCCAAATACGGACACTTACAAATACACATCACGCGCATGTGTGTGTGTGTGTGTGTGTGCCCACCGCTACTTTGCTCATTCCAGCATTTGAGCTCTCACTGCATGGACAAAAAGTCCTTGAACCGGTGGGTGAAGTATGGAGGCGTACATGCACGCAGACACACGCGCGCGCATGCACTCACAGTGGCGTGTGTTTGTGAAAGCGAGCTGTCAGTGCTGCTCTCACACACCATTCATCACAAGCTACTAATTCTGTTAGACCATTGTCGAGCCTTTCGCACCCCACGTTGCTCTCTGAAAACTCAATCAGAGGCTAATGCCCCCAACCTCCCTAACACACACGCACGTTTGTGCACACACACAAGCTCTCGCTCTCAGTTTCTTACTCACATGCACTCACAGAGACCCTGAGAGGACAGCGGCGGTCTTTGGGGACCCCGCCAGTCCAACTCTATAAGTGTTGCCTGCATTTGATAGACAGGAGCTGCATGGACCGAGTTACTGGTGCTGCGAGTGGAAAGAAAAGGCTCCTACAATCACTGCGTGACATATAATTACAACATGTATTCCAAAGTACAGAGCCCTTGTTATTTCAAACTTCTAAATGATCATGATTAAACATTATCCTAATTTACCTTGATTGCAAGACAATCCTTTGAGCGCACCACTTCGAAACATTCCCTAAAACAAGGACCCATCAGCTGACGTGAGCGTGGTTGATTTGGTTTGATTTATGGCGGTATGTAAAACAAAAAAAAAAGAATAAAGGGGACAGCACGGGTGCAGGCACTCTGCCACCTGTGCTAGCAGATTTGATTAGTTAATCAGGAATCACTTTGCCCAACACGGCTTTTATAAAGCCGCATAATTACAGCTCCAGCTACCAAAAAAAAAGAGGAAAAATTATTTTGACTGCAGATGTTTTAAGGGGCATTTGGAAAAGTTTTTCTGCTTCGTCAAAAAAAAAAAGAAGAGAGAATTAACATACAGTTTAAGAAACATAAACCAGCTTCTAAGAGCAAAGAAAGTCCCCAATAAAAGAAGGGAGCCAGTGAGGGAAACCAAGCAATTGAGCATGCTCAGACAGGGGGCAGGGTTCGGCACAAAGGGCACACTAAATTTAGCGCCACCTTTTCATTCTATAATTACGAGATTAATACATCCTGTCACATACGTCACAATACCGCCCTATGATTTATTATCCAGTCGGCCAGATGGAGAGATTGAGCCGGAGAAGGAAGGAGGCGAGGATTGCGTCGTGCGTGTGTGATTGGGCGGGGCCAGTGCGAACCTGTGCAGTGAAGTCGGCCGTTTGAGTAAAGCCAATATTTGTTGATGGAAAACAATGGTGTTGAATTAGGTTCTGCCTGAATCCTTAACAGGGTGCTCTTTAATGACCACACATATGGACCACACACACACACACACACACACACACACACACACACACAGATAGAGCGCTGGACTATGGATTGTGGCCATAAAGTCCGCCCTGGGCTTCAGGTTTAAATCAATGTCAAAGCCTGATCTTATTTCATCTAATGCATGTTTTAATCATTCTCCCTCCTGATCAATGCAGTTTGGATGCAGTCATCAGGCACTGCTGTGGGAATTTACAAGCGCTCCTATTCTACTGCCTGTGTTTCCAGACGGACGTTTTACGAGGCGGTGCACAGCGTGACAGTAAATCTCCTCCTCCACTTTGCCAAAATGAAATCTCCCACTGCCGCTCTCCGCGCCCGTATTTGTTTGTCTCACTGTGCTGCTTGTGCAAACGAAACTCGGATTGGCCCTGCCAAGTCCATGTTCTAGTCTCTTTATTTTAATAGTGTCTGGAAGGGGCAATAAAAGCAAAGTGTCTTTATTCAATACTTGACAATAAAGCGGGATGTAGGAAAGAAATCCCTGAGTTGCATTTAGAAACTAATTTAACAGGCTTTACATACTTGTCGGTAATTGGAATTTAGCAGTAAATGAAAAAAAACGAAACAAATGAAAAAATAATCACAGAGTTAATTTTAGAAACTGATTTTACAGGTGCCAAAGGTCTGCAGAGGAAACCGGCGAACCACATTTCTGGATGATTTTGAACACCTGCACAGTATCATTGTGCCTCCTCCGTCATCTGGCTGTTTTAGTTAAAGTGTTCCCAGCCTCGGAAAGTCCATCTGCGTGTTTGGACATATGTGTGAGCATTAGTGTTCATCAACTTACACTGCAATCAAACTGTGATTATATTTTTATATTGTTAGGACACACATTTGTATTCATGTGCCGGGCATTTTTGAGATTTTGGGCTATTTTGCTTCCATAATTTATAGAATCAAAATATTTTCAGACTATTGGAAAAGAAAACATCCAAAATACTGGTGGTTTATTCTACCACGTTGTCTATTTGCATCTGATGATTTTTCCTAAAATTCATCTAAAGTTAGCATCAGATAATGCCTCATTTGCATATTGAAACATTTATGCATATTAATATTTAAGACAACTTATAGTGTGAGTGTGTATTGTCAGTGTGTAATGTCAGTAATCAACTATATTATCCGTAATCTTTTACCCTATAAACCTGGGGTGTCTCTGACTAATAATTTCAAATATCGCTTCACAGTTTGAGAGATTTTTCCAATGGTGAAAAACCGCCTGCCAATGCTGCGGGATTTCATCTCAACCTCACGGCATAATCCGCTGTCTACCCACATCCCGGTGCTTGGTTAGGGCGACAGTATTTGGATCTAGTTGGGCGGAGAAGGTTGGCTTAGTCAACCCTTCATCTACAGAGCTGTCACTGGCAGCTTATCTGGCCCGTTCTAACAACCAGGGCGTGGGAGGCCCCACGACCCTCCTGTCCACACACCGCAGGTTCTCAGGAGGGGCGGCCTCCATGTTCGCTGTGGCGCTGTGGACGGCTGCATGCCTACCTGTTGAGAAGTCCAATGTAAAAGCTATGGCTCTCTGACCCCAACTGTGGTTGCAGATCCAAGAGACGCCTGTTCGAGCAGCTGGTCTGTAATTTACTACCATTTCAGTCGTGGATGTCTCCTTTTCCAAGATTAAGGTCTACTTTGCAGGCATATCCGCAGACTCTCACCCTCTTGCCGTGCGAAGGCGGGTGGTTAAATCCAGTGTGGCCCAGGGGATTTGGCGTTGGTGCTTAGGGCTTTTTGTTGTCCCCATTTGTGCCCATTGACTGCAGCCAGTTGGTGATCATCGCACAACTTTTGCTCGTATTTTGTACGTGACAGCTCCTTCCGTGGATCATTCTCTCCTCGAGACTGGTGGCAGCGCTGCAGTTGACTTGAATACATGTCTCACACTACCGAGCAAATTGACTGAAAGGGAATGTAACGTCCTGTCTGTACCGTCTGTTCCCTGATGGAGAGGAACTGGGAACCGCTGCACAGCTGGGCTCTGTCATGTACGTCGCCACAGGTCACCTGCCATGAAAGGTGTGAATCAGGTCGGACACGCGGGACACGATGTCTCACACTACATGTGTTGTACCTCATTCCTCTCCTTGGCAGATATTGTAAGACTTACCATTTTGATTTGGTTTGCCTGTCATCTCTCAGCGTTACCTGCCTGCCGGGCTTGTTAAGACTGTTTTGCTTAATTAAAGCATATCTTTGGCTATATTCCATATTTCTCTCCCTCTGCCCGTCGCATGCACACACACTATATACGAATACAGCAGCATGGGCCCATCTATATATTAATTCATAAGTTCTACTAACAAAAACATGAAGCAGTATTCAAAGTTGTCTGTGAGTTGTACTTGTTTACTTTGGTGGTGCTAATTGTGTTGAGACTAGCAAAGGCACCAGGCACCATCACTGACGAATGCTATCCATCCAAAAGATCACACTCTTTAATTTGTTATCGACTCGGTTTTGTTATGTTTTTTTCTTTTCTTCCAGACATTTAAAAAAAACAGTACATGTCGTGAACCTGAAACATAGCACCCTAATTTTGAACTTGTTTTGGAGTCAAAAAACAAGTTCATAATTATTATTATTATTGTGACAAAAAGAGTAATTAAGTTAAAATAAATGAGGCAAACGAAAGCTGTGATTTCATCCAGCGATTGCTCTGCAGCCGGTTGCCCTGCTGACACAGAAACTGGCACGCACGCACGCACGCACGCACGCACGCACGCACTCACACAATCTCACAGACACACACACACACACACACACACACAGGACTTTCCCTGAGGTTTGTGATATCTGTCACCATGTCTCTGCAGGGTTTTGGTAGTGAAATCTGCAATAGGGCGCACGTGCACACTCATCCACACGTGCACTCCTGCCCCGAAGGGGAACCCGAGACCCTTAAACCGACATCTGTCAGTCACACTGGCAAGCCGCACTGACAGGAGCATAACGAGAGATGGTGAGAGGCGCAGCGTGAGCGCGGAGAAGACAGAAGAAGAAGCTTGAAAAGATGAAGACGAAAAGATGAAGACGAAAGGCGGGAGAGGAGGCAGATGAGGAGGAAGAGGAGGAGGAAGAGAAGCAAGTGGAGGTGAGACTTCTGAAGCTTGTTAAGAGACGCGGCGAGATGAGAGCGGTGCGGCGTGCCGTTTGGTGTTTTTAGCACGTCACCGTCTTTTTGATTTGTTAGCATGTGTTTATGATGTTGTTTCTCCGTCTGCCTCTGTCAATCGCTATTATTAGACCCTCAGATCCTCCGCCTGCTGTTTTGACACTCCCGTCGCTCCTGTTTCACACTGCCTCACACGCACACACACACACACACACACACAGGGTCCCGCAGACAGACAGAGTAGCATATAGAGAGACAATTGCAGTAACGTACACTCTTGTAAATCCGGCATCCCGCACTGCTCGAGGCGCAGCGGCTGTCTGGGTCTGGCGGGAGTGAAATCTGGTGCATTCGCTATCACACGTTCTGTGTGCCGGAGCGAAGGGTGAGAGTTATCCTCATTCAGAGCAACTAAATAACTAACGAGTTGACTTGATCTGACGCGCTCGCACACCTGGTGCTTTTATCCGGCTGCTGCGCTGCCTCTGATCTCGTCGCGCTGGCAGCGGCGGCAATACAGACTGCCTGATCTAAATCTCTGGTCTGTGAAAACCACGAGACGAGCCTGAGAGGCGGGAGCCGGTGGTTCCCCTGAAAGCTTCAGCGTAGAAGGGCACACCGGCATTTCGGGGAATTGACTTTAATTGAGCAGCGTTCTCCATAATCATGAATAGGAATGAGCGGACGAGTGAATGCTGGGATCCTGTGCGAGCACTAAAATGCCCGTGACGAAAATATCATCGTGTGAAGTTATCCTTGCTGGAAAGTGAAGACGACGCGACGACTTTTGATCTTCCCAACAATCAGCGCTCAGCGAGATCATACTGCAGGCAAAACCATTATCACAAGTTAGTGCGGGATTAAGAAGCTAATTTCATGAGGTCTGGAAAATGAAGCGACGGAGAGCTCAATGGCGTTTCTCTTGGCCCTGAGACAGACAGAGTGAGAGCGGCGGCTGCGGCTGATATCTGCGGCGGCGAGATTAGCTTGGTAATTAACCACAAAGCAATTATCGGGCAGTAGGATGAGAGGCGCGTCAGGGAAGGTGTTTCTTGACGTGTTTAATAGGTGTTGAGTAGTTTGATCAGCCGGCATAAGTTGTTTCTGATTCAGTCCAACAGAGGTTGATCCACAGCTGATACGCGCTTCCGCCGAGAATTCAATTAATTAGACTGTTGCTTTTCCTTCCTTCCACTTTTCATTAACCTCCATTGACACCTCGGTGAAGCATCCGCGCAGGTTTACGACGACGTCGAGATTAACAAGGAAATGGGAAGTTGGCAATAAACAAAGTTGCCAGAGGATGGAAAGTCACTCTGGGAACATCACATGTTCACACCTGGTGGAGGATTTGAAGGCGTCTCCTCTCTCACTGCATCGCCGTCTCGAATCGCAGGAGATGAAATGCTGCAGCTCCCAAAAATAAATGTGGTTTTTGATTTGGACTGCCCGACCACTTGTGAGAGATCTCAGCAGATATGCGGTATAAGAGGGCAGAGTTAGAGGGCTAAGTGCTATTGAATGAATATAAGGATGGCTCTGTGGGGCTGGGGGCGAGCGGGGGTGGGGGGATCCAACCACTGTTGTTCAGATCAGAAACAGAATCAATCAATAATAATCCGACTCACTCGCAATTCATATAATGGGTGCCTGTTTGAGAGGCGGTGTAAAGATTTGAACAATATCGACAAAACTTGTGCAAGATATACATTCTCGCTCACAATCCCTTTAGACATTGACTATTGCGCTATATCAGTCCGACGCGTCCTCCTCGATTTGTTCTCACTCCCGCACGTCTTACTCACTCCCTCCCTCCCTCCCTCCCTCCCTCCCTCCCTCGCTCTCTCCTCAAACCAGTTGTCCTCTGTCTTGATATTCACATCCTTTGAGCCCTTTGTCCTACCTGACTCGTCGTCGGACTTGTTGTCATTCTCAGAGTCGGTGAGGGTGAGGGCGGAGTTCTCGCGACTGGACACTCCTGAGCTTCGGCGGGACTTTACCCGTCCTCGCCCGGCCCACAGCTGGATGGCTCGCTCCGGGGACAGCGGCCCCTCGGGGTCCGAGTCAGCGTCGGAGCCAGCGCTGAGGGAGTAACCCCTCTGGAGGAGGCCCAGGTCGGGACAGTAGGGGGCGGCGGCGGGGTGCGGCGGGGGAGTCGGCTCGCATACGCCCAGCTCGGCCAAGGTGAAGTTGCCCCCTGTGAGGGAGAGAGTGTAGTTACACGGGTGGAGTGTGGGGAGTTACATCGGTAAAAAAAAAAAGAAGCAGTAGATGGAGAACAATCACACAAACAAATGCTCCCACAAGAAAACACACACACACACAGTCAAACACAAGCACACACACACACACACACACACACACACACACACGAATATCTACCAAACAAACCCACAATCACACTCAGAGAAGCACACTAATTATGAAACTACGGAGGCGGAGGCTGAAAATTGGTCTTTGTTGCGGCAGGCGGGAGGGGAGAGATGACACAGCATGAATCAGGCACAAAGTAGCTGCTGGAAGGAATATGTACCGGCCCGCTAAAGCGAGCTTAGAAGGCCCGCCCCGTGGCTTTACTGCCCTGCATTGGCATTCATGAGGTGTTGATGTGAGATCAAAGAGCGGTTCACTTGAGGCCTCTCAGACTGCAGTGGAGATGCTTCGCTGCCTTCTGGGTTTGATCACCTCCCCACCTAGCCGCCGCCACGCTCTCGGACCCCAAGATTCGCCGGACACACTGCGGTCTGCTGCAGTCGAACACTCTCCCCCCTCAAGACAAACCGACTCGTCACTTGCAAAATAAATATATAAAATTATCCAAATTAAAGCACATCAAAGGAGATCAATAAACAGTGCTGCAGCCCAATTAAATCCAAGCTAAGGAAAAAGCAATTAAGGAAAAAGGCATGCTCAACCAATTTATTCTCTATACTAATTAAAAGAGTATTGTGGATGCAATCGCTCACCATCAGCTGTTGGGGTAAAGGGATCGGGGGAAAAACAGTTGTGATTCACTTCATTAGCGGTTTGTGAGGGAGGGGCAAGGGATAGGCGAGCGAAGCAGCTGTGTGCCTGGGTTAACTGTGACTCATCAGGCGTACGGACGTAATCAAACAGAGAGCGCGAGCGCGAGGAATTAAGCAGATCAAAATCGTCTGCTGGATCTTCACGGCTCCTCTTCACAGCCCCGCCGCAAACTCGAGAGTCGCGCCCGGAAAGTATGGAGGAGAGGGAGGGCCTGGGAGGAAACTTAGCCCGGTGGGGAAGTGGTGACAGGCTCTGTATTTCTACTCAGACGAACAGATGGGCTGGACCAGAGAGGAGGAGGCACGCCAATAGATCCACAGGTGGATTTAGCTTCTAGGCTAATGCTCGCCAAGCAACCAAGCAGCTTGAGAGGGTGGAGAGGGTATTACCGTTCCTCGTCTTCTTCGCGTCTTTGTCCTTCCCCCTCACTTATCACAAAGGATGACAGAGGGAAACTTCTTTACTACACGTGACAAAAGGGAATTCAAACAACGTGTTGATTTTGGGCGACACACTACTGCACTACTGCATCTATCTATCTCTAGTAACACCCATACCTGAGATGAAGTATCGCAGGAGGACGGGCGAGAACTCCAGCAGTCCTGAGAGAGTAGAGCACATGGGTTCCTTAACATCAGCGAGCAAATCATCCCGGAAACCCCAACTGCTCGCCAGGGAAAGTGTCTGCTCCACAATCACAGTGACGATTATGCAAATCATCCCATCCAATGACAATGACAATAATTGGGACGCAAACACATCCTCTAGTCTAAACAAACACTACATGGAAGCAGTTGCACAACATTGACGTGTGTTCGTGTGCGTGTGTGTGCGTCAGTGTGTGTGTATGTGTGTCTGCGCATATCTTAGGTTACATCCCACAGGCCACCGCGCTGTACAATTAACATGCCATAACCAGTGATTACATATGCAAAATCCAATCACTCCCTATCACCATGAGCGGTGGGCGCAGCCAATCTACATGTGCTCAAAGAGAGATGGATCGGGGCGACAGCTTGAAGCGGACAAGAAAATCTATCTCAGTTATTCCACAAATCCAAAACCAATCACATGTTACATGATGCTATGACAGATGTGGGGGTCCAAATAAGGCGCTGCATTCTAATCAGATCAATGCTTTTCTCTGGGTGACGTTCCTGAGCTTATAATGCACAAAAAATAGAAAAGAAACACATTTCATTGTATGTTTCCACGTACACGAAAAGCCTCAATGCAGATTGAGTCTATATTAATTGGTACAACAAGAAAAAGAAAAGAAAAAAAATATCATATAGAACGCAGCCTTGAATACTGTTCCCACTAGAGTGAGGGGCAGAGCTTAAGGAAGGGGAAAACAAGGCAGTAAAACAGCGTGAAATGTGTGTAAGTATGTGAGAAAAAGAGAGAGAGAGACAGAATAGGGGATACTTGGCACTAAGTAACACACTGTACAGGATAAAATGCAATTTCTAGCCTGCATGGAAAGATGAGATGTACAAGATGGGACTCAATTAGTTTATGCTGAATCAAATTCAAATGAAAATGGGGAAAATGGGGAATAGAAGTCACAAGAAAAAAATGGAAGGGAAGCCGAACTGCTTGCTGAAACGACTGACAGGCTGTGGAGGTCTCTCCCAAAGTCTCACCTCTACATCCCTTTATCCTGCTCGACATTTGAAAATGGGAATTGTCATAATTAGCATATGAAAAATATGGCGAACCACTACTAGTAAATTTGCGATAACCACAATGTTTCCCTGACCTTCATATCAGTGTATGAATTCTTAAGTTACAGTCAAAAATGTGTGTTGTGAGGTTGTGACCTTTTATCATCCTGGAGTCCAAGTGGGGTGCGTGCCAAATTTGAAGAAATCTGCCCAAGGCAATCCCATGTTATCACGATAATGGAAATGGACGGCCTGTGTGACCTTGACCTTTGACCTTTTCATAATACGTTGACCCTTGAAGCCTGGTAGACATTGGTGCCAAAACTTAAAGAAACACCCTGCAGGTTATTGCTGCGATATCCAGTTTAGGGAAAGGGGAGGACGGATAGATTAAAAACACAGGGTTCATCGTATTTCATCATCTCACTGGTACTTGGAGCAACACGCCTCGACCCAGATACCAGCCCCAAGCAATTTTTTTTAAAGGCAACAACCTCCAGGCCACGCTGAATATTACATATTGACGCTGGTTTACAAAGACCCATCGTTTGTTTCAAACATTACATGGTTACGGCTGCAGTTCCACTTGTTTCTTCGTTCAGCGGGGACTTTGGTTTTCTGCACCTGCCATGCATCATCATTTAGAGTGTTCACACCGTGTGTCTCGGAGAAGAAAAAAAAAAACAGGTGACACAGGGGAAAGAGAAGCATCTTGTTGGAACTGGAAAACAATAGTGCGAGTGAGAATGGCATTTGCAGTGATCCATTAAAACCGCATGCACTTCCCTCGATAAAACACATTATGGAAGTGTGTGGGAGCGAACGAACGTGTGCAATGTTGCGGCGTGTGTGTGTGTGTGTTTGTGGGTAGACAGCTTTGTGGGATAGAGGGGCCTATCATTAAAAAATCATTTGTGCTTGTTAGCACGTTGACGCAGGACTCTGCATTATGCTGGTTGCCTTTCTCTCACCCCACCGTGTAATTCTGTACAGGATATAAAACAGGCAGAACGTGTGGGCTTCAATGTCTGCAATTATGTTGCTTTTTCCAGATTCGATAGTTTGCACTGCGGGCCACCCTTGGACATGCCATTTTGAGCTTTTGAGCAAGCGGCAGCTCAAACAATTTCTGATTTGCCCTGAAGTGCAGAACTAGTGAACTGATTTTCCTCCCGGGTGGAGGACGCATCAGAATCAGGAAGCACACGCATCTGGGCACGGCAGGCTCCTCAGCAATCCCTTCTGAAACGGCTGAAATTACTATTAATAACAGTAAAAGCCTTATTTTCTTTGTCACAGCGAAGAACGCGCTGAAATGCGTGGCTAATAGCAGCCAAAATGTGTCATTTAAAAAAAATATTTTCCATTTTCATTTGCATCCAATTCACAAGTCATCTGCACAGCACTTTAGTATCCCTGAACAAATGAATTTCTCTTTTGTGTTTTCTTTTCCGCAAATTACGGAGCAATAAAATATACATATAAATTCCCTCCTGATAATGGAGAGACTATAAGTGAAGAAATGTTTGGACAGACGCAGGAGAAAGGAAGAGTCAGGGAAATGATGGAAGTGGCAAAGCAGGGACGATGTAGGAATTAGGACCCGGCTTTCAGAGCAAGCACGTTCCAGCTCTCCTGCCATCAAATCCCAACTCAAGTTGCTCCCATAGGCTGCCGCACCGTTTCTCCTCCAAGTCGCTCTGCACTTGGCGAAATGCATAAAAAAAAAATATTGAGTTGCTCGGTGCACTATAAAAGACTGCAAAGGAGAGTTAGATTGTAAAACTGAAGACAAGATTGGGTATAGTACCTTTTTTTTTAATTAATCACACATATTTCACATTAGTCGACCTCATGCTATAAATCTACCCCAAAAAACTTTAATATGTACCACTCTTTAATTATTCAGTTTTAATATATTTCATTCAAATGGTTCAGTATTTGTACCTCTATACCTCCGCGCTGCTGTTACTTGAGGATCAATAAAGTCTTATGTTGCCTTATCTTATCTCACTGGAATACAAAAAAAAATTAAAAATTAATAGAAATAATGGCAAGCTCTAAGCTCGTCGGAGAATACGTACAGATGGCCGTCATCTCGTCTCTCACACACACACACACACACACACACACACACACACACACACACACACACACACACACACACACACACACACACACACACACACACACACACGTTCTCCTCTCACTCTCATGACCACTATGCATCCTCCACCAGACACTTGTACATCTCTGCCCATGCTTAAGTTAGCATAGCAATGAAATTAAAAAAGAGAACAGTATGTAAACTAGGGCTGTCAACGAATATTCTATATTCGAATATATATTCGAATAGTTGTTAAAAAATGAAAAAATAAAAAATACACAACAGCGGCAGCAGCGCGACTGTCTGCTTTGCGGGTGTTTCAATCACTGAATGAAGCCATATTTGGGACAAGAATCGCAACCTTAAATTGCTTACACAAAACTCTTGATCAGCACTCAGCATTTGTTTATTGTTGTCGTTCATTTAAACCGCTATGCACAGAGAGCGCGACGGTGCGGGAGAGAGAGAGAGAGAGAGAGAGAGAGAGAGAGAGAGAGAGAGAGAGAGAGAGAGAGAAAGAAAGAGTGCGTGTGCGAGCGAGAGGTCCGCGGTCTTGGCCATTAGTTCATTTAATTATTTTTGTGTTGGTTGTTAAATATGTTTAAACTTAAATAAATTACCTGTACAAGTAGTTATGTCTCCTTGTATTAATTTGTCCTGTTATTGACGTGCCTAATGCGAAACTTTGAATATTCGAATATGTTCGAATATATGTGTTTTTTTAAAGGGAATATTCGAACGTCATTTTTGATCAATTTTGACAGCCCTAATGTAAACATGTGCAAAATGGGCCGTGGACACAGTCTGGAGACAGAGGCGGCAGCTTTGAGTGAGAAAACGTGAGAATTCGTGAATTTAGAAAGACGGTGGTCAATGAATTTGTTTTCTGTCGAAGCAATGGAGGACGATCCACAGGCTGCACGCTGTGTGAAAGGGAGACGAATGTCCTCTTCAGCTGACGAGGGGGAGAAAATAGAGAGGAAAACCGAGTGAGGCAGGCCGATGATGAAAAAGGGGGTTCGTGAGATGGGGTGGTGAGGACTGATGGGATCCTCGATCAGGGTAAACAGTTTCTGCAGGGGGAGACAGATGGAGGGAGAAAAAAGAAAAAACGGAGAAGGAGCGCAGACAGATGATAAGCCACAAAACAGAGGCGTCTGTCCCGTTCATACAAAGGTCAAGGTTAAAGATCACGGTTGGCTGTGAGAGTGAGAGTGGACTTCATGGGGTTGCTTTGTGATAATAATTATCACACTGTTATTACTCTCACACACACACACATACACATCGCAGCAGCGGAGAATACTAATAAACGTCTTCACAAATTATGATTTCCATGGTGATAAGGTGAAGTTTTTTATTTAACACACACAATGCGTATTTCTCTCTCTTTAAGGAGAAGAGAAATACAAGTGGAAATACGGCCATGCTAATGTACAATTCTGGAGAGACCGATTCTGATAAAAAGCTGACTTGACCTTGAATGCTCGTGTCACATGTGGGCAGCTGTTTGCTTTCATCTTCATCGTAGCAGTTTAATGAGGCCGTAATATGTCAATGTTGTGTTTGCAGCTTGCTCTGCTGCCCCCAGGTGGCCAAAGAAAATGGAGCTTTAACTTTGTCTTTTAGCTGCTTACGCGTAACCACTCGGTAGTTCAAGCCCACATGTTTCCCTAACCGTAGCCACAATGTATAAATGCCCTCGACAGATATTGAAGAAAGAAAGTATTTCAAAAGCTTGCTTTAAAAAGGTTTGTTATATTATTCGGGCTTTTGCAGAATTCTTAATACCAATATTCTTGCTAATATATAATGTCTGTAACTCATCTGGTGAAACGTGTATTGGGCCTGTTAGCTGTTAAGAACGTTAACAACAAAAAGGAGATTATTCGTCGCTCCTCTTTGCTGGGATTAAAAACAAAGTGGTTTGGCTGTCAAGATTAAAATGTTTCATCTTGACATCTGGAAATCAAATATGTGCATTTGTGCTCCAACAAGTAAACAAAGCGTTAGCACGCATACCATCACTTCAAACGGTGACACATCCATTTATCTTAATGGGCATGTCAGGGAATCAAGGTATGGTTGTGGAAAAGAAGAGGAAAAAAGAAAAGAAAAGAAGATCACGTAGAAACGGTAAAGCCACTGTGTGATCAGATTTGGATTTGGATGTTAATTTTCATCAAACGGCGCCGTTACATCTTCTTTTCAACCCCCGCGTTGCCTCCCGTTGCCGAGCGGCAGAAGGAGAGACATGTTCAACATTACCTCCACTGTGTGACTGACATGTCGTGACAGGATGACGCGGCACGCTGACATTCAGCCTCGCCGGTCATGGTGTTGATTATCGACAATCTATTTCCTACACACACAAACACACACACACACACGCACACACATGCCCGTACATCTCCCACATGCACGTGGCGTGTCATTAACGCCCGCCATAAGCGGGGCATCAGCGACGGAACAGAGATGCCCAAATAGGAGCGTCATGGTCAAACACTTCCCACACCTCCCAGATGACATCCGTTCTTTTGGCTCCCTCCCGCCTGAGCCACGGGGGCCCTCGCGCCTCCTAATAAGGAGGCCCAAAAATAGGTGTGACAAATGTCATCCGTCTCCTGGGCTAGTTCTACTCCTGCCCAGAGGATGGACGCCTGGGTCGGACAGGACATGACAGGACGTGACACGACACAGTGCACTCTGGAGGAGGTCTTGCAGCTGAGAGGCTCAGCAGCGAAGCGCCTCTCGTGGACGAGTAGGAGGCTCGAGGCGGAGGCATGCCTCTCAGACAGCGGCCTGGGAGACGAGCCTCGCTGCCGCTTCTGACACAGGGATACTCCGCTTACGTCTACCGAGGAGTCACTTTTGAAAGGAAGTATTGTCAGGAATGATGAAAAAGCCCTTTGAATAAATGCAGACACTGTACTATTGCCAATTGAATGTGCAGTGTTGCACTGTTCAGCTACAGCATGGGTGGGCAAACTACGGCCCGCGGGCCGGATCCGGCCCGCCGAGTATTATGAATTATACATTATAGTAAAGACCGCTGTAACGCTTCTCCGTTCCCGACTTGAGTTTCCCGAAGCACGATGACGGCAAAAGACCAGCATCGATGTTTCTTAACTCAAGTCGGGAACGGAGAAGCGTTACAGCGGTCTTTACGTGCCGTGCTTTCTGCAGCGCATCAGGCTGCGAGTCCAGCTGCTGCTGTCTGCTCACCTCCACCCCTCCCCCACAGGCCAGCGCGCCACGGAGACATGGTCCGTTTTATACGGCATAACGAACGCACATCAGACCCACGGGACTCATGTGACATATAGGGTTCTGCCTGCTAGCCTCCTGCCAGCTTCCTGCATGGAGCCCCTCTGCAACAGGGGGGCTTTTTTTAGACAAACTGCTAGTCAAGTATCAAGCACCAAGGCAAGTTATTTGCTAGCATTTAAATTAGCAAAAGCCAGCAAGCCTTTCTGTGAAGGGGAGTTTTTGAAAGAATGCATGGTAGAGACAGCAGGTCTCTTGTGTCCAGAGAGCAAAAACAAATTCGAAAAATGTAGTTTATCACGCAGGACAGTGACTCGGCGTGTAGAACTAATTGACGAAGACTTAGCCAGCGAGTTAAACAAAAAAGCTGAGTCATTTAAGTTATATTTGTTAGTAAGTAATGTAAGTTCTCTTTACTTTTTAGTTATTGGCTTTTACTTATAATTTATATTGGTTCACACAAACACTCTCTATCCATCTGATACTGGCCCGGCCCGTCTGTCAAATTTTAAAAGTCAATGTGGCCCCTGAGCCAAAAAGTTTGCCCACCCCTGAGCTACAGTATATATGGGTCTTCTGCAGTGCTCAATAATACATTAATATATGTTGTATATGAACATGTACTTTAGAAGTTGATGTAGACCATTCTGAATAAGACGTTGCTATATGTTCTTTAATACAACGGGAAATTCACATCCCTGGTGGTACATTATCAAAGTGTGACCGCAAGAAGGCGGGTTTTCTTTTTAATGATAGTCTTCCTCTCGTTGTCCATTAAAAGCCTGCCTTCTGTGGGACTGGAACATTTTTTACTTTGGCAACTCCTAGTGGTTGTACATTGAAAGACGCTTTAACAGGCGGTATTGCACGCCGCTGCACCCCTCCACCCACGAATCTGACCCGGGGACACTGGAAAACCTGAAAAAAACCTAGGTCAGAAAACCTAGGTCAGGAAAACCTGACCTAAAGCAATACGCAGAACGCACCAAGATTCACCAGCATATCTCAATTTGTTCTATTAACGAAAACTTGTCTGATAATCTAAAATTGCTTAAGAAGCTATTACAAAGGTATTTAAAGTACATCAATTACAATGAAACAAACATATAATCACCCCTGGCTGCTGAAAACTTGCTGCTGGTTAACAGTCAAAGAAGAAAAAATATTTATTTTTCAATTGAATATGTGACCGAATCACAAACAAATCGATGTTGAGGGGCACATTTGGGCCTAGGTATAAGGATACATCATTTCTATATCAAGTTGTCTTGTTATATGACTTATCAGAGGAGGAAAAGCCGCACTGTGTTGTGGCATTCTTGGTTATTTATGTATATCATTACACCACACCGTCTACATATCTGTGGAATTCTTCCACCTTCTCACGGCCACCATTTCTCCCTGGATCTATCGCATCATTCTTCGTGTGAGTTCATCTGCATGGTAATCCTATCGTGATTGAAGTTTATTTGCACATGCGGCAGCTGGAAAGAAAATCATTTCCATTGCTATCATATTTTTTCTTTCTTTTCTCTCCAAAGCAAGGACATTGCCGGCGTCTAAACATACATGCGGGTACACAGTGTGTCATACAGCCATGTACACACACACACTCGCCTTAATAAAGTGGCTGGGGAACATGTTTAATTACAGCCTGGGAAGCAAGTGACTGGGCTGAGAAAGGGAAAAAAAAACAACAACACTTGATATCACTGACATTTACAATTTATCAAATTTATTGATACTCATTTATCAAATGCTGCCAAAGCTGAGTCAAAGAGGGTCATTACATTGTAAACACGGATTAACTCAACTCTCACAAAAACCACACTACGTTGTCTGATGAGTGATTTTTATTCTAAGAAAATTGCAGATGCCAGCGTGCATTTCCCCGGACGCTGTCAATTAATTGTCTCGCTTGTAACCTCGATATTTCGCGTGTGTGCGATTGAGGGCCGGCGTCGGTGCTAAATAGCTGGCACCTGAAGCCCGCCACTCCCCGCCCTCCTCCCATTATTTGTCCAAGTTGTTGGCCACCTAGGGCTTTCATTGGCCGGAAAGGCTTTGATCTGGCAGTACAGACCTGCACTTACTGCCAGTCATCCTACTTTGTCCCCAAAACAACTATGAGTCACTCTCTTGCTCATTCACAAGCAAATGTAGTTTTTTTTTACAGGCTCGTCTGAGATGCAGCGAAACCAGCCAATGTCTGCCTGCAAACTGGGACACTTTTTGACATGTACAGTGTCAAAGTGTTTGTCTGCGAGTGCCAAATGCGGGGACCAGGTGTTACTTGGAGTTAAGTCGCCCATTTAAAGACCTCCCTTGCATGTGTCGGGGGCCATGCACAAAAAAAAACCCAGCAAGAGCGCTTTCCTGTCTATAAAAGAGCGATTACGGGGCTGGGGTGAGAGGGAGTGCTCTGAGGAATGGAGAAGTCGGCCTCCAGGATGTTCTTCAGCGACTCCTCCGCTCTGTTGCTGCAGCCACGGGATGCTTTTGAGTGTCAGCAGCTGGCAGAGGCGCAGAATGCCGGGGAGAAGACAAAGGTAAAGAGGGATCGGAAGAAGACGGGAGGGGTTGAATTTAATCTCGCCATCTATTTTTAATAGCATGCAGCTGCTTTGTTCTCTCTTTGATCATCAGTCAGCGGTCCAGGTTGACTGTGGCCCAATGGACAGGCATGCATTCGCACATATCCTACCATGATGAACATGATGTATGTTCTTATTAATGTGGATGTTTTTTTCATTTGAATGTCCAAATCCCCTATGCACTCCTAGTCACCGTCTCTGACACATGGTGCCACCAGCCGCTACAAGCAATAAGCTTTACCAGGAGGCGTAACGCGTGGTAGGTGCACAATCTTCCCCCAATTCGACTTTTCGCCAGTGCGCAGGAGCCCTGGTGAGGCAGAGGAAGTGGCTAGTGAAGCAACAAGGACTGACAGACGCACTGGCTTCCCACCGGCAACCACAAACACTTGTGCTCATCGGACTACCGCGACCACACTCCCTGAGTGTCCGCAATGGTGGGACTTTACTCCTGTACCAAACCAGTGTGGAAAATAAAATTGCAGCGAACACACCCCCACTTGCTAAGAAGTGATCTAAAGTGGTGGAAGTCTTGATAAATCACATTTACATCCACAGCGTGATTCTCTCATCACGCTGTGGAGGATTCTGCAAATACGTCACACGGGAGGCTGCCCTCTCCAGAGGGTTCTTGTCGGTGCCTGAATCTTGCAGAAGAGGGCACACACTGTGAGAGGCTGCTGCTGCTGTTCATGCAGATACTTGGAAGCTCTCTATGCTTAGTAGCATTACTGCTACACTGCACATTTTAGTTAGTATTCAGTAAGTGCGTGACTAGAAGAAAGTGTTAAGTTTCTCAGGTGCGCATACAAAATGTCCGCCACTCCGATGACATTTATTTGAATGGAAATTTCCGTCCTGTTCCTATTTCATTTCTATGGCTGCTGCTGTGGCACGCGGCCTCCTCCTGACCACCCAGTGGTACATTTTCCTTGCCATTCGGTGTTGAATAGAGGCAGTGGAGGTAATCATGCCAGGATACGAGTGGCAGACTTTGGCAGACTTTTTGGACAAAGCAATCATTGGCGACTGCAGTCATTCGTCACATCAAAGTCAACGGAGAAAAGGGAAGGCAGAATGTGGTTAACATGGCCGTTACACTGCATGTAGGCTTGATTATATTATTACTCATTTCTGTGCAATTGTGAAGATGTCAAGCCTATAGAGCTGCTATAGCGGACGAAGCCAAGTGTGGAATCAAAACACAAAGCCACACACACAGTGTGCTCATTCTCGGAGCCACAGCGAGGGCCTCAATATAACACATGTGTGATATGATCACTAAAGCTACAATACAGGAACAGCAAGGGTGAAAGACAAGACTGAGGTAGAGAGAGCAGGAATGAAAGGTGTGACATGACAACACAAGAGGAGATAAAACTGAGGAAAGTGAGAGACAGAGACCGTAGATGATGTGAAGTGCTGTCCAGGCAGCGAGGCGGCAGGCGGCTGGTGGATATTCCCCGTGGTTTCCCGTCCTCGGGGGGCAAAGCAGCCGAGCAGAATGGAGAGGGGCTCATTTAGACGCTTCTTAAAAAAAAAAAGGAAAAGCCAAAGCTTCTTGAGGCCGCAGTGCGGCCCCCGGTGACGCCTGATGTCTAGAGGTTGACCTGCGGGGTCGACACACCCCGGGGATGTGCTGAATATGGGCCGCGATGAAAAAGGCGAGGCGACACACAGTATGGGTGGAAAGCTCAGAGACAGAAAGGTGAGAGAGGTGCAGACAACAAAGAGAGGCTGCAGTAGGAGAGAAGAGCTGTAGCGTGCTGCTGCGCGCTGCTCAGCCTGGCTTATTAGAGTTGACACGTTCGTATTTGTATTCTTATCTGTTTCGCAGCGATCTCCGCCTATTCAGCCCAAACGAACCAGCCAAAGGAATAGGACATGGAACTGAGACTTTTATATGGGACATAAAGCAAACATGCGGGCAAAGCGCTCCCTGATATTTCTGGTTATGTGAGAGTGTACCATTATTGGGATCAGTGATGTTTTCAAACATGTTGCTTTGTGGTGTTAAATAGTGAACACTTGTAATGAGCTTTCCGCGCTGCTGCATGCTATGGTGAGGAGAGAAATGTGTTATTTGGCTGTGCTTATCCAAGCAGACTAGGTAATATGGGTGTAATTGGGAAACAGTGGAGTTGAGATCCAATGGAAGCGGGGGGTCCTGCTAGAATACACAAGCAAGGGACAGCTCGTGTTCAAATACGGAGAATAAACTGGAAGGAAAAAGGATTTACTCAAAATGTGCCGGTTATGTTCAGAAACGTGAAATACATACAGCCTGGTTGTGTAATCTGAAATCGTGATTTCAACATGTTCTGCACTAGAACAGCACTTTCTTAATCAACACCACTCAGTGGATGATCAGACCAAATATCAATTAGGCGTCACTTCATTCAGTCAGCCTGACATTGTAATAATTAGTTGGGAGGTAGGAGACATTTTGTTGGATCAGCGGCGAGAGATTTATTCGTTTTTGCTGCTGAATCAGTTCGCTATCCTGGATATAGCCTTCACATGCATCGTGTAAACCCTTCTGTCTGCTTCTCCCTGTTAACGCTTTTACATCTATTCAAAAAAATGTGATAACGTTTCTTCAGCGAGTGCAGTTAGTGACAGCGTCGGCTCCATGATACAGCTTGATGGAGTGGAGCAGCGTGGGGACAGGGCTTAGCGAAGGGTCAATTGTTTCTCTAACTGGGGGTAACAGCTGTCATTGGCCACCAAAATTATTTGATTTACCGGACAAATCTGTGGCGAGGGCTCAGTCGACCAATTAAGCGACCACTGAACTAACCTGTCACTGGTGAATCACACTTGAGTACTTGAACCCTGCACTGTATAAAAATCAGAGGTGGAATCAGTCTGAAGTTTCTCTAAATGAAAACGTAACATTCCCGATAATACTAGACTTTGTCTTATTAAGAAAATACAGCACAGAAGACAGAGAACTCAAACTTGGACCACAATTTGGACAGGGAAGTCAAAATTGTTGGAGCAAGACAAATATGTTGGATGAAGGAGAATACATTATCCGCATGTAGACTTGAGGCGGGCATGAATACAGTTCATTACCATCAGCTCCTAATGGGCTGGGAGGTAAGTCCACAGAAAATGTTTCTTGCCCGGGAGGCACAGAGCAGCAAAACACAAACATACAGCATCCACAAAAAGACTCCAAAGACACTCCGAAAACCATTCCAAAGGGAGACGATGTTCCTATTTAAGTTGAATTTACGCTTCAGGAAACACTGAAATTCCAGTGAAGCGTTTCATGCATAATAATGTGCAGTAAGTAAGTTATTTCAACAGGCAATGATATCTTTTGAGTAAGACTACAGTATAACTAAACTAAGCTGCAACAGGACTTCTGTGCATATCCAGAAATATAGTGAGAAAAGTAATTATTTCCTGAAGGTTTTTTTACAAAGGTTTTGTAGGAAAAGCAGAAATAAACCTATTTCTATTATTTATTACAAACCTGCTTTTACAATGGAAAAGATGGTTTGGATAATTAACGAAAAAGGTTCTTAGAGTGCAAAAATCCCATCCCAGGATCTGTGATTTGGCTCAGGACTATGTCCTGAGGACATCTGCTACACTCCTGATAATTTGCACGGCATAACTCAATTCAATTGACCATTCAGAATGACCAAAAAAGCCCTAGAAAGTTGACCTGCAAAAGTGTGCATCAAGCCTTCATTTGCAAATGCACATGTGCAGAATAATTGAAGCCTGAGCAAAGACGTGAGTTAAAAATCATCAAGAATAAATGTCTCCGGAGTATGAGCTGTTCTGCAGGTGAGTCAATAAGCCACTAACTCGCCAACAGCTTGCTTTACCCCTTTGTTCGTCCCACACGTGGCTCTAATGACGGCTGTGGACGCCGCAGACCTGTGCTATACATAACACGTTTCTGATGATAGCCTGGGATGACCTCAAAACGTCTCAGCGAGATGCAGAAATGCCAACGAACAACATCATTATAATTTAATCAAAGTTAATCATATTTTCTAGTGTGGCCTCATCAGTGCATGAATTACTAATATCGCAGGTCAGTTCAGATATCAAACCTCGCCTTCAGACAGTTTGCTGGATTCTCAATAAAGCACAAGGACATTATCAGAACTCCGTCAAGACATGAACGTGTCTACTCCGACCATCTTGCCTGTGAACTACAAGCTGCTCTAAAGGGAGAACACATTGTTTCAATCCCACAACTCTCAAGTACAAGTTACAAAAATATCAGGCTGAAAGGAGAAGAAAAACTCTATTCATCTGCTGCTTCTTTCCCTCCTCCTCCTCCGCCGCCTCCTTCCATGGTGTCACAGTCCATATGGTGCTGCAACACTGTTGGTCTCCTGTGACCACACTTCCCACGATGCATCTGTGACTCTGGGCTTTGGAGGGAGCTGATAGGCTTTGGAGGACTGTGGTATCGACCAGCTATCGCCTGGTGTGAGGTCAGCTTGCTGCAGCAGTGGAGTGTGTCCAGACGGCACACACCACTGACTTCCAGTCTTCCATGCGTCCCGCCAATCAATCCTCCATTTTCTACCGCTTGAACATAATACGCTTTTCTGTGTGACTTGAAACATTTTCTTCTTTAAACTAATGCCGGATTGATCAATTTCTCTTTTCTCGTTTTGAAACCACGCGCACATTCAGATATGAGACCTTGACAATGGCTCTACCTTGTTAAGTTACTATAATGAAGATGTTCCATTTGGAAAATACCATCAAGGACTCTCCATTTATTTATGGTTTTTACTGTTATTCTTCTCTCCTCTGCATTAGTGTGCTGAGCTCTCTTCCTCTCCTGTCTGTGTCCATGCAGAGAAAACAGAGCTTAGCACAGATCAATCCCATTGAGTCTGACTTCTCTCACTAGCCGAGGATCAATACTGCCTGTTTCATGTCCCTGTGCAATATACACACACACACACACACACACACACACACACACACACACACATGGTTTAAAGACATGCCTATAAGAGCGGGCCCACCCCTTTAGAGATGACCTATCGGCCTATCGGCTAACTCACTCCCCAGGGGGATACAGAGGTTCATTATGACAGGCTTTCCGGTGCTAAAGGTCTGCTTTGTGCAAAGTGCAGCATTTACACCATCTGATCACATTACCAGCTTGCCACCGAGGCCTCGCAAGAAACACACAGTAGTTGAAAGTAGTATACAGCGGGTAAAAACCTGTACGTTTACTTGTTTGTTGCATGTGTGATGGAAGATGTTTAGGAATCACATCACAGGACTGGGAGGGCTCTAAAGGTGGGCTCAACCATACGAGCTGGACAGGACAGGGTTTTTACCCCTTGAACAATATGATATCTCCTCTATTCAATGCTTCATGATAGTATCCCACACATTTTGGGCAAATTAACTTTCCAGGAAATGTGTTTATTTTCTCTTGTCCAGAGGGAGAAGACAAGTTTGATACCACTCTCATGTCTGTTAGCTAATTATGAAGCTAACCATAGTGACCTGCTAGCTTAGCTAAGCACCCAGAAGGGAGGTAGGGACACAGCAAGCCTGACTCCGTCCAAGGTTAAAAGAAGAAAAGAAAAGGGCCTTTGATCGCCCCTGTTGCATTTTAATTGATCTGTTTATTCCATACAAACATGTTGTGGTTTCAAAAAACGTTTTTGCTTTTAAATTTAAGATAGAAATAGTGTGAAATGCCGCTTTACAAGTTCTGGTAGCCGTGTGTCCCCTCCCTACCCATCTCGGCAGTAAATTAATATAATAATACTTCCCAACATAAGGAACTCATCAAATTGACTTGATTGTTCATGTACACTAATGTCTCCTGTCCAGCACGGTACGGATCAAGCCCCAAAACCACGGTGTAATAAAGCCTTTTGCTCGACAAACTCACCTTGCCTGGAGTACTCGTCAGCCTCGTGGTGAACCAGGTCCGTCACACAGCCGCCATAGTGCAGCCTCTGCTCGTGGTCGAAGGCTTTGAGCGTCTCGCTGGAGCTGTAGGACTTCTGGGTGGGCACGCGGCACTCGTCCGTGTCCAGGGAGGAGGTGTTGTACTGGGTGTCTTTGGAGCTGCGACCCCTGGTGAGGGAGGGGTGCCTGCGATCCTTCAAATCCATGTTGAGGTTTGGGTGGGCTTATGGGGACTGGGGATGTAGGGAGCAGAGATGTGGTGAGGAAGAGGAGGAGGAGGTGGCGGGAAGAAGGGGGAAAGATGAAGGGCCTCCTAGCGGGCCTCGGTAATGTCAATCTCCACTTCAGTCCCCTGGAAAACAGCGATAGAGAGAGAGGGGAGAGTGTGTGTGTGTGGAGGGGGGGGGGGGGGGGGCGAGAGAAAGTGGAAAAAAAAGTGAAAGGTTGGTATGAAATTAATGGATGCACAGCTGTGACTCATTCTTGCTTTGCACTCCCCGGAGAATATACAAGGAAAGTTAGGTAAGAGGGAGCGCGGCGGATGGCCATTTTCGAGCAACCGGGGAGACACATCGGAGTATTGATGCGGGATAAGTAAGGCAATTGTGGGAAAAACAGAGCTGCCGGCAGCGGGGTCCACAGAGATGATCGTCAGCCATCGACTGGGCTTATGAAAAATGGTCAGGCTGGCATTTAAATCTGTGACATAAAAACAAAGTGTCTCAAACACCGTCCAGTCATCTTAAACCGATGTCAGCGACGCATGAGCGGCGACACACAATGATGTCACGGAACGGCAGAGAAGTGGGAAAAAGCGGGAGGAAAGCCGAGCGGAAAGACGGGCAGAGTGACGGGAGGGGAGACGAAGGTAGAGGACGAGAAAAAAAAAGATGAAAAAAAAATACAGAAAAGCAGCCCGATGCAACAGGAAGGATGGAAGAAGAGGAGAAATGACTTGAGGGCATTGCTAGTCTCTCCCTCATTATCAGAGTGAGAATGAATCCTGCTCCCTTAGAGGCTGTAAGGGATAATCAAACACAGGCACACACACACACACACACACACACACACACACACACACACAGAAACAACCGCAAATGCACATATGCAGCATGGAGGTGCTGAGATAACGGCGTTTCCTGGCCCTGACTCAGTTTGCACGACTTGTAGCGCAGCTAACCACGTGCACGGTCACATCACCGTCTCGGTGCTTTCTGCCCGATCTAACCGTTGCTATGGCTATTGCATCACGAGACCAGCCCACTTCTAATATATTTAAATATTACACTTGTGGATGCAGATTATACATGATTATGATGCTAATACAGCATGATACTAGCGCAGCGGCCTTGAGCAACGCATTACATTAGCAGCTAAAGATCAAAGTACAACAATACAACAACCAGCAGTAATTGACAAGAGCGCTTCCAGCAGCTGCCTGTATGGGATATTTATGCTAATAAATAGGTCACTCGTGTTTCTATTGCTTTGGGCCAAAGAAAGTCTGGTCCACCCACTGCATTACAGCCGTAGCATCGCATTTCCATCAGAAACAGCTCCGAGTCTGGACGGTATGCATTGAGATCAGATTGGGTCCTTTCTAAAGAATAGGCATCATCCGATTCAGAAAACTAATTGCATGCTGGGAGGGAGGAAGAATGAGGAAGGCGAAAAAAGGGAGAGGAGGAAACAAAATGCGAGTCAATCTATTCAATGAGGGCTCATTTTAAAATGCTTAGAAGGTAGTATCCAAAAGTGCCCTGCTATGTCCATTGATTAACAGTAGGTATTAAGTCTCATAAAGAGCTCATTATGCTCCGACATCCATCACACAGGCTATTAGGAGTTCAACCTTAATGTGTTTGTACCTTGAATGGAGGATGTGGAAATAGAGAGGGCTACTGGCTTGGCACATTTGGGGACATTCAGACTGGCGTTATGGAAGTGATGGGGCTTTGTGAGTGTCGCAGACTCATCTGCGATGTAGGTTCGGAGCATTAGTATGATTATTATTTCCGGGAATCGGGCTTAAGCACCGTCGTTTTCAAAAAGTTTGAAGTGAGACGTTTGAAAAATGAAAAGTTTGATACCGCACTTTGTTGGTGCGTTAGCCTAGCTTAGCATAATGCCTGGAAGCAAAGGGGATAAAGCTATCCTTGCTCCCTGCTGAGTGAGAGATCGTTACAGGAGCTAGTGGAACAGCGGCTGGCTCAGAGGTGCATTCTTTTTCTAGTCTTTATGCTAAGCTAAGCTAATAGCCGCTAGGCTAATGGCCGCCTGGCTTCGGAATGCAATGCACTGAAACAAGAGTGGTATTGATCAGCTGTGATAGAGCAGTGATAGAACTCTGCAAGTCAGCGCATGTGGTACAGTACGGTAGTATCGTGAGGCACAACTAAGAAATCAAAAGAAACATCGGAGTAACCGCCGCATCTTCTTCAGACTTCAGAGGGTTAAAACGTAAGAATGTGGCAATCACAGTGGAAGGACTTGAGAAGAAGTTTGCAGGAGTATTCTGGTTGAGTAGCAGGAGAAAGGACACAGAATGAGAGATAGATGGATTAAGAGGGGAAAGCCGAGGGGGTCAATCACCAGATCTGGAACGCATATCAATCACATTCCACCCATGCAGGTGTTTTCCTCAAGGTCGCAGAAACACACACACACACACACACACACACACACACACACACACACACACACACACACACACACACACACACACACACACACACACACGGCAAACTTCTTTGTTAATTACTCCGGTGACAACTGTCTAACCCTCCGCGAGCTCATTCATCAGCAGTATAATGACTCATTGTAGATCTGACTGGTCGCATACCCTGATTTCAGGACATTCGTAGACAAACAACGAATATAGGGAAAACTTTGCCAGGACCCACTTGGGTCTGCAAGTCGCAGCGTTTCCTTTGGCAGTCGACAAAAGGGTGGTTAGATGAAGGAGAAAAGAGACACGTGTGCGACCGTGAAGTGACCATGAAATCCAGGCAGAATGAGAAATGTAATTGGAAGGCGACAGCGAGGGTGGAGAATTCATTTTTGCAATTACAGAGGTGAAGTTTGGTGCAGATAATGGCCTTTTCTCTGCAAATAAGAGCTTGGGAAAAGAAAGAAAAAAAGAAAAAAAGAAAGAAAATGATACAATGTAAATCCACGGTAACTAGAAATCACACCCAGTTAATAGGAAGCTAATGACATCAATGGATTAGCGAGCATCAAACAGGACGGATTCCCATTTAACCTTAGAGAACAGAGTCCAAATGTCAAAGAAAAGAAGGCAACTTTGTAAACACAGTTGTTAAAATACAGCTATTTTAAGAAACTCACTGTTTTTTCTTTCACCCATCTAATGTGTAATCACCTGCTTCAGGAGTGTTTCTTACACGTGGAAAATAAGCACCTAGTTTTCCTAATGTGTCACATACGTTTTGTGGAGAAAAATTATGCTTAATTATAAAAAACTATCTATTGTCAATGTAACAAAGCCGGCAGTGGGTCAACAGCACTTCAGCAGTAAGTGCATTAGTGCATTTATGGTTTTATTGCCTCAGGTAAGATGTGTTCTGTTGCATCATGCCTCAAATGTGCCTGAAGAAAGCGCCGCGGAGACGACAGACAGACAGACAGCTATGGCAGCGCGCTGATCGCAATCGACCCGGCCTCGGCTGCGCATATTATTTCACTGCATTTGCAATGCTTACATGCACATTGGCTGGATACCCAAAGACAATTAGCTGCAAAGATTCCATCCAGCCATCTCACTTATCAAACCAATAAGCAGGGAGGCGGTGTGTCTGTGTGTGTGTGTGTGAGTGCTAGTGGAGATGCTGTTAAGGGCCATCACGCTGTGGGAGGCTTCCTGTCCAGATGACTCCCACTGCAGCGATCTAGCAGGGGGCTCAACAAGGGCATGTTTACTCTGTAAAAAGCTACAAACTGGGCTGACATTTACTGACATTTATTGATATAGTATATTGTTATACTCCAGACAAAACTATACAACAGTTTAGAGTTTGTTGTGTATATATTTCAGTAAACAGCGCTATGTACAGTGTACTATTAAAGCTTCAACTAATAATTAGTATCCATTTATATGCAGATGATTTGTGGATCATTAACATTTAACAGGTGTTTAAAACATCAAAAAAGGATTTTCAGTCTATGAGACACAGAAAAGCAGTAAATCCTAACAATTGAAAAGCCGCAACTTCCTTTTTGCAAACATCAAATACAAAACTTGTTGCAATACAAATATATTTGCCAATCTTTCTGTAATTGGACCATTCAATGAAGTGTACTTCATACTGCTCCCTTTGTAAATCTAAACCTGTATATGCACAACATACGCGTCTCTTAAAAGACCTGATGAACACGAACGCATATGTTTTTGCACCCAGTTGTAGCCACAGTAATTTCTATCTGATCTTATCTTACGGTTGGATTCAAAGAGTCTGTGCAGCAGTCATTATCTGGCTCGTTTAATTCAATTGGAACCAAACCAAAGGCAACAATCATCCAACAAGACTGGTGACTAAAAGCCTGATAAAACGCAGCATGGAGCTTTTCCATCAGAAAATTCATCCCCTCTTCCAACACTCTGTCAACAGTTCTTCATTTGGTGGCTTTTTCTTTTCTTTCTCTCACTTTTTTATTTATTTTTTATTTGAAAGGAATTCAAATAGCAATAGACGTCTTATTGAAAATGCAAGGCCATGTTATCACAAAAGACAAAATTGAAGCTATGAAGCATTTTGCTCTCAGTTTTCTGCTGGTTTTAAAAAAAGAATTCCGGCTGTTTCTCAAATTAAGTTGTTTACGCAGTTTGTTCACAAAGACAAAGAGAAGAAGACTCAGAGTGACTGAGAGAATCAAAAAGAGCAGACGGAGGAGGGGATGGGGTGAGAGCAGAGCAAAGAGAGGTTGCGTGAGAATAAAAAGGAGGGAACATGAAGCGTCATGTTCGTCTCATGATCAATTAAAAACATTTAAAAAAACATACGTGCATCTTGATTTCAGAGTCCTCCTCCAGTCCCAGATATCATACACTTCATCAAAGCCTCTGACTATGTGTTTAGATTCCCCTCAGAAGCATAATATACTTCTTTAAGTGGGAATCCTTATTATTCTTATGATTAATTACTTATTTTTCACCAGTAAATACTTCTCTGAGTGTGCATAATCAACCTAATTACTTTGAACACTCTATGGTAATTTAAAGCTTTTGGGACAAATAGCTCATTATGTACAATACGCTTTCAATTTTACAGTATGGATGACAAATTTATGCTGGATAGATGTGTGAAAAATGTAGGCGAAGAAAGGCATCCTGATTACTTCCTGTTCTGAGATGAAAGTGTGTGTGTGTGTGTGTGTGTGTATCACATGTTTAACAGCTCATATGAACATTCTTGCATGTATCCCACCTCCATAAACGCACCATGACCTCTATCAGTCTCTCTCTAACACACACACACACACACACACACACACACACACACACACACACACACACACACACACACACACACACACACACACACACACACACACACACACACACACACACACACACACACACACACACACACACACACACACACACACACACACACACACACACACACACACACACACCCACCCACACACACACACACACACACAAAGCCTGGCTTCTGTGAGCTTTGGACGGCTCTGACTGAGAGGCTCCTCACCGTGAAGAGTCATTAATCATGTCTTCGATCTACGGGCGCCGTACACACACGCACGCGCACGCACACGCACAAATAGACGCACGAGGCAAAAAGGATGGGCCGGGGCTGCTGCTTCCGTGGCTCCAGTTCAACTGGAAACCACGGTCCGTTCTGGGTCCAAGATGATCCGCGAGCCAACAGCTGAGGGGCACTCGGGACAGGAAGCGTTTCATCACTCTCTCTCCCACACACCTCGCCTCATTACCTCAAACACCTCTTTCAGCCAAAATAGGAAGAGAAAAAAAAACTAAAAATCCCCTTGCTTATTAAGTGTGATGGGTCGTGGCGTTTGCTAGCTGTGTCATTATTTGTGTTTGCATGAGTACAAGTTGGCATGTTTGTTGGTCGCTGACATTGTGGTGATATTGATTTAGCAAAGTCATTTTCTGGGGCTTTCATGGTATCAGTATGTCGCTACGACGACAACATCCCAATGCTGGGATGGTGTGCGGCAAGGGCTCATTAGCAAGTTAGTGCTAAGTTAGTGCACAATAAGTCAGTGGTAGACTTTACAAATTAGGCCGCCTCTCAACCGTCCTGCCACGCGACAATAAGGTCACTTACAAAAATAAACCGAGATATATTCCCTGTAATTAAACTTAGTTCTATCAGGTTTCCTGCAAAGTAGAATTTCCTGCTGCACTGAAATACAGCAGAACGGAAACAAAAACACACATGCAACAGCCGACGGTATTACTGTTTTCAAAAATGTCGATTTTTAGTGCACTAATTGTTTTCCTCTTCGAAGTCTGAGTTAACACTGCATACTCGTTCTCTGCAGGCTTTTGCTGGGTGTGAATGAGGAGGAGGGGACGTCCCCTGTGCCTAGCCGGGCTCAGTGCAGTAATTGTGAAGAATTGTTGAGGCCATGCAAGAGTATGGGATAAAAGTTACACATCCCAAGGTCTGCATGTGTGACTCCGGGTTGTGGTCCCTGCAGGCAACGAGATGGATGAAAGTCGCCTCGCTGATCGGGAACTGTGAAGAGAGCTCCTTCTGTTTTCCCCTCCGCTGTGTGTTTCTTCCCCTCTCATCCCGTCATTTGTCAGGGTGGATGGGGAGGGGACAATACCCCCCCTGCCCCTCCCTTCCTTGTTCTCGGTGCCTGTGTAATCTCCACACTGGGCTGCAGAGTGCCACAGAGCCTCTGTTTATTAGACTAATCCTTAAATCCACATTCTGCAGGCCTCGCAAACGCCTCGCAAAGCTCTAATCTGACTCAAAACAAAGGGATTAGAGACGACAAGGTCCCTCTCTCTGTCTGTCCGTGTCTTCCAGAGTGGGCTCAGGGTGGCGAGCGCACACATGTGCGGGAAAAGCGCGCTCGCACTGTTGCATGCTCTCGCCCGTCACGCCCGTATTTTGCAAAAGACTGACGCGGGCTGGCAGCGACAAGACCGGCGGTTAGAGCCAAGGTGCAAACAAACCGGGTAATTACACAGAGCTCAAAAACTCCCGAGAGAAATGACGGACAAGATGAGAGTGAGCTGTGGGAATGAGACGCGGCGACAGCGGTGGGTAATATAACCGGAATACCTAAGCAAGCCTGGCTTACTAACAGAGGAGGAGGATTTGTTTTGACACAGTAGCAGTGGAAAACACTACGTAAAGCAAAAACTAATATTTGTCCGGTATTTATCTGCATCGAAGGGTCTTCACAGCCACGTTGCAACCGCACGAGAGTAAGCCCGATACGTACAGATCAGACGCATCCCACAGCTGCGAGGGGAACGCTGCAAACGCTGTGTTCTTCACATGAATTTGAATCACAATTTGAATCCGTTTCTCCTCAACATGGACAATGAATAATGCAAGAATACGACAAATGCAACAACGTCAAAAATCAGTGCAGAGATTGCGTTCGCTCAGTTGTTAATGCTAATTTTGCACCGCAATCTTCAAGTAAGAGCAAGTCCGTTTAGCAAATGTAGCATCCGATAATGATGACAAGTGGGCTCGGTTTGTTTTCAGGCTCCTCTCACACACTTAACAGTTTTACTGGGTTGTCACATGTTCTTTCTTTTTTTTATCTGACGGAAAAAAAAGAAAGTGGAATGAGTAAAAATAGTGCCTGTTGGGCTGCATTCACACCAGAAAACACCGGTCAGACGATGGCAAAACAAATAGCGGTTAATCGTGGTGCAGACAATGAGCAACCTGCCGTCTGAATCGCCCTTTTTGTGTGCTCTTCTCTCTCTCTCTTTCTCTCTCTCTCTCTCTCACTGATAAAATATTTTGTGACAATATGGTTTCAACATTGATATTGAGGTATCTGGTCCAAAAAATGATTGCGATATTTTATTTATCTCCATATAAAAGCTTCTTTTGCTGTGTTGCTTTATTTTGAGGATGGAGGTCTGGCAGTTCAGTTTCCGTGCCTTCGTTTGTAGTTCGGTTCATACTTGCAAGTTCATGCAAGTTGAGTCCTGAGTGACATCCCCATATAGGCTGATAGACAGTTTAATATGGTCACCTCACAGTAATTTACCTCCACGTCCAAGTCTTCCCCAACATTGCCACAGCTTTTGCTACGCAATCTGCTATCGTTTGATCATCAGCTGGTATAGGTCCAACCCAACACCTGCCAGCGGAACTTCATTCCAGCAGGTTTCCCCTGCCCATATTGCTACATCCTCTGAAATACAAATATCAAGTCTGCCGTCTCAAGGTGGAATGCTAACCACCTGTGGCTAGCCTTTGACAGCTAGCATGTGGGTACACCTTTACTTGGGGAAAGTGTGCTTGCAAGACAACCATTTGATTTGAATGGACTCGTATTACGCCTCCTCTCCCTTTGTTTGCAACAATACAAGCAAGCTGGATGTCCACTGTGCTACGTGGAGGGATCTGACCAGAGAATGACATCATATTCTAAGGTTATGGAGCACATCCATGCCGGGCCGCGCGTCTGAGTTAGTGCGGTCAGGGGAAGGTCTTGAGCGATATAGAAAGGCCTGGCGGTCCGCAGATGGATAATGTCAGCGGTGGGGTCGCGGGGGTCTCGCCGCCTGTTCTTTTATTCAGCGAGGGGATTCCTGCTCAGCCCCGGCGCCGCACAGCATGCTCCTTCACCTGTGCCCTCGGTACTAGCGGCAGCGCGGAGTGTCAGGGCAAACTTTGCCGCGGTACCCGCCGGTGAGTTATTAAAACAATCGAGTGCTGACAAGCCCTGCATTCTGTTGCCGAGGGAGAGGACTAGGGCTTAATAACTCAGTGTCACGCCTTGACATTCTTACCATCTGTCTGGGTAAAATATTCAAATGTGCAATAAATGTCACTGGGGACAGACGGTGACACTGTCTAATTAACACTATGACAGAGGTGACACACTGAGGGCTTTGGCTGGCTTTTACTGTACAACATGCATCGCCATAGTGCGTGTGTGTGTGTGTGTGTGTGTGTGTCCATGCTATGACCGCGATGCCGAGGTACAATGCTGTGGGTCGCTGTGTCTTTTTTTTTTACTGCCATTCTGTCTCTTTAGAGGAAAGTCAGCTATTGTTTAACAAAAGAGGGAAGTGTAGCGCTAGTGCACACGTTAAAAAGTGTGAATGACAGCAGCTATAGGGCTGTGCAACCCAGGAGCAGGGAATAAATGCCAGAGAGGAGTCATTTCCTCAGGCTGAAATGTTAAATAGGGGGCGAGAGGAGGGGAGGGGGCTCACCAGCCATGTGCAGGTAGATACATGTAGATCAAAATCAAGCTGCGTTGAACTTCAGGATGAATTTGTGCAGGGGGATGTTTTTTCCTCCTCGGTGTGGGGGTAACAACCTCCAGAGATGGAGAGAGCAACGTTGTTCCGGATGTTAAGCAAAAGCAAAGCTGGGTGGACTCTCAATAAGAAGGTCTAAAACTTATCACAGCAGCTGACTGCATCACACAACATGTGAGACAGCGTGAGAAGCTTAAACATGGCATTTACCCACGGAGCCGGCATGGGCTTCAGTGTGACTCCTTTCTGGCAAAGAGTACAAATAGCAGACTCAAAGCACTTAAACGCTTGTGTACTGTAATAAAAGGGTATTTAAAAAACCATGGCAACGTTTCCAGAAAAGAGATGTCTTCAGGATCTTGTGCTTTTGTGTTTGTCTCATCACGTGCTGTACTGAATAGTTGGAAGCTTTAAAGTTTCATTCCTCACTCAAATTGAAAATAAATGTTTGAATGCTGAATGTTGTTTCATTTTCTTGCCCATTCATTCAACCTAATAGATCTCCCCAGTTGCAGACCAGATCAGTCTGCACTAATATTAGTATTCCAAAAATGTTGATGATCCAGAGACAGAGCGTCCAAAGTAAAAACGAACTGAAGAGAACGAAGATGGATTTAATCATTTCTAAAATATCTCACAAAATCTCACAAAATATTCTGTTTCTATCCCTTTTATTTGAGTTTAGCCTTAACAACAACACAACGGCTCGCTTCTACAATTTTGCAATTTCCAAGAGTCTCCAAAGTTTTTCCACAATTATTTTTATAAAGTGCCATATGAACGTGTGTAGCACATTTTGGGCCAATCTGCCTCATGAATATATACATGAAGTGAGACGTTCCACAATAAACCTAAAATGTCAACCTGTTGTGTGGCAAAGAACGCAGAAAAGAATAGAAATGAAAACAAAAGTAAACAAGTCACTGGGATGAATCCAACCCATTTAGTGGATGTGAAGCGGCAGTATATGCAGAGCGTGTCATTCTCGATCAATTTTTTTTTACGCATATTAAATAGTGACAATTTTGTATCACCATCTATGAAATTGGTATTGAAGCTGCATTTAGATCAATACGTGTGTGCTTGAGCTTCCCAACATGTTAAAGGTGCTGCCTTTTCCTCCTTCACCCATCTGCACACCCTCTCTGAACCAGCCTCGTTACTCCTCCCCAGGCAATCACCTCACTCCCCTCACCTGATCGTCTCCACCTCGCTTTCCATCCTCTCGACAGTTGGTATTTAAGTCCTGTTTTTTTCTGTACGGTCTCCATTGGACCCACGTTACACTCACTTCTGCCTGGCCTCCACCAAACCTTGAATTAAAGTTATTTCTCCAAATTCCCGTTCCCTTTAGTCTCCTGCGTCTGGGTCCGCCGGCTCCACTCTACGTGACATTTATACAGTAATCCGCCGCTAAAGACCACAGAGGCCCTCCTTCATAATATTTCATCCGCTCTCAAATTTGTACATTACAACTTAATAAGCGAAAAAGCGCCACTGCGCTGTGTTTTAATATCTAAAATAACACGAGAAATTCACCCGGGTATAAAACGTACACACTTTTTACCTGCCAGGATGAGTTTTAACTTTGAGCACCGGGCAAAGCCCCGGCTCTCCCACTCTCGCTGCTTCTCTCTCTGCCTGTGCTGTGAGAGGCTGTTGTATGAAGCACCTTTAATGGGTTTGTGAGGGATATGTTGGACTTGAGTAGGAGATTTTACACACTGCGTGCACATATGCGTGTGTGTACCTGTTGTACCCTGTGTGTGTGTGTGTGTGTGTGTGTGCTTTTTGGATTGTCATGTAGGGTCCTGTATTACGCCGCTTTTCCACTTGTGCCACTGTGTGCGCTCACACTCCAAAGCCATTAGATTCTATACGAAATCCTGGAGCTGAGAACTTTGAAGCCGAGAGCGCTGCAATTGACGGGCCGGCGTGCCGCGGAGCACGTCTCTACACTCTGATCTCTGGTACGGTAGCGATCTCCACTGCAGCGCGCTTGTACTCTCACACACACGTTTTGGTACTTTATCCGTTCTCCCCGGCCCACGCGTCGGGGAGGTGGGGGGGCCTCTGTGTTTCAGATGCACGCGATGGCACCCGTATTTCTTTGCGTGCCGCAGATAAGCGATCGGCCGCATTGTCTGTGCTCCTAATGGCGTCGACTCAACGTCTCGGGAGACAGCTAAGCACCAATGACATAGCTGACTGGTCGCATTTAGCATGCTAGATTTAGCTTCATTAGCGAGGACGAGGCTGGGAAGGCACGCTGAAGAAAAGAAATGAGGGGTGAGACGGGGGTGGCAGCTGGGCCACTCTGCAGTAGAGCTGGACAAAAAGCCAAAGCTGTCTCATAAAGATACTTTATAAAGTAGCCATATCCATAATGGCCACCCAATAGAGAGAAATGGATTAGGCAGCAGTTGGAGTTAAATTAAAGGACACCGCACTGGGTTAGAATATTCAGTGAGTCAAACCATCCAAAAAAAGAAGCATATGTGAACATATATTTTATGAAAACTCGTTTTATGGAGTGACAAAGCTATTCATCCAAAAATATTTATCTCTAATTTAATATCCAGTCCTCCAAAAAAAAACAAAAAAAAAAACGCATTCACCACAAATAAGGACGCCACCCATCTACCCAATGGGGTGAGCTATATTTAGACGTATTACACAATCCTGGGTGATCCTTTTAAAACTGCGTCTTCATTCGAGAAATGTCCCACTTTGCCATGACAGAAAACAGATGAGCTATCACATCCAATTGGCAGATTTGTTCCACTCGTATTATGAAAAATAAAGTCTGTGATTGAAAATAAGAATAACTGACTCGTCAGGAAGGATTCTTGCAGTGATGACTGGAGAGGTTATCTCAGACTGGGGCTGTTATCGCCTCGGCGATCTGAGCGCCGCGAAGAGGAGCGGAAAGGACGGGCAACCCCAAGGTCATACCTCAAGAAAGGCACGTTGCCTAATCTCTGCACATGCACTTCAAACATGCATGTGCAGCTGCGATACGGTAAGGCTGCACGTGTGTGTGTGTGTGTGTGTGTGTGTGTGACGGATGCACACCGTGCAGGTCTGCAACGAATGCTATGAGGCCATCGCACTTAGCCCTGTCCCTTCGCTCCTCCGGGTCAATGTCACAACAACTGCCGGCGATCGGAGGGGTTTCCATGGCAACCCTGGAGAATTCTTTTTAGCATCTTCTGGGTGTGCATGTCTCGCAGCACCCAGACCCCCGGGGATTGATCCCCCCTGAACCAATAGGACACAGTGATATGAGATAAGCGTAGTTGGTGTGGGGAGACTTACTCAGTGCCAAGTAAAATGCCATCTTTTTTTTTTCCTTTTTCAGAAAATGGCTTGACCTCAGGATTTGGGAATGTTAATAAAAGCTTCTGCTGCCCGGCCAAACGACACCAGCGATCACTAATTCTGCGGTGGCCGTTGATAGTTGCACTAGACATTATAATATGCGAAGGCAACGCTGCAAACATTTTCCCTGTTTTTTTTTCCCTGGCACTTAAGAAAACCCTGTCCATGAAACCTGTTCTGTAGGCTGCCACTAAAACGAGGCCAAATGGGTGTTATAAAATGCCACCCCTGGGAGTGGGACGAGATGTTGGGAATTGACAGCATCATCAGCCGACATTTTTAAGAAACCACCGGCTCCTGGTTTCCGATTGGCTGCAGGGACTGCGTGGAGGACTTTCTGTTACCACGGCACCCTTGTCCAATTTCTCTAAGAAACAGCAGCCGCAGCAGCAGGAGTAGCAGTGGTAGTTGTTGTTTCAGATGTGGCATGGAGTGTTCAAAATAATAGTGGTTGTATTTTGGTGGCAGCAGCCGAACCAGTCTTGTATAGTGCTATATTGATGAAGATTGGAGTGGAGTGCTCTCCCCCCTCCTCCTCCTCCTCCTTCTCCTTCTCCACACACACACACACACACACACACACACACACACACACACACACACACACACACACACACACACACACACACACACACACACACACACACACACACACACACACACACACACACACACAGGCCTATATTGGATTTCACGCTGGCTGCCCATTCACCAGACACTGCAGTGCATTCCTAACCGAGGGGCCTGGAGGCAATACGGCTGCTTTATTTGTTTATAATGTTTAGGCTTCCCGCAAATGGATCGCGCTGCGGTCCCCGATAACTATGCACAGTTACATCTGGGCAATCGACTGGGCTAGTTTCGACATGAGTCGCCGCGGCAGCTCAATTCATTTGGAATGGGCTTAAAAAATAAATAAAAATCGAATGCCGTTGCCTAAGTGTTGGGAGGGGAGGGGGGTGGGGGGGGGGGAGGAGAGAAGAGGGGATGTAGGAGCGGGAAAGGGCAAATGGTGGGATGTGGACGCTGTAATTCGAAAGGGAGACGAGCTGCGCTGATGTACGCTCAGTAAAGAAAGACGTAGAAGGAGAGCTCTCCTCCCATCTTCTCCCCCACTCAAATATGAATGGCAGATCAAATATAGATGCCCCCCGCCCCCACCCCACCCTTCTTTCTCTGAGTGTATCTGCACAGACCTCTGACACATCTGTGTGTGCATCCTTCTGGCTACAACGGCTCCCACAAAATCCATAAAGCGCCAACTGCCAACTTCCACAACTCCAGTTCCATTAAGAGATATGATTACATCCGAGACAAATTCCCTGGAAACACTCGCCCGGAGTGAAACTCTAATTTACTGAGCTGATGACAGACGGTGACACCCGGGTGACAACGCAGGAGAAATCAAGTGTTGCAGTAGGTTGTCCCGGGGATGACACACACAAAAAAGGACGGCGTCTGGGAAGCGAACTGGTGTGAGTCACGTCACCGCGGTGTGTGTGTGTGTGTGTGTGTGTGTGTACAACTAGCCTGATTCATCGCTATGTGCACGTGTGAGAATCTCCCGTCCTCTCTAGCCTACTCCTTGTCCTCTGCCAGCTGCTCAGCTTCTCACTCCATTTGCTCCAGACTTCAGACACATCTGCCCACAAAATCCATCCATCTCTCTCTCTCTCTTTCACTCACACACTCACTCTCTCACTCTCACACACACATCGTAGCGTTGGGCGAGCTGCGTCGCGTGGCCCCTAAACACTTATCGCTGGCTCGTGACAGGAACAAACTGAACAACGGCGGCCCTGCGTCAACCAAGGTCGGCCGCAAAAGAAACCCACCAAATTTACCTCTTCTCCCTAATTACTTTCGCCTTTTCTCCGGCGAGCTCGCTCCACATTCTCCCCTGTGTGTGAAACAGAACGTCCTTGCAAACTTTAGGCGGCGTCTCAGAAATTCCTTTTCTACGTGGTTGTAGCAAATAAAGAATCTGAAGCCTCCCAAAGGCTCCTGTGAAGTGAAGGATGAAAGCCAGTGAGCGGTAGAGAGCTGGAGAGAGTGTGTGTGTGTGTGTGTGTGTGTTGGGGGGGGGGGGGGGGGTTGATGCAGTCTCCTGAGTGAGGGGAAGGGAGGGAGAAAGAGAGACAGAGAGGGAAATGCAAGGAGAAAAAGTGTCCTCTGAAAAAAGAAAAATAGCTCATTGATGCAACATTTCCCCTTAACCTCAAACAGTAACTTTCTGAGCCAAAAGGGGGCCGAGACCAGGGAGGGTTTTTTTCTTAAAAAAAGAAATGGAGAAATAGGCATCCGTCCTGTGCCTTTTTCTCCCCCCCTTTCTCGACAGGCTCTCCCAGGCGCGAGCGTCTCTTAGAAAAATGACAGTTCTTCTCCAGGAATTTGGTTCTGTAATTAACCTGCTCATTTGCTAATTTGACTGTAATCAAGCCTCTCATCTTTCCCAGCGGGGGAGCCGGAGCTCTTTGAGCAGACAAGGCAGGAGACAGTAGCGGTGAGCTCAGTGATGAGTTGCATCAAGAGCCTCCTCCTCCTCCTCTCCTTTACTTCACCTTCCCCAAGAAAAAGAAAGAAAGAAAAAGCCTTGCACGCTCACAGGAGCGAGCAAACACGTTTGGGTAAAATGCATAGCGAAGGCGGACGCATATGGTGTAGTGTGAGGAGGGAGGACCAGGCTTTCCTCGGGGGCTGCTCATGTCTGCTGGAGCTCTGCCGTGTGTCTCGGCCCCCGCAGCCTATGTTTGGCTCGCACACGCACGCATGCACGCACACACACACACACACACACACACACACACACACGCACACACACACACACACACACACACACAGGTAATCTCTGTCGATTCAGATCAAACTACATCTGCATTACTACATTTTACATCTGTCAGGACTTATTCTCCCCATGAACGATCACAATCCCCTCCATTGCGCTCTTTTTCTTCTCGCTCTTCCCCACATCTGCATCCCCCTCTTCTCGCTCGCGTTCAATCGGGACTCCATCTGTCGCCAATGGCAACAGAGGCGCAAAGGGTAGCGGCGTCAGGCCGGGCTATTGGTTTCCATGTGAACTTCATAGTTAACAATCATGGGATGTGCGAGAGAGCACGCCACTTCTCCCGCAGTCACCTGTGAACCAGATTCTGAGCCCACAGAAGATCTATTAATTGGACTGATATTAGTGTAGTAGAGCGTGAGTGCATCAGACAGATCAGATGCATTTATTTCATAAATCATATGAAGAGAATAATATGTGCAGTAAGGCACTGAACTTTCAGAGGCCTGTTTGCATCATAGTTATCCTCGGGGGAATTTTTTTATATATATATTATTGTGATTCATGGTGAAAGTGCTATTCCTTCACCCTCATGTAAGTGTGACAGGCTGATGCGATAAAAGAAAGGAGCGGTTTTATCCAATTAGGCGCTCATATATGCTACACAAACTTTGAGAACCAACATACTTGAATATAAATACTTTGATCAAATTGTATAATTCTTTGGTGGTCTGTTTAATTGGCACAAGTACAGCCAGAGGGAGGCAGACTGAGACGAGGAGGAAGTTATTTAAGAACAGAGAGGCTCTGACTCAAACGGTCGGTTTCACGGAGACAGAAAAGAAAAAAAAAGATCTCTTTGACGCATCGACTGTGACTGAAGAAGTTCTCCCCGGCCCAGCTTTTCCTCCGTCATTCTCTTTATGTCTAATAGTTTTTTATATTTAATTCAGAAGCCAACTGCCACACCGACTCAATCTCAGTTGCTCCTTTTGCTCCTTCTCGTCAGCCCTCTTCTCCTTTTTCTTTTCTTTCTTTCTTCCACCACTGATCTGGGGTTGCTCTCCAGATGACACCACAGCAGGTGTTGTGATTGGAGGGATCAGCTCGTCTCAAGTCGAATCAGACGCTCTGTGAGGTGTCCGGGAACGGGAATAATCCCTTAATGATCCCTTAAAACAAAAAAAAAAGACAAGAAAGAAGAGGTGCCACTCCGGCACACACACACACACGTGACACCCAACACGGACGACTGACACAATTACCAGGACTCGGTAACCCACACTAGACGGGTGTCAAGTCACCTTAACAAAGGAACGGCGCTCACCAAAGGACACAAAGGAATCAGCCCGAGGACGCGAAGTAAGGATGCATCCTGGGGTCTAATGATTGGTGCATTCTGCCGCGTCGTGTGAGGCATCTGCATGCAGTTGCCATCTCGACACAAAATGGGAAACGGCACAAAAGTAAAGTGGTCGGTTGGCATGACGACGACAGTCGAGTCAGAGTCAAAGGAGCTACCGGGCCCAATTATGAATGTCTGGTCGAATGTACGCCCTCGCAGATCGTACGCGCACGCGGGAACATCCCCCCCACCCCACGGATGCGCGAGTCATAAAGGTGAGCAAAAGATGTGTCTCTCCAAAAATAACCCACAATGCACTTGGCGCCTACAATCTGGTCTTCCGGTCCGCTTACCGCCCGTGGAAGCACCCTTACCTGGCACATCTTTCCCATCAGTTTCGTTTATTCATTTTCGTTCTATAATTTCTGCAAAAGGCTGTCTCAGTGAAATTAAGTTTGCCGCCTGCATCGGGTAAAAGAAAAAGAAAAAAAAGGGCATAAAAAAAACCACTGAAACTTTTACTACTTTCTTTTAATCTTTGCTTAAATCTCCGGTAGTTTCCAGCAGAAGTTGCTCGTGGGCCTCGTGGCTTCGCTGTTCTCTTTCTGCTTCCTTTACACTATACAGGGGCATAACTCGCCTACTCTTCAAAAGGCTGAGCCGCATCAGGGCCGCATAAAAAATTCCCTGATGAAGCAGGATCCAAATGAGCTGCGCGTTGCAGTGGAGAAAGAAGTCAATAAAAGTGGATGGATTTTCAACCAGGGAACAATTATGTGTTTTTTGTGGTGGGATGATGTTTACCGCAGTATTCCGCACAGTTTGTATCCATCTACCTGTGTGTATCAATATGCTTTTACAGACAATGGTGGAGCTCTCTAATCAGCAACAACAAGGTTTGTGAACACAGCGGGGCCTGAGGTGTGTATGTGTACATGCATGCAAGGGAAACAAATTCTTGATGCGCTCACGCCCTCTGCCCAGCAGCCCTCCACCTCCAACCCCTCCAGGCATGGCCAGAGGGGAGAGCGGATGGAAGACAGGACACACACACTCCTGTGGGATTACGACTATTTTTAGATAAAGCGACCCCTGGCTGTGCTGGAGCGCAGACATGTACCTGTGACTAATCCATAACACATGCATTCAAATGAGCGCCACGCGCCCACAAGCTCAGCATGGCTGCATGCACACGGGCCTGCCCATGCATGCAAATGAAAAGGATAACGCTCGCCGCATTTTTATGGATTTTTTTATTTATTTTTTTTAGCACGTGGCACGTGTCGCGACTGCGTGCAGAAAAGCAACCGCGAGAAGTGATAATCGAAGAGCAGTGATTCTCATTTTGAAATGAGACTTCACATGTGGGCGGAGCCTGCGTGGATGGGCTTTCAGGCCTCCAACCCCCCACCCCGAGACAAACCGCAGTCGCCACAGCAGCGGGGCCGCCACCGAACCCTTCCCCTCCGCTCTCACCTCTACAGACAGAGAGGTCCCGTCTCAGTTTCAAACCCTGTAAAATATTCATCAGTGCCAAAAAAGGAAAACTTTTAATATACATGAAACAAGACCCCGACGCCTTTGTTAGGCGCTCCCTATCTCTTGCTCCCTCTCTTTTCTCTCCTTCCTCCCTCTCGCCTGGTCCCCTCTCTGTGGTTCTCATGAATAATGAAGGCCCATAGAATCCAGTGGCTCAGATTGTCCCTGCAGTCGGATACAGCTCTCCTGTATTGATCAAATAAGGCTCCGTAAATAATTAATCGAGGCCTTTGTCATGCAAATGAGTGGCCGCGGATCGTGAGTGTCTCTCTCTGTGTGCTGCGAGTTCAAAACATTGGGAGTTGCCGAAGGTTCCCGGCCGGGGGCTTGCAAACGTGTTGCACCTCACTTAACAAGCTTGTGTAAGAACGTCCTGGTGGGAGCGAAGCATATGCAGCCAGACACAATGCTCAATATCGATGGAATCAATTACTACAGTCAACTGTTTTGATCCCAACAAGCCTTTACTTTCCTCTTCTGTATCTCACCCCTTTCTTCATAAACCTCCCCTCTCTCCAATCCTCCCTTTTTTTTCCCGGTAGTGGAGATGATGAACGGTAGCAGTGAGGAAGCAACAAGGACAGAAGAAGAACTAAAAACATAATTTATAGCGGCATCTACGCTGAGCCTCCGGTTTAACCGAGAGTTTACAAACTGTGAGAGAAGGGAGATGAGATAACTTTCACTCATTGTGCTTCTCATTCATCCCCGCTCTTCAATAGTTCTGGCAACATACAGGCGCTTGGAAAGGGAACCTGCCATGCGACTTTGTCTCTTTCTTCCAAGGACGGGCTCTTTGTAATGCAACAGTTCTTTGTGACAAACAGCTCATTTTCATTCAACCCTCATCTCTTCCCCCCCACCTCCCCATTCTGTGACTTCTGTGTGATATGAGTGGGTGTCTTTTGTCAAGTTACCTTTGTAGTTTTGTTTTTTTTTGTCTTTTGAAATAGATGCAAAGTTGCTCCTGTGACGAGTGGCCTTCGGCAGTCTTTCCGGGCATTGTGATGAATCACTGGGTCATTTGGTCGATTCTCACTGAACGTTCTCTGAGTCGCGGCAAAGACAAAAAGATGGTGGGTCTACTTTTAAAACGCACAAGCAGGGACATTCATTTAATTGGACGATAAAGCTAGTTTTTGAGATGTTTGGCTAACACGTTGTTGGGGTTAATTCCACTGTACACATTGAAAAATATATTGACGTCTTGTGTAGTGTTAGCTCAGAAGTACCTGACTACAGACCTTGCCCCTTCTGGTGGTGTAAAGCACCAAAATGTGGGTCTGGACCCCACAAGGGGAAGCAGGATGTATCTACGGGGTTGCAAGGTCATTTGCAAAACACCTTCAGCTAAACTCTGTGTTTCTTGAAGGTGGTGAAAATTAGAGCTGCTGATCATAAGTATCTTAGCATTGCTGCAGTGAGCATGTTAGCATGCTGATGTTAGCATTAACTCACTGCATTAGCATCACTTCGCCTACATAGAGCTTCACAGATCCTTAATATTGACCTAATCAATCCTCTTTTGCTTTATACTGTATACATTGACACCCTCGGAACTGAAAACTCAAACATTAGAGTATAAAAATGGAAAATACGCTTTTGATTTAACAGCGCAAACCTTTGCAATACTTTTTAATTAAAGATTAAGCTAAGCTACGTAGGTTGGATCTTCACTGACTCTTAACTTTAGCGACAGACAACATTCTTTAAGTTATATTCATAGTTATATTGTTACAGTCTCGTGTCTCATCATAACCACTGTAATCCTCACTGGAGACAAGCTCTTGCACAACAGGCACTATTTTGCATTATTACTAGGAAAAGTGTACGGTAGGTACGGTTGTTCTTCCATTTGCATTGAACTTACTTATTCTTAATAGAAATGAACGCTCAGCACCCATGGAAACAACTGGTAATCAAAGACAGAGACCAGTTAGCTCACCATTACTAAACTGTTTGTTGATGATTAAGTGCTTTCTGGCAGCATATTTGCCATGTCCTCTTCTGATAAGCAGCATGGTTTGTCTGGTGGTTTCTTTGAAATATGGCTGTGCTCATTTAAAGTTATTTTATTGGCATAACTGGAGAGCAACCTTGTCTGATAACTACTGAATTGGGTATTAGAAGATATTTAGAGTAGGCGTAACAAAAGTTCCTACTAATTAGGATTAATTGATTACCTTGATTAAAATAATAATATATATCGTGAACGAGCTACCCAGCTCTGTGTCTCATTTTTATTAAGTAATTAAGGAGCCATGACTCACTATTACCGGTTCAATTTTTGAAGATGGACCTTTGTCATCATTATTCTTCCCACTGAGTTTAGATGATAATAACTTGTCCTTGTTCTTGGGTCACATGAAAAACATTGGAGCTATTCTACTGTATTCCTGCAATAATGTGTGTTCTCATTAACAATTTAGCCTAGGTGGTTACTCAATTTGGTGATCTCAAAAGTACCTGTACAACCCAAGATATTGGATGGCTGAACCACAACCTGTAGCGTAACTTGGACTCTTCAACAAATGTATAATTTCCATGGCAACTGACGGTATGTACTCTTTCGCTAATGAGGATCAACTCATAAGGATCACTCTTGCTCTTTTCTCTAAGTTCTCCTCTCTTCTCCCTCTGCGCTTTACTCCACTCATTTACTCATGGTGGATCAGAGAGTAAGGCGCATAAAAAAACATTTTTAACCCCGCTGCCATTGATGTACTGTACACATTAAATGGTGCTAAAAGCTTATTTCATAGCAAATTAAATGTTAATTTTAACCTGCATAGCTAAGCAGTTTACAATGATTTCTTTTATTGTGCAAATACAAACGCGTGTCTGTGGCTGAGTGTGGGTGAATGTGCTGCGTGTGCCTGTTTGAGTGCCTGCAAGCGTACGTGCCGACATGCCTGTGTCCTAAATGTTCATGTGTGTTGCGGGGGATATTAAGCAAACACAACTCCCCGTGAACTCTTTGCAATTCTCACAGGGCAACTTTGGGGGCAACAGAAGTGCCGCCTCAGCACTCCACTTTGATCAGTGGACGGCATTTTATTGCCACATCCCCCCTTTCATTCACGCGTTGCCGGGGATGTTGCCACGTTACGTTGGGTCTTAATCTCCCCATGCACCTCTACTTAGCTTTGGTCATGCAAATCTGTAGTCAGAGAGATTGAAAAGAAATCACTGAACGTTTAGTTGTCTCTTTTTTATCTCCAGGCCGTGCAAGCCTCCTGTGGCAGTTACGCTTTCTCTCTTCCATCGCTCTAAAAGAGGGAGGATGGAGGACTGAGATTGCCACCAGGAAGAAGTGATGGCGGACGGGAAAAGAGAGGCATAAAATCTCTGCAAAGGAATCTCGCTTCTTTTTTTTCTTTTTTTTTCTCTCTACCAAAATGCCTGTGTTTTACAGTCTTCCCATTCTGACATTCCAACCCCAAATTAACTAAATAGCTCGACAACATTTGCAAATGACATAAAATTGGAATGGAAAGGGGCAGTTGACATTTGCGTAGATTTTTGTCAATAAGCGTTGTCACCCCCAGACGCTCCGTGTTTAACAGCGGCAGACCTTGATTTAATTACTGCTCTAGATCCGCATCTATCCACTGTCACTCACGCACCACAACACAAATGCCACAGAGGCAGGGGAAGCCTGATTGTGGAGGGGCGGTGGAGATTGAAAATGTCACCTTCTTTTTCTTTTTAACAATTACAAAATACCAGGCCGATCTGTGGGAAAAAATAGAGGACAAAAGACTAAACATTAACCCCATGTATAATCATGCAAAATCAACGAAGAATCTGATAATTAAACACGTCAGTAAATTATCCTCATTTCCCACGTTGCTTTTCTATTTTTTATTTAATTGAAGTCATATCTTTCTTAATATCCTATTTCCTCTTGTTCATTTTCTCTTTGCTCTTTGGTTACAGTTCTTTATAATTTCTGTGTTTACCACTGAAACCCTCACTGAGCTTACTGAATCAGCTCTGCTCTCCTCTCTGTTTGCAGCTCACGCATGCCCACAGGGACCAAAATCATTCATTCCCCACAGCTATTCTTAACATGCTCACTTGCTGGCTTTAGCACACGCACACATATACCCACACACACACACACACACACACACACACACACACACACACACACACACACACACACACAGAACTCAGGCCTTGCCAGGAGAAGGCAGGCAAACTTACTTTCCCACAGCACAGCGACATCTCCCCAGGACAGGAAAAGTAAATGAACAAGAGTGATTTGTGTGTAAGCGTGGAACCGAACACACAATGTGTTTCGCCGTAAAGCTTTTCTGTCAGCTCTGAAGGCTCTGAGAGCGCACGGCCCATACAAATAGGCTGCCCCGAGGCCTGCTTCCTCTAATACGGCACAACTATCAGCAACAGATGACAGAACTGGGGGGCGGGGGTGGGGGGGGCAAAGCAAAAAGCTACATCACCCCTAACAGAGGGAGACAGAAGTCTGGCCGGGGGGAGAGAGAGCGCACGACTCGGAGGGACCGGCAGACAGACATACAGGGAACAGGTCTGCAAGCACATTAGATTAAATGACGCAAGAAGCAAAACAGATTAGAAAATATTGGGAGTTTAAATGAAAAGGAAGTGAAAATATATATACACATACACGAAGAGCGCGAAGGCAGCGCTGAGTGTTTACCGTGAGAGGTCACTTGAGCTGTAATGAGTCTGTGCATTACAGGTTGCTGAGACGAGCGGCGTGGGTGTATTTAATAATCATATGTTGTGAGAGGCAGGAAGCCGACGGAGACGGCGCGACGGAGACGGAGAGCGATGGAGGCAGAAGAGATCCGGACAAAGTGACGGAGCGATAGATAAGGGAGAAAGGAAGTGATGGGGGGAGGGGGGGGGGGGGGGGGGAGACAAGAGGGAGCCTGCTCTATGACAACCTTCACTCAACTCAGCATGGCCTCCAAATGTACAGCTGAGATGCCACCGACAGTAAGTAAGAGTGACTGAAATCCTCCTATTTGGCCCCAAACGTTTCAGTTTATGGCTCCTACAGCCTCCTGACTCACTAAATGCTCTTCAGCTACGCTTAGGCCAAATACTTCATTTATTTCAGAAGTCTGTGAGACACTTCAATGAAATGAGAAACGGCAGTCTAATTTTCACAGGAAACGAGCCTCGTGTGAGTCATATGCTCTATCAACCGTGCGTGCGTACGTGCGCGCGTACGCGCGTGTGTGTGTTTTCTGCTTCTTGTGACGGAGTTAAGAAGCGCCCCACCTGCTTGAGCACCTTTTAATGATTATTGATGAAGTTGCTCAGTTAAAGAGAAAAACAATTAAGACCCTGCCAGCGCAGAGTCACAGTACTAATGAGCGGGAGAGCGTGCCCGGGCCTGCTCGCCGCACTGCTGACGAGCGTGTGAAACCCTAATGGAGGCAACACTTGTTCGTAATCGCACCTGAATCCTTGAGACTCGGCGTAGCTGTCACTGTCGATGTCTTAACGGGGCTGCGGCTCATGGGGCCGAAACGGCGGCAGATGGGCGAGGGGTTTCCGGAGCGCCAACACATGACGGGGCGGCGGCGTGCGCAGGCGGCTTCTCACATCTGCTGTTTACACACGGGCAGCCTGAACCTTCGCCTCTCCCACAGGCCCCCGAAGAACCCGACAGAACCGCCGGCCTCTGCTCAAGACGACTGCCTTCGCCTCCTGCAGCATTCCTGAGCTTCCCCTTCTCCACGCTGTCATCCCCTCTCTGCTTCCGATCCTTGCCGCCTTTTCTTCTGTCCTCTTTCCCCAACAGCCCCCATCCCCCCTTCCTTTTTATTTCACTATACAAGCGGATTCTAAGAATCCAACGGCGGCTTTTTTCATTTGTAGCAGAACCACTGGCGGGCTGACCTTTTCCACCTCCAGCTGTTTCCTCCTCCCCCCATGGCAACACACTCATCCTCTCTCTCTCTCCCTCTCTTTTTCTCTTGCATTCTTTCTGTCCATCTACATCCAGGAAATAAAGGCCAGAGAGTGTCATTGTATTGCACCCTGTGTGTGTTGTCCAAAAAAAAAGAAAGAAAGAAAAAAGAGTAATACATCTGAGGGACAACTGAGAGAGAACAAATAACATCGTCCTCCAAAGAGCTGCGTCTGAGAAACATTAGCTCTTCCTCTGTGTATGCACGGGTAAGTGTGTGTGTCACGTAGGCAACGTCAGGCCTGACTGGAGGATTAACGCACGCACGCACGCACGCACGCACGCACGCACGCACGCACGCACGCACGCACGCACGCACGCACGCACGCACGCACGCACGCACGCACGCACGCACGCACGCACGCACGCACGCACTCACGCACACACACACACACACACACACACACACACACACACACACACACACACACACACACACACACACACACACACACACACACACACACACACACACACACACACACACACACACACACACACACACACACACACACACACACAGTCACAGCAGCACAGCTGGATTTGTGTGCATCATTCTGTCTTTCTTACTGTCCGCTCATTCCCTCGTTCTGAACCCCAATCTCATCTCGGAGAGGATTTACGAGGGGGCGCACCTCATCCCTCCAACGCAACACAATCTCAATTGGACTGAGAACAGCCTTATTCCAAACCAGACATCCATTAAACCGAGGTATTACTGTAATACAAATATCGGACAACTCTATCTCCTTCGCTCTCCCCCCGCCTCTCTCACTCGGGCTGAACATCAGCGGGAGGGATGTTATTAATATAGATTCCGCTATAGTGTACCGACTTTTCATTTCTATGTATATCAGATTAAAACGCCTCGCAGTGAAGAATTTATATATTTAAATAGCAGAGCTGCAAGTGGATGTAGGTTAGTGCTCGGCTAATGATTAGGCGTGGGTCTTGTTTGGGTCGCGATGTTGAATTATCAACTAAGTAAGTGTGTGATAGAGTCCATAGATATCTTTGCTGATAGGGCCAGGAGACAGGGATTTTAACAATCTATTCTCCTCATCTGCCCCCCCACCCACACTTCCAGTGTCTATCTTTCTCCCCTAAGACTCTCTGATCCAATTACCAGCCTGGCACTGCTCGGCTCAGCACCGACTCTGCCAAGCCGGGTGAGCTATGTCTCTTCTACCCTGTCTTCCTTACGTTCCCTTCATTCTCTCTTTCTACCTTTATCTTGGGTTGGCTCTTCGTTTACCCCCCCTACGTGACGCCGTCACGCTCTGTCAGCCTGCAGAGGGCTTTTTTTTTTGCATCCTTACATTGTGTGTGTGTGTGTTTGTCAGCTGTATGCTGAGAGGGAATTTCAGGCTGATTAAAGAGATGATTTATAGGAGCATGATGTTCGAGGAATTCCCTGATCGCTCCTCAAAATCACGTCTTCTCAAATGAGCTCTCTCCACTCAACCACAAGCAACCGCAGAGGAATCGTGCCCCCAAGACACATGTATACATACACACACACACACACACACACACACACACACACACACACACACACACACACACACACACACACACACACACACACACACACACACACATAAAGTACAGCCACGCAGCTGAGAAGTAGATGTTTTCCTTCCAATCAATGCTGGTTATATTTCTGAGTCACTTCCACACAAAGCCTCCAACCTGATTACCTTGGCATTTCTGCACTGCCTCTCCAGCCTTTAGTTCTATCCACTGCCTTATTAAAACCTGAAATGACACTAATCTTCAGATAATATATTTCACAAATCAGACACCTAATATCTAACTAGGACTTTTGTTCCATTTCCATTATGTTAAAGGGCCTGCAAACCTATTTCCTCAATAAGCTTCTTACAATCGGTAATGTGGTCCCACACGAACAGAGCAAAGCCTCTCCCATGATTTCTGTGGAACAAATATTTGCAAACGCCTCTCACACTTCAAAAGACACCGACTCACTCACACATATTAAAATCCCTATCTGTAATCCAAATTCAAACAAAAGAGTAGGCCTACCACCACATTTAATAATTTAGTGTTGGAGAAGCAAATACAACATGCTTTGTGCTTTTGTGCTTTTCGAAGGAGTCCCGAAAAAAACAGAAAGAATATGAATTATTGCACCAAAATGATGTCATTATAATACACATGTATCTTAAAGTGGGTAATCATGTACTTATCTGTACCACAAAATCGCAGTAGAATGGACATTGAAAGGCTTTCTGTGGTCATGTGACTTAAACACTCACTTTCTGTAACCAGTGTAGCATGAACACATGGCGGGATTGGCAAGCTAGCTACCTAGCCGGCTGTCAGCCAGCTAGCCAACTAGCTTGTTAATTCCACGACCCATTATTGCTCCACCGGTTACATAAAAATAAGCAGCGCAAAGTTGTCACTCATCTGGCATTAGCAATGTTTTCTACGCTGGGACAAGAGTGTGTGTGTATGAAACATTGCGTTGTTAAATCTTAGTCATTGTCTCTGGCTCTCGCCGCTGCCTAACTTTACTACTCCACGGCTGGTTTTAGTCGCTGCTGCTAAATCTCACTTCAGTTAGTTTGCGACTTGCCGGAAGTCGGTTTCATTTGGCCCGCAGCAACGTCACAATAACTTAGATAAAAATGGCAATGTCCATGTCCATTCTACAATTTTCTTTCTATGGTCTGTACTAACTGTATCACTTGAAGATGACATTAATGCAAGATATAAGTTGAGAATTACAGTGTATTGCATACTTATACAGCTCCTCCATGGAGCATGACCTTTGTTTATACATTGTTATAATGTGAACCGCACATACGTTTTTTTTATAACCATGCTGTCAGGAGGTAAAAACAACTGGCATAATTGGGATCACAGAGAAAGCTTGAATGAATACTGAAACCCCATTTAACAAGGGAACCAGAGCAATAAGACAGAAAGACAGAATCACTGGAAAAGGACGTAATAAAAGGAAAAACATGAATATTATCCTCCAGCTTCTTCCATCGACCCGTGACGTTCAGCATTCAACGAGCTATTTTGTGACTAAATTTGGAAGCTTGCCTTTTTATTTTATCCCCTTTTCTCATGTATCCTCAGTCTACTTCTGCCCTAGTTAGTGTTTTCCTATATTTCCCAAGAAGCCTTTTCGACATACTCCAGAAAACGTGCCCGTGGTGATTACATTCGACTGGATTATACGTGCAGCTAGAGAACGCTAACGTCAATAGCAGTATCGATGACATTAGCCTTATATGAGCAAGAAAGACAATTTCCAGACAAGAGAAAAAAAAAGCTTTACAGCCTTTATCCACATTGCACTATAGCAGCATCATAATGTGGAGTATATTTTTTTTTCTAAAGACTACTGACATCAAAGTTTGATGAAGACAAAAGACGATTTCTTTTGATTCTGTGGGTGTGATATTTATATTTCAATGTGCATTATTTTCTGATGAAACATAAAACCGATTGCAGCACTGGGAATGTATCTACATGGAATAACATTGTCTACATTGTAATCGAAGAGGAATACATACCACACAGATCATTTCAATTTGTTTAGATAATCCACCTCATCTAAATTGCCATGTCTTTGCACTGCATAAGGAGAAAAGTGGACGGTGAGGAGACCCACCGATGTGCCTCGTAATCTCTCTTCTGTGTCCCCGTCATTCATCGCCACATATCTGTTCCATCTAATAACCATTGAGCAGAAGGGCGGCGCTATTTGCTGTCCTGCTAATTCTTCGATTAATAGCCAGTTAGCTTGTAGAACCGAGATAAGCTAATTGTGTGCGATGGGAAATATACAGTAGGCAAGCTGTGTGTGTTTCTTAAATGTCCCAAGTCGCTTCAGGTAATTCAGTTCTATTGGGAAAGCGGTTCGATTTCTGACACACTGGGCAGGTTTTCTTTTATTTTCCCGTTTCTTTCTTCTTCTTCTCTTTCCCCAGCCTGTTTCTCTGGCCTGCAGAGAGCGAGAGAACGGCCTTGAATAGTAATGAGTGTGTGCTGTAACACTGCAACTTCAGTTCAGTTGAGAGACATCATTAACAAACTCTGATGATTTATTTATTTTTTGCCACATCACTCTCAGCACAAGGGGTTTTGTCTGATGTTAAAAAAAAAGAATGTTATCCTCTCTCAAGGTTACGCTTTCTCGCATTTCCCCTGATTCCCCCGTCTCTTCTTCAAAGTAATTGTTTCACGCTACGGCTGCATTCAGGCTATGTGAGTTATTAGCCGAATCCTCCGGCAGGAGTGTAGGCTAAATGGAACGGTGTCAAGAGGCTGGCTGCCCTGCTGTGTGTGGGTGTGTGCGCGTGTGTGTGTGTGTGTGTGTGTGTGTGTGTGTGTGTGTGTGGGAGGATGATTGGGATTTAAGTAACAATGGCCAGAATTTGAGTGTATGTGCACACGTGTCTATTGCAATTTTTTATTTAAATGCAGCGTCTCAGCGACACAGTTCACCCAAAATGTCACATTTGGATATGTTGCACAGCTGCTTGTGATAAGCGTGCAGTGTGGAGATATATATGCACATGTGTGTAGGAAGGCGGGGGCTATGGTGCTAAATGGAGAGAGGTCTGCAGTGACAGCGGGAATACCTGTAGGGCCAGAAAAGGTAAAGAAAAATGGAGGTACAGATTTGCACACAGATAGGACGACATCCAAAACAAAGTGTAAATATAACACATCAACAGATACTTCAATATACAGTCGAGAAGCCTCATTGCTTCACCCAATCCCAAACACAGAGATTATCTGTTTCTCACCATTTATATGGCAGACTTTGTGGAACGGGCGGCCCCCTTTCCATCAGTGTTGGTGTTGGTGGAGTTGGTGAAGAAACACCATCTCCTGTCATCCTGCTATCAGAAGAAAACTAGAAAGGTGCGCTCAGTAGAGTGCAGCTCTCAGCCAGGCGTGTCTGCAACTACCACAGCTGTATTGTGTTATTGAATGAATACATCCCACAATTGGCAAACCCAGCATGTTACCCAGCACACCATCCAAACCGATACAAGTGATAATAATTTGTGATTTCTAACCGACCCATTTCAACCGAATGAATTTTTTTGTAATTTGTTTACTTTAATAGATATTAGATTTAGCGTTCTGTAACACACCCTACTGTAAAATCGTCAGACTTGTTGAAAGTTAAAAAAGGAGAATCAAAGTCCTCCCGGCGGAAACGAGGAGATATCTTCTGAATTCAGTGCCCTCGTCTTTGTCGCCAAAAACCGACGCTGACATTACTTGAAGCAAGATCGCGAGATCTGTAAACACACTTTCATGTGAAATACCGGTGCAATTCCCCTTTAAGGGAACATGGTGCTCAACAGAAATGAGTGCCTAATTTAGAAATATTGCGATTGACTGATATAATAAATATAATACCGTGGTGCAATTTTTTGCTCAGCCCTAGAACCAGGACAGCACCAGGTTGCTGTCATCTTGGAAGCCCTAATCCTCCCACATGTCCTCCTACCTGCTGCTGTTTCCCTTCAAGTCACAAAAAGAGACACACATCCCATTGATGCGCACCACGCTCCTCTTCTCTTTCTGTCTCTCTCTGATTCTCACACACACACACACACACACACACACACACACACACACACACACACACACACACACACACACACACACACACACACACACACACACACACACACACACACACACACACACACACACACACACACACACACACAGACGAGCTGCCCTATTAAAAGCTGCAGAAAAAAAAGCAGGCCGCCTTTGTCCTATTACCGTGGAGTGGAGCTGATGTTAGTGAAGTTGGCAGCCACGGATGACTGGGAGCCACCAAGGCTTTGCTCAGCTGACATTATCCTGCCCCTCAAATGCTACCCGGCCCCGCAGCAGTGTGTGTGTGTGTGTGTGTGTTTGTTGTGTCGATTGTACCATTTGTTCTTCTCCAAATGTAACTTGGAGTGTCCATTTGTCACAAGGTGGACGAGAGAAACAGAAAGAGAGAGCGAGAGAGAGAGAGAGAGACACACACAGCGACAGAGAAGGTGGTAATCTGAGTGGATCTGGAGCGCTGATCCTCTTTGGCTCTCGCCATGTGTGTAGGAGGTCACGTCAAGCTCTGGGATAACATGGGCATAGCAGCAGCGGAGAAGCAATATTTGGACGGGAGGAGAAAGTCACCAGGGACAGATTGAGAAGGATCAGTACGATGGCCGAATAGAAAAATATGCTCTGTTTTTATCTTTCTGTGTGTGTGTGTGTGTGTAATACTGAGATGGTATGTCAGGTCAGCGGCCATTGACATTTTCTGCGACATCTGTAATGCCGAAAGGTCTGAATTGAGCAAAGGCAGCGGAGGTGAGCCTCTGCCTGTGGTCCTGTGGAACCCATGCAAAACAGTCCAGATGGGTCAGCGTCGCAGAGCCAAAGCCCTCCTTAACCTGCTGGATCAGGGAATCAGCCACACTTCACAGCCACTGCAGAGATCACACACAATCTCCCTTCACACACACACACACACAAGCAGGCAAACGTCTTACCTCACACTCAGACCAGGTGCAGCCAATCTGATCGGTTTAAGAAGTTCCACCCCCGCTGCTGAGATGTAAGGGAATGAAACCCAACACCCAGGTTTTTTTAAGGTGAAGTAGTCGCCGCCTTGCTTCATAAACAAGATAAAATGTGTTTCCTTGGGAATAAGCATTAATACAGTGCATTTACTACTTATTTTTTTACAGACTTGTTTATTATCATGTAGACTGGAGCATTAGAGCTGCCATTACAAGTCTCGGGTAAATTGCTCCTCTGAGACTCGATCCGGCGTCATAACGAGCACCGCGATTCTGAAACATTTATGCAACGTCGCCCAGCAATACAGCTTTGAGCGCTGGTTATGGAGAACTGTGCGGTCCCTATAGATGATCAACAATGTTGTAATTGCACCGCACAGAGTCTCCCTGTGTTGTCAAGGTCAAGGTCAAGGTAAACTTTATTATCCACAGGTAGGAAATTCATATGGTCACCATTTACACGCTCCTGCCACATACCAATAAAAACAAATACATTAAATACAAAAACATTAAAACATTTAAGCATTAAAACTAAGGAAAAATAATAAAAATAAACTACCTGAGTGCCAACTGATTATTGTACAGTCTAATTGCTGTAGGCACAAAAGAATTGCTGTACCTCGTGGTCCTAACTTTCCTCTGCAGTAGTCTGCCGCTTGACCTATTGCTTCTTAAGAAACTCTGATGAAGAGGGTGAAGAGGGTTGTCGTGCGTAGCCAACCTCCCTCCCCCCCCCCTCGAAAACAGCCATTAGCTTGTTTGGGCTTTTCTCAGTTTATTGCCAATTAATGCCGAATTAGCAGACTGATTGTCCTGAAAACTTCCCGAATTATTTGGATTTGTCGGAAAGAGGTTTTGAAAATACCTCTCTCTCTCTCTCTCTCTCTCTCTCTCTCTCTCGCTCATGCCGTCTCTTAACATGTGATTATGCATATCAGCCTCAGCGCTACTTTGCGGCACCAAGAGACGAGCCAGACGGGGGGACAGGGAAGGGGATGTGTGTTAGCAATTACTTTTTACTTTTCTATTTTTTATTCCTCCAAAACGATCGTCAGGCAACTGCAGGGGCACAGAGAGAGCGAATAAGAGCATAAGTCGGGGGTTTAGGGCACATTGTTATCACAGCCGCGCCGGCGCTGCGACTGTGAAATGGAGAATGCGGTTTCACCGCTCTCAGAAGATCCCCCCCCTCGCCCACAAGTTCGGCTCATCCCCGGCGTGATATCCCTCTGGCCCATGGTGAGCGCCGGGCCCTGAAATTTCATCCCACACCGGATTTCAGCCCTTACCGTTGTTGTGTCTTAGCTTGAGCTGTAACACCAGCAGCAGCTTCTAAATGATTTTTTTCTTTCATAGAGCACCACTCCAAACAAGCCTGTTTTCTAGTAAAACACAACCGAGACAACGGCGGTGAACGGGAGAAGGAGGGAAAGAATCTCAATCCCAATCTTTTTTTTTAGGAGGGGGGGGGGGGGGGGGGGTACATAAAATAACCAATCCATTACATGAGCGCCACCCCTGCTGTGTTCCCCTGATTCCCTCGAGCTATTAGCAGCTTAGAACACAAATAGATCACACAAGATATTAAAAAGCAGCGGGAATCTAACAGTTTTAAAAGCCTCACCGTAATCCTCGCTGTAGAACAAAAACACACGCTTTCAAACGCAGGCAAATTTATTTTTTCTATTCTTTTTTGCTGATTCTTTCTTGTTTTTGTTATTTCTGAGTATTAGCAGTTTATGGAGCGTGTTTGTATGAGAAATGGACTTTACAGACACAACACAGGTCATAAGCCGGAGTTAAACTCATCGGCAACAACAAGGACACTGACGGCATCTTATTCTCTTCGTTCAGAACGTTCATATGTTTTTGTTTAATCTCATTTTGTCACCCCACCCCACAAACACACACAAATATCAAAGCGACCTGTCAGGCCGGCGCATAGACAGATTAAGAGACAAATGTTGTTCACGGCGATGAAAATGTACAGATGTATCGCTGTGACGGATTTCTGCACTTTTCCCTCGAAGAACACAGATTTGTGCATGTCAGGAAGTAAAAACAGTTTGTCAGACCTGATCAAGGAATCGAGTGGCGAGTGGGGTTGATGTTAACGGCCTTTGACACCCAACTGACAGCACCTGGGTGAGCCGCAGAGATCATATCAGAAGCACAACAGCACATTGGTGCAAATTTGACCCAGATATTCAGTCGGGATCGATCACCTGCAAGGTGCTTGTTCCGATTATAAAAAGAAAAGACTGATCCGCCAAAGTGCTCGAGATCTTTTGATGGACTGCCGGATCTGCTTTGTCCAATGGCTCCACAGCATCCCGCCAGCTCCCCCTGTACCTCCGATTTAATCTCTCCATTTCCATTCTGCTTCAAACTCTCACTGAATTTAGCTTCTTCCCGAAAACCACCGGCAGACATAATAAACATGAAGGCACTTTAAGTGATTATGTCGTCGTTCCCTCACAACACTAAATCCATGAAAATCCACGGAACTAAATCCATGAAAATATCACAGGATGCGAGTGTTTGCTGTGAAGACGTAGAGCGAAGCAGTTAGAGGCAAAGTCCTGATTTTAATACCAAAATTGCACTTGAGCCTTTTCACATATTTTACGCCGAACTTGCACCAGCTTACATGGAGCGATTTCAGTTTTTCCGGAAATTACCAATTCAGAGGCTAATCCCAGAGCTGTGCTCTTCTGTCGTGGCACTATTCTGACGCAATCAAGCATGTTTGGTCGCGTGAAAAAAAGGGCTTAGTTTTGGTCAAAAAGACACATGATGATCAAAGACAAAATTCAAATTTCCACACTAACAATATACGATATGTGGGCACATTTTTGCCAAAATTCTGTAGTTTTTGTAGTTCACTCCAAGCAGAAAACACGGGAGGGTCCATGAGTGGCCACACAAGTATAAAGCTGTGGAATTTGATTTGGAGAGACTTTAAATTGTGTTAACCGTGTCGTGTGACTTTGTGTTCAGATGTGTCAAAAAGAGAAAGACACGGCCGGTTTGATTACATTAGAGGTGTCACATCACCCGATGTTCGCTTCACTCCAGATTCCAAATGACTTGAGAAAAAGACAAGCTATCAACTCCTGTCTCGCAGCTAGCAGCAGGACTAATAATTGTTTATTAAGCACCTAATTTGGCTGCGACGTGGCTGACTCTCGAGTCAAATAACACAATCAATTGATACTGCAACAACTTAACAAGATAATTGTTCCAACGGCTGTGACAGATTGCCGAAGCAGTCACTTTCTGACCAAATAAAAAGACCCCCTTTCAACACCGCGCGTTGTGTTGCGTCTCGTTTCCAGATCGTATGATTCCACCTGAGCACATTCACACTTTTCATCCTTTCCCCCTTGAAAAGACATTCATTATTCAAATACGTTTTGCTGTTATTTCAACAATAAAAATTATTAAAGTTAATTTCCCCATGTAGATTAATGAAGTGCAAACCTAACCTTAACCAAACTTTATTATTATTTTATAAATAAAGTATAGATATATAAAAAATGTGTTAAAAGATGAAAACACACACATACACCTAAGACCCTCTGAGATGAGACACGTTCAATGTGTTCATTGGCGACACCATCTCTCTTCTACCACTCGCCCTCTTTTCCTAATAGAATACTATTAGAAAATGTTTTCCGTTATTGTTTCCCAGATTTCTTTTTTTTTTTTAAGGGCTGGCTTGTGAAACTTGCAGCGCTGCACACTTTCCCTCCTTTGGCTCGACCTATAATACTGGTTGTCGCTGCTTCAGATTGCCACAGACTTTGGACCAACCACACAGTGGACAGTGGTTCGCCTGAGATCGGGCACTGAGGAAAGCTCTCGCGTGGCATTCCCTACGAGCCACGGGAGCTCGGGGGAAGCGGTGGCAGGCGGTTTTCCGAACCGCAATCATCGTCCTTAACCCTTGAATCAAATCTAACCACTTACATGAATGGATAAATAAAAGCCTTGTGTCTGACTTTTGCTGTTCAAACCACAGTGGGACACGCGACCTCGAGCACCAATTTAAAAACGAGTACAGCGGTTAATCAGTGCGTTTCAGTCCAATTGGTGTCCCGAAGGATCCTTGATCAGTTTAGTCACCTTCAACACACATTAATTAAATCAGCGTGGCATCTCACGTATGGCTGTGAAGAAGGGAAAAAAATGGGAATGAACCTTTAATCAAGCAGAGGTAAGTCTCTCATTTGTGCACATCAAACACAACACGCTTCAAGGGGAACAATTAAAACTTGAGAGACCCAGATAAGTTCACAGTATGAAGTATGAATCCTCAGTCCTTATCAGACCTCTCTCCTCAATTACAGACGCATCCTTAGATCAATGTGGACTGACGGCTGTGTAAAGGAGAGAGTCGAGTGGACTAGAAGACGTCTGGTGTCTAGACCACTCTGGCACACACACTCTCACACACACACTTACACGGGCGCGGGCGCAGTGATGTGACATGCCCTTATTAACCGCGACGTCACATCACACCGGACGTCCGTCAGACTCAGGGCCCGACACACAAACAAGAAAGGAAATCTTAAGGCGAGGCGACACCCGCTCGCAATTAAAAGCAGAGGAATTAACCTTAAGCACGGATGATCTGTCCAGACGTCACAAATAGAACTACACACACACACACACACACCACACACACTACACTTGCATGCGAAAAGACACGTTCCCACACACACACACACACACACACACACACACACACACACACACACACACACACACACACACACACACACACACACACACACACACACACACACACACACACACACACTACACTTGCATGCGAAAAGACACGTTCCCACACACACACACACACACACACACACACACACACACACAACCACACAAATGCCTCAAGCACAATCGCATCACAACATCCGCTCGCGTTATTACTATTGAACTATCTGTTGTAAACGTCAAATATGAATGGTGTGGACAAGTCATTCTCTCTGTGTGTGTGTGTCTACGCGTGTGTGTGTGTGATGAGATTAGAATCATCCAGGGACATTCATCTATTCTGTAGCTGGTGAGGAGATTGAGTGGGGTTGGGCGATACGATAGCACTTTCACAAAGGATTACATTACTCCCTCTCCCATTCTCTAGGCCGTACAGTACTCGTCTCCCCCCCCCCCCCCCCCCCCCCACATTTGATAATGGACACAGCCTGTGTTATGCATTGAGCTGGTAATACACTAGAAAAAGGATTAGAAAGAAACGTAGCGACGTGCACTCGAGCATTTGTAGGCGTGTTTGAATTGTGGAACCTTCTTTTTCGGAGCTGCGTTCGTCCTCCACTGTCGTGAGCTATGCGAAAAGACAAGTGTTCCAGGCAAGTGTGCAGTTTACCATCTAATCCATCTAACCAGACAGGCATCTCATATTGGGGCGGGGCGAAGGCAGAAGTCCCCAGCAGGATGAAGAGTGTGCACGTATCCCAGGCATAACGTGTTCGGTACAATCAGTGCCATTACAGGAAGAGATGATTACATGTATGTTTTAATGCCTGGTGCT